>OZ014460.1:4686630-5286630 GCA_963966035.1 Acleris laterana
GGTAGTATAAGCATTTTAAACTTAATATGGTTACATATTGAGTATAGAATGGTTTGACATTGCAGCAGTTAGTGGGAAGTTGTGTCAAAAAAGAATATAGTATGTCGTATAATCTACCATTTTATTAACATGGTGCTTAATCTCTCTGTTTATTAGCGCTCTTCAAGTCTAGGTACAATACACCATTCATAGTAGGGTAGGGTAAAACATGCTTCTGAAAATTATAATATTTTTTGCTGATAATCAAATTGTAGGAAAATAGGTATTTAAACCATAACGAAAGACATGTACCGTGTTTGATTTTCCTCATACATTATACCTATTCCAAATACACTAGGAACACACCTAAAGTTTCTTGATTCAGCAGCCTTGTAGGTCACGTTTTCTTTGTGCTTGAATAAATCATTTATAAACCGCTTCTGACCTCGAGGCAAACTGGGAATTTCATATACCTAGTATATTTGTAAGTAGGTATATCGAATATATGCATATTTAAGTCGAGAGACGTCAGCCAATAGAAGCAGACAGTGTTCTGCTTCTATTGGCTGACGAACTATACCACGTGGTGGTTTTGTTTATATTTTTTTAAATGCCTATAAGTATAGACTATAGTTAGGGCCGTTAAACGTCCTAATCCCATTTTACATTTTTCTTATCAGTTCCCGGATTGCAATGCACCAACCCTAATGAGGAACTGGGGTGTATTGAAAGCTGCCCCCCGCAGCGCACGTGCCACAACCGTCTCGACGCACCCCCCTGCGCGCCCCCTACTGAACCCTGCAAGCCAGAGTGCGTGTGCGTCGATGGCTTCGCGAGGAATATGGACGGGATCTGCATCACTCTTGAACAGTGTGGTTAGTTCACATTTTAAAAGCCACAGACGCCAACATTTTCACGGAACTAAAATCTGCGGATATAACTTATTCACTGGGGTATTTTGAAAGGAATTCCTTGGTTGGTACAGTCGCCGTCATCCGTTTTGAAGATATAAAAGATATAGCCTTGAAACTAAATCTTTATTCCAGATCAATGTCCTGGCTACAAACAACACTTCGTCTGTGACGGCCCGTACGACCCGCAGTGCGAGGGTGCGTGCCGCTGCGACACGGGCTACTCGCCGGCCGGCAACAGCACCTGTGTTCAGGATGAAACACCGGCGACCTTCGCATCCTCCCCTCGAAAGCCTTCCACTATCGTCTACCACCCGCACCCGCCTTCCACAAAAACTGTAACCAGCCAGAACGTGGATTCTAACCCTGAAGAGACTAACCTGATCACCCAGCCTGATCTAGAGTGCAGCAACCCTAACGAGGAGGCGAGCTGTGTAGAAAGCTGCCCCCCGGAGCGGTCATGCTGGACCCTGAACCTTGCTGTATCCTGCTTGCCTCCAACGGAACCCTGCAAGCCGCAGTGCGTGTGCGTCGATGGGTTTGCCAGGAATGTTGACGGCATCTGCATCACGCTTAAACAGTGTGGTTAGTTCACCCTTTAAAAGTAGCAGCTGGGTCATTCCACCGTAACACCCGAAGTGATTCTCTCATTATTGCTTTGGTACTTTCGATTATGCGTGTTCAAGAAAAGAAAATATTATCTAAACATTAGACCTTTTAATAGTTATATTTTCCTAGTTCCTTATTACAATATCGAAATAAATCTTATTATATGAGTTCAGTGTAACACCCGAAACGGTGGAATGACCCCTACCATTTTAACGGAACTTACACTTGAAGTCGTCATTAGTTTTAAAGATATAAAAGGACACTTGGAACTGAGTTCTTCTCTCTATATTCCAGAGCAATGCCCGGGTTACAAGCAACACTTCGTCTGCGACGGGCCGTACGACCCGCAGTGCGAGGGTGCGTGCCGCTGCGACGCGGGCTACTCGCCGGCCGGCAACAGCACCTGTGTCCAGGATTCGGGCCGAATATAGACGGAACCTGCATTACCTTCGAGCCGTGTGGTTAATTAGCATAACAAACGTTGTAAACTTACCTGTGAACCTCTGGTGATAAAGGCACAATAACAAATAAACGTAGTTTCATTTATCTGCTACGAGGCAAATGGCTGCCCCTGACTAAGTCTGTCGTGCCGGCCGATTTTGGCCTACTTCATACGTATATTATTACTTTCTCATTCTAACAGATAGCTACGTCCTAGTGATTATTATTCTACCCTACTTTTTTATATTATAAACTTATGTTTTTGAATTCTTTATGCGTCGGTGCCAAAATCAGCAGGCTTATACCTAACAAAATTTCCCCTGGGAAAAACCATTTTACCGTAAAGACATAAGTACATTAATAATTACGACGCGCTGGCCTAGTGGGTAGTGACCCTGCCTACGAAGCTAGCGGCCCTGGGTTCGAATCCCGGTAAGGGCAGATATTTGTGTGATGAGCGTGAATATTTGTTCCTGAGTCATGGATGTTTTCTATGTATTTAAGTATATGTTTCTCTATATAAGTATTTATATCGTTGTCTAGTACCCATAGTACAAGCCTAGAGCTTAGTTTGGGACTAGGTCAATTGGTGTGAGATTGTCCCCTTATATTTATTATTATTATTTTAAGTATTTATTAAATTTTCTGTAAATTAGGTTTTTTACAATAAATATTCAATTATAAAAGTAAAATAACAATACTAATATAAAAAATAAACATTATAAAAAACCTAACCTACGAATGCCGCCGGCAGCGGGGCAGGGCTCAAGCTACCGGTGGTTAGGGCTGCAGAGAGAGGAACCTCCTCACAATGCGTGCCGTGTCGAGAAGTACTGCCTTCTGTATCTGGCCCTTGATCCAGCCATCTAGCGAGAGTCTCTTGAGGTGTTGGTCGAGACTCTTCGCTATAAGACCGTTTGCCGAAACAACTATTGGGACAATGATCGTCGAGTCAACATCCCACATGGCGGTCACCTCGTGAGCCAAGTCAAGGTACTTGCTGAGCTTGTCCTTCTTAGCCTTCACGAGGTTCTCATCATGCGGAATGGTGACGTCAACGAGCACTGCCCGGCGTTGAGATCGATCTATCAAAACGATATCAGGCTTATTGGCGACAATAGTCCTGTCCGTGATGACAGATCGATCCCAATAGAGCGTAGCACGACCATTTTCGAGAACTGGCGTCGGTGTGTACTTATAGTACGGCACTTCAGACTCAACAAGACCATATTGAAGAGCAAGTTGCTGATGGATGATCCTGGCCACAAGGTTATGTCTGTGCAAGTACTCGCTGTTGGCCAAATGCGAACAACCGGAAATTATATGTCTGAGGGACTCGCCGGGGCAACGGCATGCTCGACAAATATCAACCGTGCCATCCCTCAGAATATATTTCCGGTAATTATTTGTCATTATGACCTCGTCAGCAATTGCTCAGACAAAACCTTCGGTTTCCCCAAAGAGGTCACCAAACCTTAGCCAGTTATTATTATTATTAATTAAGAATTTTATTAAGCTATTGACTCTTAATCCCCTTAACGATAAATTTACCAAAAAATAAAGAGTTGTTTTTTATTATTAAACAGTAGCCTAAGTTATCCATGTAAACTTCCATCCACTTCACCCTCTAAAGATAGACTTCAAGTTAAGTAGGTACAGGTCGATTCACAAGAGTTGGCACGAATGGATTGAATGAGTGAATGAAAGTATACTAGTGTGTAAAATAGTAACAGGTTTTCGGTTTGAAATTCGAACATCGGTTCAAAGGACGGCACTCACACAATGATAGGTGACATTACTTTCGTTCAATCCATTCGTGCCAACTCTTGTGAATCGACCTGTAGATAATAATAATTTAATCTTTTTGTCTTTTACTTCAATTATGACCAACATTCATAGAAACTTCAACCATCAACTTTCAGTAATTGGAGATGCACCGGAAGAAGAATAGAGCTCACTGGTTTTGGTATGACTTACACCCTATAATATTATATTACCGATTAACAGGCAAGGCAAGCAACAGCAATGTCACCCTCTTTCTCTCTACACCACATATATTTGCAAATTGACATTACTTTGTTAATTGTTTTACATAAAAGCTGTTCACATAATTCCCATAATGATTAATTACCCTGGCAAATATTATTCGTATAGAAGTGTGAAGCTTAATTTACGTATACGTATAAGGTGTTTACGTCTCACTCTATTTTAGCATGGGAGACAGAGACCAGTGTTTTGTATTTTACTATAAAATTCAGGCTCTGCAAACATGAAAGTCTGTTTGTCTGATCATCATGCATCGAGCGACGGTTCTTTTGTTTGCGTTAATTAGCTTGGGTAGCGCAGCGTCTGGTGAGTTTTAATGAAATTATAAATATAATTTAAGAAATAAAAATACCTTTTCTGTTTATTGACGACGCGGACAGCCTAGTTCGTAAAGTGTTCCGGAAAGATACGATTTTTTCCTATGGATATATAACAATATACTATCTACACTAGCGGGCCTAATATGGCTGCGTCTATAACGCGCGTCAAATGTGGCTAAAGCACATGTCAATCTCCCATATCGTACTTATTTTCGTGTCAAAAGGTGACGGATGCCTTATCTGAACTTTGTCACGCGATTAACGCAGCCATATTAGGGCCCCTGGGCCATTTGGTGTGTTTTCATGCGATGGCCAAGTCAATCTATTTTATTTAAACATAAAATATTTTAAATATTAATGTGGTCACTATAAAAGACGTTGTTAAATTTGCTAATTACGTAATAACTTAAGACAGACAGTAATAATTTATACATATCATATCATATGGGATTAATGAGATTAGGTAGGTACAAAGTTATTTATGCAGTTGGTGTATCGAGAAATTGAACTTGCAAAATATTTTAGTTTTTCCTTGATTTATACACTAACCCCTAAAATTGTTTTCACAATTTGAAGCTTCTATGTTTGCTAGAAGTGCCTTAGAGTTTTGATGATCGGTCAGTCAGTTAGTGACAAAATTAAGAACTTTGACTAAGTAGACTTTATAATTCTTAAACTACTGGTTCAAATTGAATGAAATTTGAAATATACCGAGTTTATACAATGCTTGCTTGGTTACTAGAAATACAGGCTTCTAATTTAATCCACAATGAAGTTATAGGGGGTCGAAAATGGCCTGAACTGCTTCGAGAAAAGGATGGCCGTGCTTTGCTCGACTTGGCGTGACTTGGCGCACTACCTAACCCCGTTGACGCTCTCCACACCCCACCACAACTTAACATTTCTCTCATCAGATCCCGATCTGCAATGCACCAACCCTCATGAGGAGGCAGGCTGTGTTCAAAGCTGTCCCCCGGAGCGGTCATGCAGGAACCTCCACATCGCGCTACCCTGCGTGCCTCCTACGCAGCCCTGCAAGCCGCAGTGCGTGTGCGTCGATGGATTTGCGAGAAATGTTGACGGGCTTTGCATCACCTTCGAACAGTGTGGTTAGTACTTTATACGACATGATTCGCCTATTTTGTAGCATGCGAAAGCTTCCGGGTTCGACCTAGGGAATGCAAACCGGTAAAACGGATTACCGGTTTACCGGTAATACCGGCCCAGTCCGGCGTCGGTAATTTACCGGTAAATTTTAGAGATTACCGGTAATTTACCGAATGGTGTTTAAAGGTAAAAAAAAACGCAAAACAACGTTGTACGTGCAAATTCTTATGCAAATATCAAAATAAAACTATTTATACTTATGAATTACTAGTGTTATCGCTCGCGCTACCGACTTACCTGTTTATATACCTGCCTACCCAATAGTTAACTTGGGAAAAAATCGACAACTTTATGTTTGCATACTCTATAGGCTTCATACTTTCGATTGGTTGATGTACAATACAAGTAGATTTTGTGGTGTATAGAAGTAGACGCGTTTATTTTATATTTTACAGTTGATTGTTGGCCAGAAAATTAAGTTTGAAGTGGCCTTGACTACTAGGTAGGTAGTTATTTAAACAATTTCAAGAATAGAAGATTGATTGATATGTTAAAATGTGTTTTAATAGTGCATTTGGTACCAAAAGATAAGATCCCGAGTATTTTCTTTATAACAATGTGATTACCGGTAATTTACCGGTATTACCGGTAAAAATGTACAGAGACCGGTAATTTACCGGTTTTCAAATTTGGCCGGTAATTGCATTCCCTAGTTCGACCCCATAGGCATAGCGGCAAGTATTTGTGTGATGAGTGAGAGTATTGGTTCCTATTGCGAGTAAGGGTCTCCCCAGACCTATCGACGTGGAATCGGCTTGGGCCGTTAAGAAAAAAAATTATGTCCGTGCAGTAAGAGTGAAAATGGTATCGCTCGGCTCGGCTCGGCCCGGCTCCGCGTTGCGAACGGAACGACTTCGTTTTCGATCTTATTGCGTGGACATAAAACTTATTTTTGCCGGCTCAAGCCGATTCCGCGTCGATAGGTCTGGGGAAACCCTAACTGATTGTAATGTATAATTTATTTCTCTATTTAAGTACCCACAGTAGATACAAGTCTAGAACGTAGGTGGGACGGGTCAATTTGTGTGGGATTGTCCCCGCCTGATACTATAAGGATGTTTTTATGACCAACTTACAAGTTAAGTGTACCGTGGCACAAATATCTAGGATTTGATTAATTGACTTAATTTGGTGTAAGAAAGGATTTGGTCTGTACTTTTTTTATCTACAGTGGTCGACGACATAGATTTTGAAGATATGATAAAAGATACCTACTTGGCGTAACGTAACCTTGGTATTGTTCCAGACCAATGCCCGGGCTACAGCCAATACTTCGTCTGCGACGGGCCCTACGACCCGCAGTGCGAGGGCGCGTGCCGCTGCAACGCGGGCTACTCGCCGGCTGGCAACGGCACCTGCGTCCAGGACAATAACAATAACCCACCGGCAACCGCCATATCCCCCCCTCCTCCACCGTCAACTCCAGCTATTATCAATTACCCCCCTTCGCCTCCGTCTCCAGCTGTCATCTACGACTCCCCCTCGCCTCCTACCAACTGCATTATTTACTACCTCTCCTCGCCTCCTACTAGTGGTATCATCTACCAACATCCTTCGCCTCCCACTAACGGTATCATTTACTCCCCCCCTCGCCTCCCACTACCGATATCATCTACAACCCCACGTCGCCACCCACTAACGGTATAATTTACAAACTCGCCTCTCCTTCCACTACCGGTATCATCTACAACCCCTCCTCGCCTCCCACTAAGGGTATCATTTACAACCCCCTCTCGCCTCCCTCCTCCCCAGCTATCGTCTTTTAGGCGCCCGCACCCCTTTCTCTGGCTAAAGTCTACTCCTTCCCTTTCATTTAGGCTGGGAGTCAGCGACCCTGGGAATAAAGTTTTTTCAAAAACCTATGCAATCTGTGACTAAATAGCCTATTCAGCTCAAACAGGCGACCCATGCAAACCGGTTAAGATTAGGTAATAAATAATACACAAAAAAATACGTTTCATTACATTACCAAAAAAAGTACATAATCACGAAAATTTATAAACCATCTTAAACTTAAAATGATATCCAAAAATGGATCATCTTGTTACCCGAATAAAGAAAATAAAACCAAAGTAGTAAACGACCACCAAAATTTTAACCCCATTTAATCATTTTCACAATGTAAGTACGGTCACGACCGTTAATTTGGGACCCATTTCAAGAAAAATATGCTTGACGTCGTCATTGTCATTAGAGATGTCAAGTCATTTGTAACTTTTAGGAAACTCAACCTTATTGCTGTAGAATGTCAGATTGACTTTGGACCTAAGGTGGGTACCAAATTAAATATCCTGACTGTACCTAGTTTTAGTTATAGTAATATTAAGGTTTAGCAGTTCCAATAAAACACTAAACATTTATTTGGTAATTTATTATTTTATTTATCACAAATATTGGTTTCACGAGATCACATCGTTAAAAATACTATACAATTATAAGACCATGGCTCAGTCCGATTAAAACTTTAGTCACATTAAGCTCATTTCCCGGGGAAATACTAATCGTCGGTGATCTTGCAATAACGCGTAAGTAAAAATATCAGTATAAGTTGCAAAATGTACCTTACTAACTTATGTACTAAGGTGCACTCTGCAACAAATTTAATTTGTTAGTTACGCGGTGTTGCAGGATCACTGACGTAATGGGCCATGGGCCTTGTTGGCTCTTGCTTGAGCCACAGTCTAAATCGACCTAAGGACGACTAGACTGTTACCGCACTACATACGGTTAAAGGTTTAAACATATCAATTATATTTCACAGGTAACACTTAAAAATAATCATCAAATAGCGGACTGCGGAAAAATCAACACACATTTTAAAACTATATTATGATAACGAAAAAACAATTTTACAAACATCTAATAACATTTAGATTTTATTAGAATAATTAGAAAGAGATTTTATGAGAACGGGACGTAATTTTTGGGAACCTAACGTAACGTAACGGAACGGAAGAGGACCTTTTGAGAACACGACCTTATGCGCCGTTACATCCCTTGTATCCCAGTGCAATTAATCGTCACTGTATTTTTCTTAATTACTAACACAATATTAATCATATATTATGGTCTTATCTTATCTATCATATCGTATACATGCTTACAATACTAACAAGACGAATAGTGTATATGTACCCTTATTGAAATTTAAATCATAGACAAACACACAGCAACAGAACACATGAAATAAAAATAAAGTTGCAAGCAGCGTTGTTAAGTTTAGTCTGATACTTATATTTTTCTGTTATTTAAACCAGTTTCATCTAGTTTTTTTAGTTTTATGAACACCCAGTATGAATTTCCACAAGCCAACATTGTTCTTATAAGATTTGAATCGAAGGAAATCTTCAATTTATACTCCAGCAAATCTAGGATACTTTCTATGACAACTACATAAACGCCCATTTCACTTGTTCTTTTACTTTTTATTAATACTAAACTGTCACATGGATCACCCTAGATCAATAAAACTGTCATTTGTAAAACCCCAAAATTTCCTTCAATAGTTCTGAGTGGTACTAACTAGCAAAAGTTACTGTAATGATATCGGCGTTGTAGAGTTTTACAGTAAATAAGAGCTAAAACATCAACAATATGATTGCGATATAGAAGAAGATCGCCCAAAACCAAGTGGAAAGAGGCCCCGCATGGTTTGGTCGTGTTTACTGATGTGGATAAACGTGGATAAAGCATTTTCTCATTCTGACCAGCATGTAGGTGGTATGGTATGTAGGTAATATTACAATAACCCTTATTTACTTGACAGTAATAGTTGCAGAGTTTTAAACAAAACAATAACGCTTCAAAGGCAACTGTAACTAACTTTAAGATCTGTACCACTATGGTTTGCAATAAATGCTATGACTATGACTAATATGATTTTACCCTGTAGAACAGAGGGCCTGGCTCAACGCATATACAACGCATATTAAACAATTGGGGTAATAAACATCATGCCCCAATTGACTGGATCAAAGATATCAAAATGTATCATATAGAAGTTTAAGACTGCACCGAGCAAACGCCGAGCATCCAGTGGCGCCCTCATTACTATTATTGTGTTTTCTAATTAACTAAAGAATTTCCTTGCAATCAGACGACACGTTTTTGTAGCGCAAGTAAAAACACAATTTATGGGATACGCAACAAACTTTAATAACAATTACCCTTTGAGTAGTCAGCTTAACGGGAAAAGGTGGCCACTTTTTTCCGTTAAGTTGATAACTCGAAGGTGAATTGTTATTAAACTATGTGATATACCCTATAAGTTGTGTTTTCATTTGTAGTACAAAAACCTACCAACCATACATACATACATTAAATCACGCCTGTTTCCCAGAGGGGTAGGCAGAGACCACTTCTTTCCACTTGCTACGATCTTGACAAATTTCTTTCGCTTCTTCCACATTCATACATCGAGTCATGCACGCACGTCGGTTTCGGGTACTTAAGATTCGGCCTTTTTCCAGTATTTCACCGATTTGACTCGAAAAAGTACGCCTAGGGCGGCCCCTCCGACCCGTCCACTCACTATCGATCTGTATATCTCTTTCGTCAATCTTCTTTCATCCATCCTTTCCAAATGACCGAACCATCGAAGCATGCCCTTTTCAATCTTAGTCAATACATCTTCTTTTATTCCACATTTCTCTCTGACTTTTTCATTCCTTACTCTATCAATCAGTTTCAAGAAAATACCTTAGTTTATTACAAAACACACTAATATTAATGAGGGCGCCACTGTACATCCGGCGTACACTCGGCGCAGTCTTAATGACGGTTTTATACTTTTCATATTTAAAGGGACGAGTAAATTATCTGTGACAACGGCGGTTATTAATACATTATGCTTAATTTAAGGATTTTTGGAGTTACTTGACTATTGATTATAAATACTTATAAGGAACCAAAACAAGTTTGAAGCCTTGATGACGTTTTAAACGTCTCATGTTTCCTTGCAAAACTAAAACAATTCTTTTGAGTTTCATAAATACCATCTTACATTAAGAAAATAAATGTCTAAATGAATTGAAATAGAATGAGAAAAAGTTAATAATCAATTCAATAATTAGAAATTAAATAGTAGAGATCAATAATTTTCGAGTAATATATTTAAAAAAGAAGATAGAAAAGGAAGCCACCAAGGATCGCTTCCTTTTTAATACGCGACAACTACTTGGATTATACAACGTTGCCAAAAAATTGCTGAGCAGAGTAATACAAAAAAATATAAAAACAACTCTCTTAAGACTTATTCAATGTTTCATCTCAAAATAACTGATGTTTAAAAAAGGTTTTATTTTATCACACATTAGGCCTTATTGGTTTAAAAAACCGATTATCATCACATAATCATTGATATCACATTTTATCAGTCATATTTCTAATTATTAATTTTGATTTCAGCTTAATACATAATACAACGCGATGCGAAAATATTATCATTTTTTTTTTAAGAATACTGCAGTCTTGAAAAGAGTGGCAGAAAGACAATAAACATTTCTAGTCTTTCATATTCCTATACAAATTCTGGAAATATACATTTTCGATCACTGTAACTTAAAAACAGATCGGTAAGTTGGTGACGCACAACTCCTAAAAATGGTGTTTCAGTTGTTTTTTGACACTAGCATTACACTGTTTTTAGTTAGAATGGAATGAGCAAGTATATTTTGTGCCTCGGAAGCTTAACATATCGCGACTAAACTGGCAATCTAAAGTCATAGAGAATAACGTTAATTATTATCCATCTATTATTAAAGTCGTAATAAAACCTTATCTCTGGCGAAATAATTTTACCGTCGTTAATTGTGGACTGGCCGTAACAGCAAATTACCGGAATTCAAATAATTTTCTTTATGATAAATAACGTAAGGTCAAGAGAGAGTTGTAGCTGTATACTTAAAATACACAGAAAAAATTACATAATATCGTAGAGGACCTGGATTACAGCGGGACGACTTGCGTAGTGTGCCTGCTATTTATAATTTATATGCAATAACATGTATTGGCGTTATTTCCGTCAATTGTGGAGAAGGCCTAAAAATTTAATTAGTCTAAAACGCGTTCCAACGCGAGCGAATGGTGAAAAAGAGAGGAGGCGTTTTCCCAGCAGTGAGACAACTTTTTTTTCGCGTCATGTGTTAAAATCCCTCTACTCGTTGCTATTAAATTCCTCCATGAGCATACGAGTGAATGGCAGATACGAGTACTCCATCCGGATGCGGCCCTTGTTCTGCGTGAGGAGGGGGATATACTCCTGCACTCGCCAGTAAGCTGCAATTTTACACTCGCGGTGGGTTGTGGACTTCAAGTGGGTTTCCATATTGCGCCAGGTGGATTCCAGTACGTTGCAGAAACCGCAGTGGAAGACGTTTGGGCGGATCTATAAATAATATAATATTATAAAGAGGAAAGATTTGATTGTTTGCATTGAAAAGGCTCTGAAACTACTGGACCCATTTGAAAAATTCTTTCACCATTACAGTGCTACATTATCCCTAAGGAACATGGGCGTTGTTTTTTCTGCACGGACGGAGTCGCGGGCAACAGCTAGTAAGAGCCCTTTCACACTAGCGTTTTTGCCGGCGGTTTCTCGGCGGAGCGGACACGCGACCGGAACGCTGCAGGCACGCGACCGGAACGCGGCGTGATTATAATAAGAACTGCAACACGCAGCGTGCACGATGCGATTTTTAACCTCCTCGGTACGGCGGCGTGCACGCCGCGTGTTGCAGTTCTTATTATAATCACGCCGCGTTCCGGTCGCGTGCCTGCAGCGTTCCGGTCGCGTGTCCGGTCCGCCGAGAAACCGCCGGCAAAAACGCTAGTGTGAAAGGGCTCTAAATAATAAAGGGGACATACGTTTTATTGCAACGTTCTATGTGTGTTGGTCAAATTGCATCAACGGAATAACGGTTTATTTCAATATATTGCTACGTTATTGCGCAATAGGGCCTGGCTACATTAACACGGCACGTCGTTAACGTCAAACGGCGCGGCGCCGTTGCTATATTAGGTGAAATATCCTGCGCGTAGAGATTAGAATTGCTTAAAGTCGATGTTACACGGCACCGTACAAGGGAAGGGTCCAAGGACGCGTACGTCAGACCTGAACAATAATGCCCTAGAAAACCACCAGAAAGAGTGAAAATCCACGGCAGGCTTAGGGCATGCAAAGCTCTTTATAGAGAGTCTAAGTTGACCAGAGCTGGACCAAAAAACTTTGGAAACTCAGCAGAAGGCAACTCCGATTGTATCGGAGTGATTACTGGGCATTTTGGGGTTAAACCTCTCCTAGCAAAGATGGGCATTTATGACAGCACAGATTGTAGAATGCGGCGAAGAGATGGAAACCATGAAACATTTATTGTGTGAATGTGATGCCCTCGCCGGAGTAAGAATGAAAATACTCGATTGTAGCTACCTAGAACCAAACGATTTTAAGGCACTGCAATTGCACTCCACTATCCGCTTTTTGGAAGTGGTGGAGTCTGCCTTGGATTAGGTACTAAAAGAGGGGTAAGTAATTACACAAAAGATCCCATAGGGTCGAAGTGTATCCGTAAGGACCTCATCAACAAAATAAGATAAGATAAGATAATACACGGCACCGTGAATCCGCACGACGCGGCACATTAATGACGTCGTGCCGTGCCAGGCCCTAAGATATCACAAATTGAACGTATTTCTTTCTTGCCAATGGAACTAAAGGTGTGCCTCAAGTTAGTTCTCTCCTACTTCTAAGGTTGCGACTTTGAAGCAGCTTCAATTCTGCCGTCAAGTTCCGGGGCACTTTGGGGTATTTCTATTATTTTAAGGGAGTGTGATTTGATAACCATAAAAAATGTTTAAAGAACAGACTTCCTTACCTCGCGGATAAATTCAGTTTCCTCGGACGTCACCACAGAAGCGTGGTTCATAGCTCTTTCATGGCAAGGACTCTGCTTATGTGCTTCTGCCATAGTCTTGGCCAAGTTCACTTCGCACGCCTGACAGCGCAGCTTAGTGCCGTGCCGCGTAATCAAAAAGAAACTCATAATGTTCAAGCAAAACTGCTCGTTGATAACGACATCCTTTACTAATGTGTTCTCAACCGTGGAAAAACTGTTAACGTACTCGCAAAATGGCGTCTTTTCAACGGCATTCTCGTTCGGCTCGACTTTCGCAAGTTTGTTTTGGTGATTCGCGCCTTTAACGTGTTCTCTCATGCTTTTCAACGCTGGCGGTATTTTCGAAACGCAAACGCGACAGAACGCGGTGTTGTTATTACTATTGTAACTCAAATCGTGTAATTTCGACAATATTTCTAATTCACTGTCTTCTTCACGAGCAGACGTGGCAGAGGAAGAGTGACATGCTTTTTCCTTCCCTTTTTTATGTTTTTTAGGGGGCGAGATCTCTTGTTCAAAATCGCAAGTACTGCAAGAGGCACTCGAGTCCTTCTCTTTTTTAGATTGAGATTTGTTCTTAGCACCCGCACTCGAGTTCTTCTCTGTTTTAGATTCAGAATCATTCTTAGGCCCCACACTTGAGTCCTTCTCTTTTTTAGATTCAGAATCGTTCTTAGGGCTTGCACTCGCGTCCTTCTCTTTTTTACATTCATAATCATTCTTAGGGCCTGCATTCGAGTCCTTTTCTTTTTTAAATTCAGAATCGTGCTTACGGCCTGCACTCGAGTCCTCCTCTTTCTTAGATTGAGATTTGTTCTTAGCACCCGCACTCGAGTTCTTCTCTGTTTTAGATTCAGAATCATTCTTAGGGCCCGCACTCGAGTTCTCTTTGTTACATTCATAATCATTCTTAGGGCCCGCACTTGAGTCCTTTTCTTTTTTAGATTCAGAATCGTTCTTACGGCCAGCACTCGAGTCCTCCTCTTTTTTAGATTCAGAATCGTTCTTAGGGCCTGCACTCGCGTTCTTCTCTTTTTTAGATTCGGAATCATAATAGTTCCTAGGGCCCGCACCTGAGTCCTCTTTTTTAGATTCGGAATTATTCTTAGGGCCCACACTTGAGTCCTTCTCTTTTTTAGATTCGGAATCATTCTTAAGGCCCGCACTCCAGCCCTCCTCTTTTTTAGATTCAGAATCGTTCTTAGGGCCTGCACTCGCGTTCTTCTCTTTTTTAGATTCGGAATCATAATAGTTCCTAGGGCCCGCACCTGAGTCCTCTTTTTTAGATTCGGAATTATTCTTAGGGCCCACACTTGAGTCCTTCTCTTTTTTACATTCGGAATCATTCTTAAGGCCCGCACTCCAGCCCTCCTCTTTTTTAGATTCAGAATCGTTCTTAGGGCCTGCACTCGCGTTCTTCTCTTTTTTAGATTCGGAATCATAATAGTTCCTAGGGCCCGCACCTGAGTCCTCTTTTTTAGATTCGGAATTATTCTTAGGGCCCACACTTGAGTCCTTCTCTTTTTTAGATTCGGAATCATTCTTAAGGCCCGCACTCCAGCCCTCCTCTTCTTTAGATTCAGAATCGTTCTTAGCGCCCGCTCTCCAGTCCTCCTCTTCTTTAGATTCATAATCGTTCATAGGGCCCGCGCCAGAGTCCTTCTCTTTTTTAGATTTAGAATCGTTCTTAGGGCCCGCACTCAAGTCTTTCTCTTGTGTAGATACAGAATCGCTCATAGACTTTACGTTTTTAACCTCCGCCGGCTTCTTCTTGTGTTCGTCGATATGATTTTTAATAAAATCAAAATCAAAGTCGATATTCTTCGAACATGCTCGGCAATAAGCTAAGCCGTCAGCGTCATTCAACAAGACATTGCTCTTGTTAAACTCTTTGACTGCTCTTAGTATTTTGATTTTGTTCTCTTCTGCACTAAATTTTTTCTTCGATTCTGTATCGAATTCAATTAGTTCTTCTTTCGTTCGTTTCTGATGCATCCTAAGCATAGTGAGATGGTGTTTGCACTTCATATGGACAATAACGCTGTCGTCCTCCAACGCCCAGTCACACAGAATGCACCAATAGACGCCATTAATACCATCTCTGACCAAAAAGTCCTTAGCTCCCAGAGCCTCACACAAGTCTTGATCGGCTTTGCCCATATTTGCACATTTTGTTTGCTCTTTTGGTTTTTGTACTTTTTCTTTTTTAAGTGTTTCTTTATTAGAAATTTCGTTGACTTTAATTTGTTTATCTTCTTTGACTGTTTTTGAGGTTTCTGTAGGCTCAATTGTCTTGGCATTTTCTGCCTTGCAGCATAGTTGGTACAAGTTCATGTGCTTTGGTGTGTCAAAGTGCGTCGCCATAGTATTTGTAGCACAAACCATGTTGCATGTCAAGCATTGGAAAGTAGAGTCATCAACCTGAAAATTGAGCAAAACAATCGATTCATTCATAGTAGTATTATTTATTTAAAAATATCTCTACTGTATGGATAATTGAGTAGTAGGCAAGATTGAGATTGAGGTTGAAATATAACTTATTAATTAGATATAAATAAAAAAAACTATTAGAGTACATCATTTACAAGCTTTATACCCGAAATACAAAATCCAAGACTCTTATTTCTCGTCACCTTCATCGTAGCTAAATATGTACCGCTTTTTAAATCTAGTCACATGCTAAAATTGGCGTAATGAGTAACGTCTTACCTTCCTGTAGACATTCTCATCAGCGAACTCAATGCCGACGAGCACCAATTTGAGAACGTGCGCATTCCCGGTCTTGTGAATTTCAGGGTTGTCGAACTCAGCGTCGCACACAGTGCACGTGTCGTCGATGAGGCCATGCCACGCGGTCTCGGGGATTAATACCTTGTCAAACGCCAGTACACCGTTGCCTAAATGATAATGCGATAAAGTGCAAAAGTTAGTATTCGTGTACAGTTCGTTCGATCAAATAGCTTGCATGCTTTGATGTGCCACTACAATTGACAAGATTTCATATTTTCAAGACTTTAATTTTATTCGTTTTATAGATACAGTTTGGAAGGAGGAAGACACTAATAGTTTTAAATTTTCTCTAGAATGAATATTTATTTTATTATTAATTTATTAAGATGTACTTATTCTAAAAGGGCGTAACTTCATTTCTACGACACAATGGACATATTACGTTAGTCCAATCTGTATATAAAAAAGTATCATGTCAACCGATAATTCTCTAAGGGCCACTTGCACGAAAAGTTTAACCCTCGGTTAAGACACTAACTCGAGTTAAAATGGCAGTTTTCGTATGAATCTGACGTTTGCTAACTCGAGTTAGTGCCTTAACCCAGGGTTAAATTCTGCGTGCAAGTGGCCCTAAGTATCTATCCATCTGTCAATGACTGCTTTTTTTCTCGTGAAAAAGGCAATGGTATTATATCTATTCAGGCATAGTATTGGTAAAACTCGATATTTTTATTAACTTACTTTTAATTTTGTAAATAAAGAAAAATAAATCTAAATAAATATATTGCCGTGTTCAGGAGGTAAAACCCTTTCGATTCATATAGTAATTTGCAGGTGTCACCAAAATGAAATGTTGTCAATTGCTACAAAGAAACCGTCGCAGCGCGCACAAAGCGATGTCGGCGTCTTAAAATGGTTGTATGTACTGTACCTACACTATTTGAACGAACGAACTGTATACACAATCTATAGGTTGACCACTTAAATGAGTTCTCGCCCGCGTGGCACAGGGGCGCGGGGGAACAGCGGCAGAGGAGACTGAGTGAGGAGCGGGAGGCAGGCGCGTTTTTACCGTAGCTCAGTTCGCTAGCTACGCGGTTAGCGATCACATGTGTTACTACAGTTGTGGTAGCTTTGTGAGATATATACATGACATATTTTTTCTTAAATTGAGTTGTACTATCTCTGGACACTTAATATTCAAACCAAACAAATGGTTTTAAACACGAAAAAGAAATAAGTGATTGAAACTTTGCATTCATAAAAGAACAAAAGTTTATTACCCACCTACCTATTTTTGTACTGTAAAGTCCATTTCTTTATTCCGTAGACTAAAATGACAGCTACAAATGTCAAACGTAAAAATAATGTTGCCAGCTTTTAAGATACAGTGCTGTTCTTTGTTTCGGTTCGTAGTGTAATTATTAATAAAATAACCGAAAAACTGGTAAAAATATTAAAAAAAAAATGTATTTACAAATATTCTAAATAGCTACAAAAAGGTGACCTTATGACTTAAAGTACCTATTGTACAATTTGGAACTCCACGGATTACCCACTCATTGCGTTACAGACGCTTATATATCAATAAACATAAGTACCTACCTATATTTTTTTCGGTAAGTACGGGTTGTATCACATCACTATTTATGAGTAATAAAAAACTGGCAACACATGAAATGTCATTTTAGTCTGCGGCACAAATAAATAGACTTCAGTTAGTCCAACACTTGGGCCACTTGGGCAATAAAGTGTGTATAAAAAATATTAACTATTCCAAAACCTGCGCGAACTAACAAGTAGTCTTCGATAATAACTTAATTGCATTGAGCTCACAGCATCATGAAACATTTTGGCTATACAACGTGATTTGATTTGTCCCCAGCCTATGGACACAGAATGAACAACCTCGTAATACTTCTCAAAAACCATGTGAAACAGTTTTTGTTTTAACTAGAAGTAAAATCAAAAACAAAATATTTAATTTCAGATAAACGACAGAAAAAAGTAGCATACTCTATAATTATTGGCACGAATAAGCTGAAAAGAGATGGCTGTGCGAGTGTGACATGCATGTCAAAGTCAATGGGATATGTGTGCGTGAAAACAGGCAAGACACACGATCGGAATAGGTGAATGTCTGATGGAGTAAATAGAGGGTGCTCCAAAGGCTAACGTTTTAAAACCATTGTTATCTCGGTAAATACTAGACCGGTTGTTTTAACACTTTGTCAAAAAACCCTAATATACGTGTAATGCTCGTTTATGTCCATAGGCTGACGACAAGTTGTATAAGTACGCACTAAGGGAGAAATTTATACTTACTTATTCCTTTAGTGAAAACCTAAGTTTAAAAGTAAAAAATGCTGCCAATCGATTCAGTTTTTTGTAAGGATCATATGTATATACAGGACCAACTGTAATCGGAGCATTGCATAGTGCATAAGTCGAATTGGGAGTCGGCAAGTAAATTTCTCATTAACATTTTCTAGTTTTGGTACCAAACAGTACTATTTTCTGCCTAGTCGTTAATTGCGAGTATTGCCACGTAGTAAATTCTATTTACCTTTCCTTTTCAAAGGCTTCATGGCTTTATTTTTGTGGTGATTTAGATCAGCGACATGAGGACCCACTTTAGCTGTAGTTGTCATTAAAATATTGCAGTATTCACAATAGTAGCCATTTTTGACCTAAAAAACAAGAAAAAACGCTATAACAACTTAAGACATCTAAATATTGGAGAAGCTGAAAAAACTGCACATAATATAATAGTCATGCAAACATTCCTTTCAGAAATAGTCTCTGGGTTCGAAAGAAACTGTATAGTATTAATAATACAACTAAAACGTCGTGGTGGAACGACCTTGAAAGGGTGTGCCCAGACAGGTACCACCATCTTTGACCTGCGGGTAAACAGCGGTGATCGCATTGTTCTGCTCTGGTGCTAGGTTAAGACAACCGGTATAATGCATAACATAGAGGCATTCCATCGTCCTCAGGGTTGGCAACGCAATGGCAACCCTGGAAAAACGCCCAATGCCATTCTCTACAGGTTAACCAGTAGCCGAAACAGAAATAAAGTAAAGTCGGTGCAGGGAAAAAAAAGCGTTGAAAAAAAAGTTTCAAATACAAAACTTTTTTTTTTATGGCACAGAGAAGACAAACGAGCACACAGGCCACCTGATGGTAAGTGGAAACTGTGACCCATAGACATTCGCATTCACAAGACTGCAATGCAATCCTAAGACTGCAAATGCGTTGCCAACCCTGAGGTAGTCCTCAGGGAATGCCTCTATGCTAGTCATTTCACCGGCTGTCTTATCCCCAAACCGGAACACAACAATGTGAACACTGCTGTTTGGCGGTAGGTTAATAGATAAGATGGTGGTAGCGATCCGGACGGACCCTGCACAAGGTCCTACCACCCGCAAAACTGCAACCATAATACATATCACTACATAGTATAAAACAAAGTCGCTTTCCGCTGTCTGTCCCTATGTATGCTTAGATCTTTAAAACTACGCAACGGATTTTGATGCGGTTTTTATTAATAGATAGTGTTTCAAGAGGAAGGTTTATATGTATAATAAATCCTGTTTCATGTACGGGTGTTACAGAAAACTCACATAAACCGAAGCGAAGCGAGGGCGGGTCGCTAGTAAAATATATAAACAGATAAGGCGATGTGTGTTAAATCGATTTACGACAGTGCTTTTTTCAACAGATGCTTATGAAGCATCCACTTGAAAGCTAACTTGCTAAGCTAACAGTGGGAGCTCATTCCAAAGACCTGTAAGTCCTGTAACACCTGTATAACCTGTGGGCCTATTGCCTAACGCACTCGCAATCGACTTAAAAGTGGTACAATTATTTTCATTGTGTATACAAGCGTTCGATTTCGAAAATGAAAATGATTGTGATTGCATTATGCAACAGCCCGTAGAGTCGAAGGCTCGAACAGGATAGAGAAAAAGAGTACATAGAATTCTAAGAAATCTGTGATGACGTATGGTAAGCCAGTTAATAAAGCTGACGCCAAAAAAAAAAACATGATCTAAGACCATAGATGATTATATATCGGCCAAAGATATACATACATATATGGGGTCCAGAGTTTGCTTACCTTCTTCATGCCATAAAAGAACCACTAACAAAATCTTACCTTCCTAACATGGTCCTCCTTAAACTTGTCCAAGAAGCCGAAAGCATCCAGATTCTTCTTGTGGATCGGCTTCGTGACGTGTAGCAGGGCGTCGTCGTCGCTCCGGAGATAGGACTCGCAGGCCAGGCAGAATGAGTCCACCGGGCCAGTCAGTATGGAGTTGCGATTCAGTAACGACATGATGACCTAAAGGAATATCAGGGAAATAATAATAAGTAACAATGACTGACTCTTGCTAGGTGGCTGGACCAAGGGCCAGATGCAGAAAAGAGTACTCGACACGGCACGTATTTTCAAAAGATTCCTCTCTCTGCAGCCCTGGGTTATTCCAACCAGTTACCACCAATTTGTTAACACTGGTAACAGCTGGGATTTTTTTCCTATTTGTTACCATTAAAATATTTGGTGATAACTACTGGGGAAAAGTTTTTTAGTTTAGTGGTAACAGCTGGAAATTTTTATTCCCAGTAGTTATCAGTGATAACCAGGGACCGGACCCGCTTACCCTAACCCGGGGTTTTTAAAGGGTTTTTATAGCGCTGATTTTTATAAACCCGCACATTTCGGTAAGCGCTTCATCGGGTTACACATTAAACGGATAATCCATTCGATTGAGTTAATTTCGCTTACCGCTTACCAATATCAAAACCTCCGAATGGGTTACCGCTTAAAATACCTTCAAGCAATTTTAGTTCTTAGACGAACTACGTACGACATATTTTTGGACCGTTTATAGAAACCTATAGAAACCAAAACTCGGGCGGCGCGCGCGCTTCAATCAAAGGTGAGTGCAGTGGCCTGTGGCACGAGCCGCTCGTGGCGGCATTTGTCAAAGCTTTATGAATTGCCGCCGTCGCAGCCTTGGTCCTTGATCTTTAAGCATATTTTTGCAAAAATGTTGGGTCCTTGTGATCAATTTTTGGCGTAAACTACCTTTTGTCACTTGTTTGCCTATTTATTTGTTTATTGCACGCATATTACTCGTCACTTTCTTAGTGATTTGCGAACGTTGCGCATCTCCGTAGTTATAAGTAAAAGTTAATTTGACTTGTAAGTGAAAGTTAATTTGATGAGCTAAGATTTGGTGTGTCGTTTTGGTAATAAGAGACTGTAATTAATCAAGTAAAGATATTAACTGTTATTGTTATTTAAAAAAAGTAGTAAGTGTACAGTCGCCATCAGATATATCGGAGCGGCCGAGGTACTCAAATATTTCTGAGCAGCAATAAATTTCAATAAATTCTTTACGGTAAATAAGGTCAATAAGATCTGAACATCCAATTCGCCACAAATATATGAGCAGTGGTTTTTCAATTAAATCTGAACACACAACGAGACAATAATATCTCAAAGCACAACTCGTCAAAGTTATCTGCACAGACAGGGTGATCATAAATATCTGAACATTTAGGGAAAATATACCTTAAATCACTTAGCATACAGTTTAAAATTCTTTAACGTACTACGCTGGAATACATTTTCTACACAACCACCATTCGGTTTTATCAATGTCAAAACTAAAAAGAGTTTTCTGCTGGATGTAGGGTGTATACACTGCCTGGCCTGAGATAGAGCGTGACGTCATCGTGATACTAATGGCGTCCTTATCTTACTCGTACTGTGCGAATCGTGCGGTATGCATGTGTCGCCCGGACTCTGTATGGCCGTTTATACAAAATCAAAGACCATCTTTTTGTATTTTTTTTCTATTTGGAATCATCAAGAAAATTGAGCGGTACGGAGGCTTGAACTCACTGTTTTGTTTTTTTTTGTAGTTTTGAAAACTAACGAGTTTCTATAAATATTGATGTTAAGTTTGTTTACAGGTTTCATTTAAAAAAAAAAATGAACATGACATCTTAAAAATACAAAAAATAAGCACAATAATTGTGCACAATAATTGAGGATTTGAACCCTGATGCAACGGTATATATAAATTATGATTTCTAATTACTAAACCGCTAGGCCATGGGGACTGACACAATAGTGGATGAAATATTGCAAAGCATTCGTACCTATTGGCAGCTAAGCAGCTTCAATATTACATAATATTTGCATTTGATAATACACGCTGTGAATTATATGCAATGACAGTTATGCTACCGTTTTTGTGAATTGCCAAATATTTTATTCAAATGTGTCTCTTGTGAAGACCGTGAAGTTGCTTTTCGCAGATTTATATTTTGTATACCTACCTACTTATTTTGTAAAAGGAAAATTCATTACATCTGTACGATTACATTTAAACTGTATGCCTAGTGCTTTAAGGTATATTTTCCTTAAATGTTCAGATATTTATGATCACCCTGTCTGTGCAGATAACTTTGACGAGTTGTGCTTTCAGATATTATTGTCTCGTTGTGTGTTCAGATTTAATTGAAAAACCGCTGCTCATATATTTGTGGCGAATTGGATGTTCAGATCTTATTGACCTTATTTACCGTAAAGAATTTATTGAAATTTATTGCTGCTCAGAAATATTTGAGTACCTCGGCCGCTCCGATATATCTGATGGCGACTGTACATACCTACTCCCGGCTTTATTATGCCTAAACAAAAAAGTGACACAGCTCATCGGTATTATGAATACAACGTGGCATCAAATATAAGTACCTAAAAAATAGCGGCACGCGCGGGAAGGTGGCGAAGGGGTTACCCTAACCCGAACGGTAAGCGCTTAATACCAAATCCAACAACATTCGGTAAGCGGTTACCAAAGGGATACGGTTAGGGTAACCTGGCTTGATAGGGCTATCTCATCGTTGGGTAAGCCGGTGAAGAGGTTACCGAAACGATTGGCTTACCGTATGAACGGGTAAGCCGTTCGAACGGCTTAAGCAAAGGAACGGGTTTTCCGGTCCCTGGTGATAACAGGTACAGGTAAAAATCCAGTACCTGTGGTAACAAATTGGTGGTAACAGTTGGGATAACCCGCAGCCCTTACCACCATAAAAAGGGCAGGCCCAAAATAACTACATGGAGCAGTTGTCACAAATGAGCAACACATGAATGCATTACGTATTCTTCAAGGGTTAGCTAGACGATCACCAACAAGCCTCCGACGGCACGACCTTGGTTTGCTTTGCCAAAAAAAAATTCTTTTAGAGGTTTCTCAAAAGCCAACTGGTTTTTATTGACAGAGAAAATATATAAACAAATTAACTACTTAACGGCTAAAGAGCTTAAAGGCCACATGGTCTTTTCTACGTCATAGTTAGTGCTAGACTTAAAAATACACTGGCAGCATGATCAAAACATTGATGGGGTCATTACCATTACATTTACTGAAATTACACTCCGGGGGTAGTTTCAATTCGATTTAAAATAGCAAAACTGTTCTTAAGTTTATCTTGCATAATATGCGAAGACAATAATGACAGCGGTTAAAACGCTGAATAATTACCCACCCTTAGATAAAATTACTCATCAACATACAATGCACACTTATATTTAAACAGGAGTGCATTTTTACACATAACTTTTTTGTTCATAACCATTTTGTTTTCAAAAAATTGTTATTCATACATTGTTTTATCGCTGGAACAGTAAACTTTACAGAAGTTCTTAATTAATCAGTGTGATGGTTAGGTTAGGTTTGATTTATAAAAATCCTGAAAAAGTAAAAGTTGATTATGGCTTAAAACACTTTATGAGTAAAATAATTATAAGAGTCAATATGGATATTAAATAATAGACCAAAACAAACATTGTGATTTATCTTTATTGATTTAAGCATCCAGAATATTTATAGGGAAGAAAAGTAAATTGGAAAACTGAAGGCCACTTCTTCAACCTTATACCTAAATCCTAGTTTAAGAAAAATAAAGCATGTTTCTTTGTTTCAAAATTATCTTGTAGGTAGGTATGTGGGCTAAATAAAAACAATAAGCTTACCCAGGATGTGTAGAACCCTTTAATTATCTGACACCCCTTACACTGCTACTCTGTGTTTGGGTACCATAAAATCAATAAATCGCATAACGCCCAGAACCTACCTCAATCAATCGCTAAATATCTAGATTCAAGAATTCGGTACATCAAATCATAAAAGAGATTAAGTTGTCTACATAGATAGGCAATAAAAATGTTTACACTTACCTACTATGATCGAGCTAGCCGGTCAGTAAACGAAAGCAGCCGCAAAACACCTGCAGAGTGAATAATTATAGTTTAATATTGTCCATGTCGGAGTAACGTTCGCACTTAGAAGATATTTAAATCTTGAAAAGGAATAATATTAACGTAATCCACCAATCACAACAATTCTATGACGCAGTCAGTTGCACAGATTATAGGATATGTCTAAAGACAGATAGGAATCAACCATAGAACTGACAGTTCATTAGTGGTAGTTCAGGTACGCAACAGACTACGGAACCGGTAGCGCTAGTGGGCAATAAAATTCAAATAAAAATAGCGGAATGGCGGGGAATTTCAATTTTGACAGCAAATGTTCATAATGAAGTTCATTCTCGAATTGAACGAAGTTAACTTTTTCGCACTCATCGATTAAATTGTATGTACACACTTCATCGATAAGTACAAATTAGTTAACTTCGATCAATTCGAAAACAAACTTTTAATTTCCGCAAGCAATATGCTAAAGATAAAGCATGTTTCAGTCTTCTATAAATAAAATATGAATACAAGGACGGAATATTAATACGCTTTTTTAAACAAGACATAGTGAAACATACTCCATAAAACAACATAGCACAACACGTTACAGTAGAAATTATAGACTTTATGAAATGTAATATCTTTATTGTGCAAGGAATTTACCAGCGCTTCGCAAGAGGAGACCACTGTTGAGAAGAATCGCCGCAAGAACCTCAACAGTCAGTCTTTTTTTTCAAATAAACCATCATAACAATGACAATAATAAACTTAAGGTAAGAGTATCATAAAACCAATTCCAAATAATAGAAGTAAAACTATGAAGGAATAAGCAACAGACCAAGTTAACGTAAGTTAATCTTTTTTTAAGGTAAGGTAATCTAACCTAAGTTTTAATAACACGAAAGCACAGCAATGTATTAAATGATAAATATCTGAGTATGTTGCTGTGAGCTTACATAAATTTGTCCACAAGAATATAAAGTCTCGTAACCTAGTTTTGCAAAATAAAATAAGGCCTAGTCTGGAATTATCCAATAGCAATTTTCTACCTCTTCATAAGAAGATCAAAAAAAAACAGAACAGGTTAATAAGTGAAGAGCGATTTAGTAGTCGTTTTTAAAATGTTGTTCTGTGGCTGTTCAATATTCATATTATTCCATTTACTTTTTACATAAATATTCATTTATACAATGCAATGCATGAAAATATCATCGTTCTTATATTGTTTATACAATTCAATGCAAAAACATTATATTGCTAGAGATACATTCAAACTTATTCCATAATCCTATCAAAGCTTTTAGTTAAATTGTTAATTCACATATCTAGAAAATAATAAAACCTTGGACCCGTTTCGCGAAACCTTGTAACTTGTATTACAAGCGGAAATCTCTTTTCAACATCAACACCATCATCATCATCATCATCGGCCTCTCCCATTGCACGACAACGAGCACGATTCGTGGCCACTCTCATCCAGCTCTTGCCAGCCACCTTGCGAAGATCGTCACTCCACCTAGTCTGAGGGCGTCCTACACTATGTTTGCCGATTCGCGGTCTCCACTGAAGAATACGACAACTCCAGCGATTATCGGTTCTGCGGCACAAATGGCCGGCCCACTGCCACTTCAAGCTGCTAATTCGATGGACTACGTCGATAACCTTAGTTCTCTGTCGGATCACCTCATTACGGATCCGATCCTTCAGAGAAACTCCCAACATAGCCCTCTCCATAGCTCGCTGAGCGACTTTAACAATATGCATTAAAAAGAGAATTCCACTAATACAAGTTACAATGGGTTCTATACAACACGCTAAAACAATAATGCTTTTAACACATGTCATTATGGTAGTTTTTAACTCGGCCGCCATTACTCTCAAGTACAGTCACAAGATTAAATTTGGTACCCACCTTAGGTCCAAAGTCAATCTGACATTCCACAACAATAAGGTTGAGTTTCGTAAAAGTTACAGATGTAGTGAATAATCCTTTCCCATCGTTTTTGGTCGGATAACTTCGTATTTATCTTGCTTTCTCAGTTGGCTTATTGATAGGTAATGAAGCTAATTGAGAAAACTAGATAAATACAAACTAATCCGACAAAATACGATGAGAAAGGATTATTCACTACATCTGTACTAATGAATTGAGATCTCTAATGACATTGACGACTTCAAGCATATATTTCTTGAAATAGGTCCCAAATTAACGCTCGTGACCGTAAATAAGAGCTGTAGTAACGTTAATACAACACGTCAAAAGCAATATTGTTTTACAGATTTGAATAAAGGCCCAGGGCCTATATTCTACACGGTAAAATCATATTGTTCTTGACGTTTTTCCGTATTCTCCACGGTTTGATAGCTCTTATTTACATGACAGCTATGGCGGCTAAGTTAAAAACAATACCCATAAGATGTCAAGGGCGATACCGTTTTACCCAGTACAATTAGGTCCTGATTTCGTAAAACGGGCCTCGGTAATAGTGACACTAAACTCGTAAAGTGGTTTTAAAGTGGTGAACCAGTGAAGGGCCATATATGCAGTGAAATTATCTAATAATTATTATGATATCGGTGGCCAGTGGGAAAATTCCTAACAAACTATTCCACCACTTTAATCGTACATTTAATAAAATTAAATTAAATCATTTGCGGTATATAATCAAAGCTTAACCCTACACATAAATATGTAGATTTAAGCTGTCTTTGATCTTATACCCCTCAAATATAAAACTTGTCATGGGCTCATAACGTTTTCTACCAAAGAGAGACAAAAATTTTGAAATGTTGAAAATCATAATAAACCCGTGACGTGATCTTAAACATAAATTAAAACTAATGTAGAAAATTTAGCGTGCTGGGCTGGCCACTCGTCATCCATTGATTCTGGAAAAAAAACAAAATGTCGACATAAGTAGACGTATAAACAACACACACCACATATCACGTTATTTCGTCAAACCGAAAGCGAAGGCCAATGGATTAATTTGATCGACACGCTAGGTCGACGAATGAAAGAGATAGTTCTACATAGAACTACTAAATTGTGGCCAAAATATGTTTAAAAATATCAAGATACACATCTTGATATTTTTAAACATATTTTCAACGTGATACCCTCAAAATCTCTTACAAAAACATCGTTGTAACGTAATATTAGGTTTCATTATACAAATTTACCAAAATGTAGTATAAATGAAAGACAGATACCATTAATGTTATTTGTAGTCGAAGATCAAAAAGGTTATTCATTGCTGGGCCTAGTGATATAATAATATTAAAAAATCATTTGAATTTGAATTTACATAGTATTTCAGTATACTAAATATTGCAAATTTTAATAGCATACATTGAACTTTTCATATATTAGTCCCATTTGGTGTCATACTTTAACTATTCTGTGCAACTCGTGCAACCGACAAGTAATAAAATGTTATTCTAATATAATGCGACCTTTGTATCTTAATATTTTAAAATATATTTTCGACATGACAAGCTCAAAATCTCTTACAAAAACATCGTTACATACATACATACATAAGCTCACGCCTTTATTCCCAGAGTGGGGTAGGCAGAGCTATAGAATTACCAACAACTATAAAAACTTGTTGATAATTCTGTAACCACACTTTGCACACTTAGGCTAAGATGTTTACCAGTGTATTAGTGACAGGTTGCAAGCCCATCGCCTAACAATACTATATAGGTAATAATAGGTTTCACTATAAAAACTTATCAAAAATAGTAAAAATGAAAGATGGATACCATTCATGTTATTTACAGTCGACAATCAAAAATGGTTTCATTGCTGGGCCTGGTGATTTCATTGTGGATGCTCGCAGACACTGGAACCCCTTTAAACACAGAATAATACATATAGTTTTTCAGTATACTAAATCTTGCAAAATTTCAGTACAAAGATTAAATTCGCATTTCTTTTTTGTGCAACAGGCAGGTTAAGAATGTTATCCTAACACATTGCGATTTAAAAGTGTCACCCTAGGCTTGTAACAGGGCTCCGTTGATCTTGGGGTATGGAATCCCAAAAAATACACTTGCGGACTTGAGTATATGATTTTAATTTCAACTCGATACCTTCATGCGTTCCCGAGATAAAGGGTCTTGAAAGACAGACGGACGGACGAACAGTGATCCTATAAGGGTTCCGTTTTTCTTTTTTTGAGGTACCTACGGAACACCAAAAATCTACATCCAAATCGGTTCACCTGTTTAGGGTCTACGGTGCCCCAGAGAGACGCACAGACAGACAGACAGACAGACAGACAGACAGACAGACAGACAGACAGACAGACAGACAGACAGACAGACAGACAGACAAACACACACATACACACATAGTAGTCAAACCTATTATACTTATATTTCCATAATTATCAATAATTATGTCAAGAATGACATTATGACGAAATAAAATTATGGGAAACAAAGGGCTCGCTTTTGCTTACATACATACATAAACTCACGCCTTTATTCCCAGAGTGTGGTAGGCAGAGCTACAGAATTACCAACAACTCCAATAATTTGTTAACAATTCTGTAACCACATTTTGCACTTTTAGGCTAAGATGTTTACCAGTGTATTTTTTTGCTTGACTTCACTAAATTCGCAATATCTTAGAAGTTATATTCAGAATGTAACATTGCATATTGTATCTTTTGTGAAGGTTATGTTTAAGTTAATTTTATACTAACAATATTTACGGAATAAGTAAAATAAAAGGTCATATCATATCATCAGTTGTAGGCCACACTAGCGGTATCAAGTTATGTACACCAGATTTTTTCTTACTAAGTAAGTATATTGTCTGAAGTACTTGGTCAAAGTATATCCAAAAGGGCCCATCTGTGCAAGATAAGATGACAGAAGAAACATACAATAATAATAAATTATATGATACAATTTGTGCATAATCAAGTTCTAAATTACTCTACTAATTATTCAATAAATTATCTACTAAATGAATTAAGTACACTATCTAATATATATATTTTAATCGTCCAGTACTTAGTGTTACAACTTGTCTAGATGAATCGCTGTAAGTATGATCATGCCACACTACCACACTAGTTTTCGAAAATAGAAGACGCAACAAATCGATTAATTGATCAAAAAGGTTGAATATAAATTATGACATGTGTTCATCATCGCTATCAATTTTTGTTAATGGCTGTACCGTATTATAAGTCTTCGGTCTCCCGGTAGTCACGGCACATGAGCCATTTCGTTAGCAGAAGCCTAGACGGAGTTCTGGTTAAAGTATTGACAGCTTGAGGGGAAAGCAAGTATCATAACAGCTAAAAATATGATTTCAAGTACTACTTACTTAGTCCCGCTATGAATTTCATAGTTGCACATATTCATTTACTCATCGGTTGGGTGAAGTTAACAACCTTCGTCTTCTCTATCTGTGAAAAATAAATGAAACTATACATGAAAATGCCCGAACCAGCTTGCCACACCTGACAGCAGAATTCAACTGACTTTCACCCATTTCGACCTAAAATCATTTGACAGTTTCGTTCCATGAACCATTAAAATGAACCGGTCTAGGCTGGCCGGTGAAAGGCTAGGTAAGTCATATGTAACAGGTAGTAGGTTAAAGAGTAACCCTGAGGAGCGTCGGTGGTCTAATCGGTTACTAGGGTGCTGACTCTCTTGCGATGGAAAGGTACATTCAAACCGCAGCAGTGGACATGAAATGTACACATGTGTTTATACTACCTACTAAGTACTTATATTGTACGATGTTATTCACAGTAAACCTGCAAATATGGACAGCTGAGTGTGTAAGATTTATTTATTAACTCTATTTAATGCATAATTGTTTTGAACCTTCAGAACTTAGCGTTACAACTTGTCTAGATGCCAGTATGACTATGCCACACTTGACAACACTTTTTGAAAAGTTTCCACAGCTGAAAAAGATTGAAGTGAATGGTGACACCTGTATTTCAAATGTATGTATGGCATAAAGAGTTGAATAGTAGGAGGCAATAACTAAGAAACACACATACATGCATACCTACGTATCAAACACAGAACCTCTCTTTTTACCAGATTGCTCAAGAAGTAGGAACACCTTTCTTCATCTACCTATACGTTTAGAGCGTCGGTGGCCTAGTGGCTCAGGGGGTCGACTCGTGATCGTAAGGTACCGAGTTCGAACCCCCGCGGTCACCATGTGCCAACGAGTTTTTCTAACTTAGGTGCATTACTCGATGCTCTTAAGGTGAAGGAAAAACATCGTGAGGAAACCTGCACGATCGAACAACTGAATGTGTAAGACGGTAACTGCACAAAAGATCCTAATGGGTCGAAGTGTATCCGAAAGGGCCCATCTGTAAAATAAGACCTAAATGTTAGTAATCGTTAAATGGATGGCCCGATTTTGACGCACGACGCTACAATCGTAACATTGAAAGTTACCGTAATCTTATCGTAAACAATACATTATTTGAATTTCATACTTATCCGTAATATCATACGCATGAAAATTTCTAAAAGACCTGCCCTCACTTTATATTACTATTTCTTTTTTTAATCGATTTCTCCAGTCCCATGATCAGATCCCGTTCAAACAATTTTTTTTTCAATCCAGTTCAGATTGCAGTAATTAGGAAACTTACATACAAAAACACTGGTCATTCTGATGAATTGAGAACCTCCCTCTTTTTTTGAAGTATGTATTCTGCAAATAAATAAATGATTGATTGATTGATTGAAGTCGGTTAAAAAAGGTAATATTGAGATCATCAGAAACGTAATCTAATTATAACATTAACATACTAACACCGTTTAGGATCGTCATCAGAACATACATGCATACAAACAGGTTTTTAATATAAATAATACATTTATCCCAATGCCCTGTAAAGCTGTCCAACTTCCGGAATTATAAGTGCCCTGTGTGATTTGTTAGATGACTTTCCCAAACGCATTTTTTCTTTGAAGTAAATTTTCCTTTCGCATTTATTCCCGAAAGCGGTAATTACCAGAAGCCTTTTCCCTGGCACCATATTTTCAAAGTCGTGTTTCTCCCCTTGCGATTTTTATCCAGTCGCTTCTTTTCCTGGTACCATATTGTCACTGTCGTTTTTTTCTAATTCCAAAAATCAAATTTGACACCTGTCGACGGAGCTCCGCTATGGCGGAGCTCTTATTTCTGGGTTATTTGGCCCTCCGGGCCTGCTGCAAAAGTAACATAACCTAAACCTACCTACATTACGATGTAATTAATTTTGGGAATAAGTGCGACTGGGATAAAATCGAACGGGAACAAATGCGACGGTAAAAAGACGAACGAGAATAAAAGCGACGGTAATAAAACCGAACAGGAAAAAATATCATTGGGTCAAATTAAGAATGGGAAAAAATGCGAAAAGAAATATCGCTTCACGGAAATAATGATTTTGTGAAAATTATGTAACAAACCCCCTGTGTAATAAGTTAAGGTATTAAATCGTATCTTCATGGTTCAACGCGGACTCACAACTATCATACAAATCAAAGATCATAAAAATCGGTCCAGCCATTCTTGAGTTATGAATGGTGTAACTAACCCGTCTTTGTTGTATATTATAAATATAGAATATTTAAAAAATAAGTTACTTACTTTCAAAGTAACTTTTAATAAAACTTAATATGTTCTATTATACTTCTTAAAACCTTGAAAGTTAAGGGTCCTGTCCTTGCGGATCACTAGCACTATCTTAGCCTTTTGACGACGCGCTGGCCTAGTAGGTAGTGACCCTGCCTACGAATCTAGCGGTCATGGGTTCGAATCCCGGTAAGTGTGATGAGCGCGACTATTGGTTCCCGAGTCATGGATGGTTTCTACGTATTTAAATAGTATATGTTTCTCTATATAAGTATTTATATCGTTGTCTAGTACCCATAGTAAAATAAGCCTAGTGCTTAGTTTGGGACTAGGTCAATTGGTGTGACATTCATTGTCCCCTGCTATTTATTATTTTATTTAACCTACCTCCAAGCAGAAATGTTCGCATTGTTGGGTTCCCGTGTGGGGTTGTGGGTACAACCGTGTAATTACTAGCATAGAGGGATTGTATTGTATTAATTTGAATAAATTTTTGGTATAGAGGATATCTCTACTGTGAAAGCGTAACAAACAAACAAACCATAATATAATAATAATATTAGGAGGTATTGATAAATCAAAATAAGAATTTTGCTAGTTTATTTTGAAATACGCATCATCATCAATTCATCATCATCATCATCATCATCATCATCATCATCATCATCATCATCATCATCATCATCATCATCATCGTCATCATCGTCGTCGTCATCATCGTCGTCGTCGTCGTCGTCGTGAAAATCGTCTTACAAGATTTGACCCAGACAGATCAACATACATACACACATTGCACGCAAGGGCACAGAAATAGCCATACATACTCTCTCTCTCTCTCTCTTAATATGTACGCTCGTTAAACATAAACCTCCATAGGGCAGTTAGGTAAAACCTAGTCATTGTCTTACCTAAATTAGCAGTAGCATTACATGCTAGTATGTAGGCAGAAACCAAATGTCACGGATCTTGTCATGATACATGGAACGTTCACCCCAGTTTCAGCTAGTCTTTGATCATTGAAGATGGCAGCAGCAAGGTTTCCAGATCAAAATATAAGTACCTAAAAAATTTAAATCAATAAATTAGCTAAGAAACTCAAACATACTAAGGGCCTCCTGATTGAATTTGCTACTGGACCTTACTGGCATAGTTTAGTATCCTATGTCCCACTCTGGGTACTATCTCTTTACCAAATTTCACATCAGTTGGATGAAGTGTAGGACCATTACAGTGAGACAAGCAAACAAACATACTTTCCATTTCTTTAGCTTTGTATTCTTTAGCTTTGTAATTTTTTGGCTTTTATAAATTAACATGGTTTGGCTTTCAAATAGCAGTAACTTGGAATACTATCGTCACCATTTCTGGATAAAATCAAAATCTACACTAATATTAACAGGGATCGGAAATTCAGATAGATATTGGTTATTAATGAATAAATTTAAAAACTGCTGGACCAATTTCATAACTTCTTTTGCCATTATAAAGCTACAAAACCCTGAGTAACATAGGTTACGTTTTATTATTAGCGCAGATGGAGGTGCAGAAACAGTTATGAGTTATAAAAATGTTACTACTATACATTTTAAAATACTAGTCATTGTATTACCTAGGAAAAATTCCAGCACACACAAGCGCAGGGACCACAATATGATGATGTTGTCATTCCACATAAACCAGCTCCCCGGTGCCCCAGTTTCAGCTGGGCTTTGATCATTGTTGATGACAGCAGTATGGTTTCCAACTCAAAATAAAGTACCTAAAAAATTCAAAACAAAATATATTAACTAAGGACCTATCCAAACCAAACCTATGAAAGGCCTCATGATAGAATTTGCTACGGGACTCACACTGACATCAGTTAAAAATACAGGGTGGCTCATTTAGATTGGTCAGTATGCGAAAGTGTGAAACTATAAGACATGAAGGTCTGTTCTTAGGAACCATGTCATCGATTTTAATAACAAGAAAAACTGCATTCATAGTTATACACTTAAAAAAAAACAGTATGCAGCTCGGGAAGCGAACCCGGATGTTTTGAGAAAAAAAACTAACACTTTTTCCATTCAGATATTGATTGTGTAGGTCTTAAGCAGTAAATGTTACTACGAAACATGATGTCTCAAATGAATAAAATGCATTGTTTTCATATTCTTCAATGAAACAAAATGCAATATCAAGATAGTTGGGCCATTCTACTTTTCAGTGTACATTTTTGCAATCGTCCGATAAAAAGTATACCAAATGATGAATCCGCGAATAAACAAATAACGTGAACTTAGAATGTTTACGTTTGACGGTTCTCAAAAAAAAGTATCCTAAATTACTCAATTATCGCTGAAGAATCTTGGTAACTCAGTGGTAAATTGCACATTTTCCATAGAAAAGGCGGGGACATCAACGTCCACTGCGTTACTCACTTTATAGTTATTACAAATAACTTTTTATGAATTAGTTTAGCTCTATATATAAGCTTATTGACGTCCCTTTTCTAGTTTTAAGTTAGAAAAAGCAGCACTTTACCGTTTGTTGAAATAAAAATAGTTTAGTGAGAGCGTGGCTAAAAGTTATGTACAACGAAAAGTAGAATGGCCCAGTTACCTAAACGTGTTGAATATTGTATTGAAAAGAAAGGGTGGTAATTTCGAACACTTACTAAAATTAATTAAAGAATGTGAAAACAATGCATTTTATTCATTTTAGACATCATGTTTCACAGTAACATTTGCTACTACAAAATTGGGTTCAGTAAGTAGGTACCTACATAAGGTATGCATAAGACTGTTCATGCGTTCTACAAGTTAAGAGTGGTAAATCACTGGAATAAAATATAACAAAGAAGAAGAATACACTTACCTATTACATATACACGAGCAAAAATAACTGTTTGGAATTTTGCACTGAAACGCGTGGTTTGCTGACACCATCATTAATTTACAAATTTCTCTTGCTGCTTTTTTCTAGCTCTAATTTTTATCACTTGTGGTGCACTTGGTATTTCTATTTATAACATTGACACCATTGTATTTATAAACGGCATTAAAATAATCAAATCGAATTGAAAAATTCAATTTCTAATTTCGTAAACAAGAAGCTAACGGAAAAAACCATTGAAAGAAATGAATATATATAAGCGAATGAATGTATAAAAATAATCACAGATTAAACAATTTCAGAAAGCTTGCTATTCCGCTACTATAAATCATTCTATCTGAATGAATGAATTGAATGGATGCTTTATGAAACAACTTGCGGACCAAGTCAAGCTGTCAAAAACTAATGTCGGAGAGTGAATGAGGCAGATTCTCACCCGTGAGGTTAAGTACCAATTTCACCAAACAATGTTAAATTTAATCAATGTAAGTTCACAGTTGTTGACAACTTAACCTTGGTTGAATTGCGTGGTTGGTTGTTACGACTGCGTGTGTAGGTATAAGAATGAGAGCGAAATACTATGGCAAGGCCGCTGTTGTAGATAGGTACCTAGCCATTTTCACCAAGGTTGCCCCCCTGATCGACCCATGCCTATACAAATAGGGACTTACTTACCTATTCAAACCAATTACAACAGAACGGCTCGTGAATAATTTGAGAACTTTGGAGAATTCCTTTTTAGTGTTTTTTTGTGTAAGGAAGAAATAAGTAAAAAATATATTTTTAGGGTACCTCCCCTATACATGTAAAGCACGGGTATTTTTTTGCCTTTCTAACCTTTTTATAAGATGGGATAGCTATTAATATTTGTACATTTGGGGCTCCGTTTATATATTGAACTATAAAAGTGCTATTTTAGTGTGCCTACTAAGTTAGTGTGCCTCAACCCAACCCCTACAGCCAAAACTACAAATAATAACTACTAAGAATCTGAAAAAAATATTTAATGAAAGCACAATGAAAGCACACTGTATAACGAGCTCAGAAGGAAAGTTATCACGACGAATAAGTAGACTTTATTGGTTCTTAAGAAGTAAGTAGGCGACTAAATACGGTACTAAAATCATCTCGGAGAGCACCAAATAACTTTGAATAGAAAATTCGTTCATAAGTAAGTTGCCTACTTGTTGTTTCTCGAGATAGTTTTTTATGTTTATAGTAACGGTGTCGGACCATGTACAATTACAGTACAGGTTAGGTACCTAACCTAATGTTCGGTGTAGGGCTAAGTATGGTCCAATATGCTCTTGCCCAGTTTTTTCTTTCTTTTCTTTAAAGGTGTAAATTATGAAAGGAATTATGTAAGACAGTTTTGTGAGGAGAGTGCTACCGTTATTGGATACTTGTGGCGGGGCATTGCCCTTATCATAGCATTTTATCCAGCATAAGGTGACACCAGAGTTGTATGAATCTGCGTTCATCAGAGAGTTTATATTAAACTGGGTAGTGGTATCGTGGTGGTGTAGTTGGAAAAATAAAAGAGCTTGTAATAACTAACATGCATTTATACTTAAGTCTAAAGTCTAACAAGGGACTTTAAAATTGCAATTCATTTCTTGTCGTAGATATTTAGAAGTAGGGTGAAGTACGACCACGACGTTTTGATGATCTGCAACAAAGGTTATCTTTAGGTATACGTTTTTATAGGTACTGAACTAGCGACCCGCCCTCGCTCTGCTTCAGTTTATGTGAGTTTTCTGTAACACCCGTACATAAATCAGAATTTATTATACATAAAAACCTTTCTCTTTAATCTCTCCATCTATTAAAAAACGTTGCGTAGTTTTAAAGATCTAAGCATACATAGGGACAGACAGACCGACAGCGGGAAGCGACTTTGTTTTATACTACGTAGTGATTAATATACAAGCTGTTATTCCAATAATATCACACTCCTTTACAATGAAAAGGATTAGCTGTACAAGGTATCGTAAACACATGGTTTCCATACCGCTAAATGGTTACTATAGATTGTCGCTAAAGTTGTCATCCGATGATATGGCTCATAGGGCAGCAAGAGAACATGGTGCCAACTTTTGCGCCACGTTTTACGAAACACTCAATTCGAAATTTAGGCCCGTATTAATAAACTCATCTTGGTTGAGATGCGCGTCACAAACGTCAAAGTAAACGTCAAACTGTCATTTTTGAAACATCTCGAGACGAGCATTAGAGCTGAGATTAGTTTATTAATACGGGCCTTAGAGACCCTATTCCATTAATCATCTTCTGACTAGATCCAATTTTATTTTTCGAAATAGAGCGCTCGTAAGCTCCGACCATAGTCGGTGTTGCAAGGATGACGTTACGTTAGCAATTAAATACGTTAAAGTATCAAGAATGCTATCCTTACCGTGGTGTAACTCGCCAAGCAGATCACAGAAAACCCATACGTGGTGACATGAACTTCCTTTTGCGCTCTGGAAAACGGAAATACTTAGCCATAGTCATAGTTAGTTACCTACTTTATTTTTTCAACACAGGTGGGTATATAATATATCTGCGGTTGTTCCAATGCGGTTTGCCGCAAGGCCATACAGATAGTAGACAGTCAATGGAGTACTGCATGCATTAACAGTTCACATCGTATTAGTTAGATAAAAAATATATCTACAAAACTTTTTCTATCTATCAATAGAGTAGGTATGTAGGAGTCTGTATTCCACAGCTATGCAAAGTTTTCTTCTTTATCCTTTCACTTCTCCCTTTTATTCAATGAAATATTACGTCATAATTTTATAGTCTGTCAAAAAAGTCTTGAAATTAAAAAGTGGCAATACTGTAGTGTCATCCCTTTCAACTTTCAAATCAATCTAAGAAAAAAGGGACGACACTACAGTGTTGCCACTTTTTAATTTCAAGACTTTTTTGACAGACTATAGGTACTCAAAGCTTTTAATGTAGTTGCAAAAAAAATTGGCTCGTCCTATTTCCCAATATTTTCCCCCCAAATTTTCATTTATCTTAAAGAGATTTTAAACTGAGTCAACTTTTGAGGTGTTTTAAAATAACTACGGTTAGGCGATCTTATTATTTACCTGTGTATCATTATCAAAATGGAGCTCTTAACTCTTTCAGAGGCTTTATACCACCCGCAGTTGTAAAGTGCCTCGTACACACCGGTGCTCTGGAAAATAGTGTTGAACCTGAAGTCTTATAAATGCGGTCACAAAGTACTTTTAACTGCAAAAAATAGTCACTATTACTTTAGATTAGTTTACTTTTGACCACATGCTTTAGCCGGGAATAAGTATAACACAAGTATGGCTTTTATTAAAAGTAATTTTGACTGTTGTTGTTTGCAAGTACTTCTGACTGGTTAAGACTTCAGATTTACAGAACGACTGAAACATAAACCTACGACATTCTAACATCTAAGTAGATACATTTAACAGTTGGCCCCTGAGGTCTGTACGTTTCTATCACGACATAATCAAAATTTGAAAAAATCGGACAAGGTATAAGGGGAGAGAAATGTCATTGCATTTTGTATCGAAAATTTCCGCCTCACAATGTTCTTAATAGACTTACCGGCGCGCTCAGAAAAATATTGGAGATAATTAACTTGTTAATTTTTCATGCTGGTATACTCGTATGTAACATTGTAAGTAATGACTTAATCGTCATTAACTAACTTTGAGTTCGGCCGTTATGCAGGTGTTAACCCGCCCTTTATGTAATAAAAGGAAAAATAATTAGAAGGATTTGCTTACACGGTTACGGACTGAGAGCCAAAAAAAAACAACGTAACTTTTTTCTCGTGACTCGACGTAATTATTGCAGAGCTGAACTAAGTCGGTGATGGTGCCTACCGATTCGAGCAGCCTCTGGCCATACCAGCATAGCAGCCAGGTCTGCGACAGTGCCGTCGTCAGGAAGGACTTGTACACCATCTCGTTCCACTTCTCCACGATCTAAACAATCAAAAAACACGGAACAATGTGACATCAATTATGTATTTTTATGTTCGAATTTACTTGTAGGTAATTGTGTTTTTTTTAATGTGCAATAAAGAGTTTACGTACATACATAGGTACATCAATTGAGCTAGTTCCAAACTAAGCTCTAGGCTTGTAGTATTTTTTTTATTTTATTGTTAAGAAACAAACAGTCATATACGTTAATGTACAAGCTTAAATAACACGATATAGACCTATAGTTTCCTTAAAGATAATCTTAGCAGAACAACGTTGCTTAAATTATATATATCATATCATATTATTGTAGGTATTTTATTATGGAATCCGCCCCTGGTAGTTTTATCAAACTAGGTTTGGTGTCGTGAGCTCTTTAGACTACTAAACCTGCGAAGTTCACTGAAAGCGTAACCCATGCGTAGCCAACCGACAAACAGACAAAAGCTCTTTCACATTTATATTGAAAGGTACTAGGAATACAGAAAACTAAAGGAATTACTTACGACGCAGCAGAACCCGCAGAAACAGATGATAATGGAGCTGTTGAAGAAGTTGACGAGCAGCGCAAAGCTGAACATGTTCTCCACATCGCCCGCCAGCCTGCAACAGTGCAGTAATCATCAACATTTATGTAAAAAATATTTTATTATTTTAAGACGAGTGTCATTCGCGATCCATAATATCAATTGTCTTAAAGTCATCTCCCATCCCTCTAAGAGTTATCAGCTGAAAATAGGGCCCATTTAGTTAAAATGTAAAAAAAACTATTAATTTAATCTTTCACCGTATTTAAAGTTAGGTACCTTTATTGTTTCAATACCTAAATAAACTTTGTTTTTAAAATATAGTTTACTATTGCAAATTTTCAAGGATGAAAAACAGGAAATCAAAGTATACATAACATTCAAATAAGTAATTAAAACTGTGATACAAACAAACGGCCCTCGAATGATGATAGCCGTGATCTAATTCTCAAGACAAACAAACCAATAAAAGCAAAAGTGACTTTGAAACTTGCTAGACACATTTGTTTTTGCAGATGACACGGGTGAAGTTGGAACTTAACTAATTAGAATGTGTGTGGAAGGGTTATGTTATGAGACTTCTGCTGCCCGGGCTGAGATATTTAACTTAACAGTGTGTCTGAACATGGTCTAATTACATTTAGTTTGAACAATGGTTATTCACCTTACCAGCGAGAAAAGATCTTTTTCTCGGTCAAAATCTTTGTTGTTATATTGACTATAATGGAGATGGGTCGGATATTTTTAAAACGAATGTTGGTTATACTACAGTATATTGCTGCAGATGCTGGAAAGTAGGCAATGAATTAACGGCTTTTGTAGAGAGTCGCAAGTGTCAAAATGGAGTTGACGTTTTCTAAAGCGCGGACGCTGATGACGAAGAATTTCGTACGTTGACCTTACGTTGGGCGTCGTATTACTACAGGGAAAAGGTTTACAATCCATGATTCTAGCGGTCAATGTCACTATGCGAGCGCGACCGCAATATCACTGCGTGAGAGTCGTGCGCGAGTGAGAGAAAAGTAATCGTGACCCAATGTAGGAAATTCTTCATGTTTGGTGTCCATGCTTTAGTTAGAGTATGAAAGTACAAGTCCATCTAAATATTATCCTTTCCACGGACATAATGCTTTTCCTACAAATACTTTTTCCTGTCATTACTTCCATTAATATTCGGTTCTTCCTATTTTAATGGTCCTCGGGATTGAGGTTTTCGAACAATGAGCAAAGAGAATGTTGGGTAAATATATTATTTCTGGTGACAGTACCGGATCAGAGCCCGGTGTCTGTTGATGATGCTGGCCAGCTCCTTTAAGTGAGTCTTCTCCAAGGTCACGTCGCTCCACGTTTCTGTCGTCTTGTCTCTTTCACTCTTCTCCTCGCTGATTCTACCTGCGCAAGGAAAGAATAGGGTGATGGAACCTTCAATGAATAAGGACCAATAATAACACTTGATTTTAAGGTTTTAAGTATCCATTATTTCGTTTTGTTTGAGATATTTTTGAGTCTATTGTTGGCTAAGTTACTGTCTGTGGTGACTGTACAACAGGGGTACACTGTTACATTATCTACTCGTAACTTGTACAGTACCACTGGTTTTGCCAGAGTGTTAAAAGCCCTACTCCGCTGTACGGCATAACAAATATACAGGGCCTCTGTTCCACTCGGTTAAACCATATCGTCTTTGATATGTTGTGGTATTGTTTTTAACTTACTGTCAAGTAAATAAGAGCTAAAACGTTAGCTCTACGGAAACACGTCAAAAACAATAAGGTTTTTTTTTTTTTTTTTTTTTTGCCCCGCGGCGACTTCAACAGCTACTACCGCCGGGCTATGGCGTTTCCACGAATTAGTGATTTCGCCAGTGTCAAGTGTATATAAGTATAAATCAATATAGCAATAAAATACAATCCAATCTTCTCTGGGAAGATTGGGGGCAACGTTGTTCGGTAGTTTGTAGGACAGAGGTCAAGATAGTTTTAACCTATGTACCACTTCGAGTCCACTAAGTCCACTTGTAACGAGAAGAAAGATGCCAGATACGCGAAATAAGTCCAAGTTTTCAATCACTGTGCAACACAATGGCATAAAAAGTACAAATCACTATCAGAAAATAACTTTGAACACCTAAATACACAAAAAAATAAAACTAAAACAAATTACACATCCGCCATCTTTTAACGTTGCAAATGGCCCCCCAACAATAAGGTTTACCGTGTACAGTCTCAGCCATGACATTTGCCAGAGACAGTATGATAGCGTATAACGGCGATAGAGAGCTAAGTAAGTACTTACTATTAATACTCTGGTTTTACTATTAATATTAGTCAATAGACGAATACGTAAAGAGACTTTGAACATTTATTTTGTTTCAATGCAGGTACCACATTTAATGTGTATTTATAAGAAAAGATAGGGAGGGTTTGAGCCCCTGAAAAAATAAAATAAAAAGTAAAGTATCACATGACTCTGTCTAAAAGAACCACAACATTAGACAGATTAATCTAATAGTTTTAAAAGGGTAGTTTTTCTTGAATCGAACTTCTAGAAAAGCCAGTAAAAATTTATTTGTCTAGTCGTTTTAATAAAGTAAAAGAAACACTTTCAACCAGACCCGGGGGAAATGCGATGTGTTTAACAGATGGTTCACTTGTGTGTTTAAAATGTTTTTTACATTCTCTATGATTTTTATTTACGTTAACTCGCAAAATTGCGGTCACTACCATCTAGGGGCACTTTTGCGATGTATCTGGTCGCATCACATTCGTATGGCGCATCAATGGACGGTGCATCGTTGGTACAACTTAGGTTAAACCCTTTTTAATGTATGCTCTCCTAGTACACGTATTGTTGCAAATACAATACAATAAAACACACTTTATTGTAAGTACACCATACATTACAGAGAAACAGAACAATGAAAAAAACAATAGTACATTACTTAACAAGGGCTGTAAAAGAAAGGAAGCCCGAAATCGCAGGTATTTGAGACCCGAGCCGTAGGCGAGGGTTGTAAATATGCGATAGAGGGCTTTCTTTTTTACTGCCCGTGATGAGTACACAATTTTACGTCTTCACCTGGCCACAATGCGAGTTTTACCGTGCGCGCAGCGTGCGATAAAACTCACATTATGGCCAGGTGTTACGTAAATAATATTAACTGGCAGTAATGTGAAACCTAACAAACATTCGAGATTCCCTAGACTGTCTAGGTCTAACCACGTCATTATGAAAGGATCAATACTGCACCGAAAGCCCGAGACTCGAGGCTGCATCGTAAGTTTATACTAAATTATAAATTCGGTTTGTTTTATTAGAAGACGTTTATAAGATGGCCCGCTGAACTGAAAAGCATCATAATAGTAGTTTATGCAATAGTTGTATAAGAGAGGTCAAAATATATGAGTGGCGTGAGTTACGATGTGAGCCGAAGGCGAACATCGTAAAGGAAAGCGCCACGAGTGTTTTTTGACTTAGTTATACACCGTTGCATACAATACTTTTTCTACGACTAGGTTTCAAATGAAATGCAAAATTAAGCGAAAAAACTTACAAACGAACGAACGAAGTAAAGAACAACAAACGAGCGGGAAACAAGAAAATGACAAAATATGTGTCTATGGTTTACTTTGTTTTTAAATTGAAGGAATGGAAAAAAGAATTATTTACAATTCCAAAACATTTTAATTTGACCAATCAGAATACTTCACTAAATTAAATCCACCAATCACAATACACATCGACTGTCAAACGGAACGATAGGTTCTTTTAGGTACGTGTTTCTCTTTAACTAATTTAAATCTTTTAAAAAAACTTTGTAATTCGTATCAACCAATCAGAATACAGCTATTTTAAAATCGACCAATCAGATAACTGAAATCATTTCTCAAAACATTAGGTGTTTTATAGTCCCTATTTCACAATCGTTAAAATATGATTAACAGGCTACACTTAGTAATCTGTGGCGTATCGTTAGGGCGACTTTACGACACCGAGAGCTGTTATGGGGAATAGAGTTATAGACTTTTCTGAAGTCATATTATCTATGTTCTTATAATAGTGTTCGTGACTATGTAAAAGACTAATAAAAGTACAGGAGTAGAAAAATAAGCATAACCACTCACTGCAACGAGCGATCCCGAATGCTGACTGTTTCGTTTTATGAGCTCCTAGTAAACGCGGAAGCAAAGTGAGGCTTTAGCTGGGTACGAACTACGAACGTAGCCTCCTAGTGCCATCTATGAATCTTTTCTCGAACGCAGTTGCATTAGTAGCAGTTGCATCGGCTGCAGTACTTTCCAAATGATTATGATGATAAAACACTAGAAGGAGAAGCATTTTGCTTTTTTATTTACTTAATGCATAAACAATAGCAACGACTAAATCATAAACATTTAATGAGTCGGGTTTATTGTAATTAAAACTGAAACGGAAGTGACCTTTTACTGCTCTAACGGAAATGGCGCTCTTAGGTATGAAACTAGCTTCGTTTACTTATGCTTTCCTAGTAAACGCGGAAGAGAAATGTGCTCCAAAGTTCCATTTAAAAAGAAGTTTACGAATGTACACATGCCTTGTTGCCGTATGGGACACCACACAGCCGACTCTAGCTCATGTTATCCCATCTTTTACTGACAAAATAATACGAATAATTATGACAAATTAAATACCAAATAGGTACCAAAAGAAATTCAGGCGATATTGAAATTCTTTTCTTACCTATTAATAATATACATTCTAACCCCCTTACTTATAAACGTGGAATAAGCTTGGAATAGTTTATGCCATGCTTTGTCACTTTCTGTCAGATGCAAATGTCACAATTTCAGATAAGGAAAAAACATGGCATAAACTATTCCAAGCTTATTTCACGTTTATAAGTAAGGGGGTGGATAGCAAAAAATATAAACTTGGTATAATTTGTTCATAATGGTTGTGTAAGTAAAATCACAGAACGTTACCATTATTTAGTACGCATGTTTTGGTTTATGTGTTCCTAGTAAGAACGTGACTTTAACAAGCAATTTAACGCCATCTGTGTGATTCTTCCTGACCCCAACACGTTGTTATTTTTTTCTGAACCTGTTTTTTATGCCTTTAAGGCTTTTCCAGCTTTACAATTTTGAAAACCACAAATGCTACACAAGTACGTATAACATTTCTACATATAAACTTACAGTATACACGGATTTATTTTTAACATTATTAAATTATACCAATTTTACTAGTGCTGCCATCTATTGGGCTATTATTGAGTTAGTCGATGAGCCTTCCTTAATTTATGCCATCCTAGTAAACGCGGAAGAGAAATTCTAAACCGCGGCCATGACTCGATTTGATGTCCGTCCGAAGTATACTGAAAATAATTCCGTGTACACGATTAAGGGCCTGTTTCACAATCGACAACTAAATTTATCTGTCACATAAAGTTGTCTCTCTCCTTGTCTATTTTCAAGTGTACGACAAAGAAAGGGCTAAACTTATCCGTCAAAATATCCTTTACTTGTCGATTGTGAAACAGGCGGTAAATAAAGCATTTTTTATTTATTTTTTAATCATATAGGTAAGGTACCGTCATAATGGATGGCAAAACTTTAATTTTCTAAGAAATTTCATTTTTTTTACCGTTAACTGCAAGCACGATCGCACGAATTAAAGGCACGTACCCAATGGATAGGACTGTAAAAGCTGCGAGTCCGTCGGAACATGGACTAGTCGTTTGACGCGGAGAGCCAGGAGGTCAAACTGAGTAGTCACGTGGCACAGGAAGATGCAGAAAAGCAGGTCGCCGCACAGCATGAACCAGATCGTGATGAGCCCTAGCAAAAACGTAAAAATTGTAATAATGTAGCGCTTTCATAGCACCAGGGTGTTATTTATAATTCTTGTTGAACTCTCTGCTTCATGACCATTACCTATAGTCTATACTTATAGGTATTTAAAAAAATGTAAACAAAACTACCACGTGATATAGTTCATCAGCCAATAGAAGCAGAACGCTGATACGCCAAAGTACAATAAAACAGTTTTGATTGGCTGTTTAACAATGTCACATGGTTTGGATTGTTTACATTTTTTTAAATACCTAAAAGCATAGACTATAGGTTAAATCAAAAACTTATTTAAAATATCCTCACATCAGTTAAGAGCGATGTCGCACGAGCGTCGTCGTAAAGCTGTGATTTCAACATAGAGCGATGCAAGTGTTTTAACGCATCGTGTGGCATGTCGTTCTATTTGATATGCAGAAAAACGCAGTGGCGACAACGCAACGCACACGCTAAACGCTGGCAGGCCGGTGACACTCCGCGCTATCGCCCACAAAATGTGCTGCCCCTTGCAAGGGGCGAATCAGTTGAGTGTCACGCGTGCGCTCGTCTCGACGCGCGCCGCCGTGCGCTGCCAAAGTTTTTGATTGAATACGCACTTAAATAAACGAATATGGCTAATCGAAAAGGCAAAAAGTACTGCATCGCATACGGGTGCGTAAATAATAACTCCAATGTCGAATTATCTTTTTTTAACCTGCCTCAGGATGACGAAAGGTAAGATTATTATTAATATTATTAATAACTTCGACCTAGATAGGTAGTTACGAGTAGCTGGACTTAATTACTGGCACAATCAGTACAGTTTTGAATCCTCGACGCAAAAAGAGCGGTATAATATTATTTATTTTATTAACGACCCGTCCGCAATTTCGCAGTTTTCAACTTATTCGGACCAAAAACCAGTTATCTACTTGCCTTAAACAGCGTTCAGTGTAAGTAAGTAGATCTCCCAGTACTAGTAACTGCCTGCTAAAGCAAGGTCAGCATGTGCTGGATATTAGGTAAACACAACACACAAACAAATGGCAGTTTTTTTAAGTAACGGAGTAGGTAACGATAGTACTTGAGTTTATAACAAACAAAAAGTTTTAAGGTCTAATTTGATTTATTTATTTATTTATTTATTCTATTAGATACACCAATAGTTGTACAAACAAATACAAATACAAAAGGTAAAGGTATGTATAAAGAAAATAGTTAAATAGTTAGTACCAATTACAGGTGTGCAACAGTATTAGCACAGTCGGGATTCAAAAAAACTAAAAATTTGGCATTTCTCACACTTCAGCAAAATGCCAAAAAATAAATAATTAAATTAACATATATTTTGAAGGTTAATACTAGTAAACTACGTCATATTACTTAGATGGAAAGGGAGATCGGAGCAAACAACAAACAAGTCGCGGACAACTTTTGCCCGCCCTCCAGGCATGAACAATTTTTTCTCGTCATTTAAGTAAGAACTACATAAAAAACTACAAATTATCATAAATTCAATTTGTTTTCTTACAACAGCCGTGGAAAGAAATAGTACAAGTAAGTGCCAACCCTGGGAGGTGGGCGGAGTCAGTAAAGCTCATGACGGGCGAAATAATACAGACTCTCGCGGCGCAGATTTAAGGTGCATTTTGCCTCGTTAGGGGCGCCCCCACTATCGATCGCAAAAATGTAACCAAGGTCACTTCCGTGCGTGCACTTGTATTATTATCGTTCCCGCGTTCTGAATAGGTTTAAATTTGCATGTTTGCTGTCACAGAGAGTCGCTTCTGTACTTGTACTATTACTTATTCTGTGACGCTGGTGTGACATCCCTCTACAAGTTGCCCAACTATGTATTGCCACGCAGCAAGGACGAATTCGTAGACAACGTCTACGAAAACCTCTACGGCGGTGGCGTCTTGCCGTAGCATTGCGAGGAGTAGGGTTAATCAGAGGCCCTACTTTGAAAATTGAAGTTCAAAGCTACGTCAGCTCTATCTCTTTCTCTCGATTTAGTCTCGAATGACGAGTGACAGGGATGGAGCTAGCGAAACTTCGAATTTCCATTTTCAAAATAGGGCCTCAGCACGTGGCGGGTACGAAACGTTGCACTCCCAAGTAAAAGGTTTATTCTATATTCATTCGGCCGCCTTTACTGTAAACAATAGGATAACAATAGCGGCAAAGACAATGTAGAATTAGGGCTCTGCTCTTCGGCAGTTTTTGCTGTATTCGATATCACCTAGTAGACCTCTCTACTTTGTAATGAAAATATTAACTTACGCGAACAAAGCCGCGGGCCAAATAGTTAAAATATAAAGCGCGTATTTGACTTATCCCATAAAATGTCTCCGACATTTTATTGGCAATTTGTTTCCGAGACAAGAGTCTTAAAAAGATATTAAAAGTATATTTTTTCCTGCTTCCTTACTCAAATGCCAACAAAGGATTCAGTCTTGAAGTATTTTTACATTTATACAACCAGAGTTTGATGAAATTTATTTTAAACGATAGTAAAATTAAAAGGAAGATTTTTTTTTCTCCTGTTTTATGTTTAGAGAAGGTTTGTAATTCAGAGGGCTGTCACCATTTCACCCAAATCCGTCCAGCCGTTTCAGGGTGTAGGAGTTACAAACATAAACACAAACTTACGCCTTAACAATTTATAATAGCTTCTGCCCGAGACTTCGTCAGCATAGAATTCGTAATTTTGCCACACCACGGGAACAGTGATTTATTTTGGCATTTTAACTTATGTCTTAACTAACCTTTGCAATATTATCGTTTAATTTTCAATACCTATTTATAGCTATCGCTGTCTTTAGAATCGCTAGCGATTATCAAAAACTGACCGAGATTTGACGTGCTAATTAAAGACTAAATCACAAATAATTATAATTCTTGAAAACTTCCGGCAGATCCCAATGGGTTTAAGCACGAAAGGATCTATCAGGGGTCCGTTCATTTGATTAAAAGTAAGTTTGACAAACTTATCTTTTTACAAACTTTCATTTGGTAAAAAGTAATTGTACTTAAACCATAATGTTTTAATTACATAGGCTACATGGACTTATTAAAAAAGGTTAGGTTAGATTAAAATTTGGACCGCAATAAAATATGAAATAATCCCGCGGTAGTTTGCCAAATGATGATTTGGTAAGACATTAGTGAACATATCCAAGATATCCAACCCTTTCGTACCTCCTTAAATTTAATATTAATAAATGATTCTACAGTATATTTCCAACCCCATTTTAAACGATTCCAACCCTCGCTGTTACGTAAACATTGAAATATCGATATTGCTTTATCATTTATAATAAAGCCCCGTTTTATGGATAAAGTTATGGGTACCCTTTTGTCGATTCAAAGGTCGTATCATAAGCTGTTAAAACCTGCCAAGTCCCAGGCAGCGATTGGGACGCAGCTATATGACTGCTATAATGCTGTCCCTTTCTCTGCGTGGAACCAGGCAGCTAGGCCACCAACTGATAGCACGGCCAGATTTTACAAAATTGCAATAGCTTTAAAATAAGTGCCGTAGAATTTCTTTAATAGTGGTGTTAAAGTCAAACATGACCTCACCATGCCAAGTCTGGAAGGCCAGGATGACCTCATAGTAGACCTTCTGGAAAGGATCGAAGGGGAACCAGTAGAAGAATGGAAAGATGAGCGGCACCTCGTGACCGGCTGCTCGCTTCATGATCTCCACGAATGGTGGCGAGAGGAAGATGACCAGCAGGGCGTTGTTGCACCAGTAGTAACCTGCGAAAGAGGATTATTTCATCTGTATAGAGGAAAAACTCAGTACATAGTACAAGTAGATAATAATATAAGTAATAACGTATCGCGTAACTCAAAATCAGTTAAGGACGATTTAGTCGTTCCTTACGAGTATGAAGAGTTTTTTATACCCAATTTTGAAAAAGGAACGAGTTAATTGTCTGAAAAATGTCTCGTTTTTTGTAAATTGTGAAATTATCCGTCATTTCTGATCACCCGTCAAATCATGCTGTATACATCTGTAGAGTGCAAAGTTTCAAAACCTTTAGTTTTACACCAGTAATAATTTTCACTTGGTTCATATCAATGGCCGATACAAAACAAACTTGTAGTTAGAAATCTCATTTTTAACACTTTCGATTAGTTGTCGTGTAGTAGCAATATCACTCACGTTGCGGTGACCACCGTCCCCGGACGACCTTTACATTGAGATGATCAAGACCACGTCTAAATACATTGAATCAAAAATTCACCGGGCTTAGGGTTTCCGCACCAACAGCCATTTCGTTCATTCAATACAAAACGGACACATTCCAAAATGAGTCAGTGTTGCATTTTAAAATTAGAATCTATTCGTATAAGATTTTTAATGCAAGAGCAAATTATTTTGGAATGTGTCTGTTTTGCATTCAATGAGCGATTTGAATTGCCTGGCAACTGTTAAGTTGACTAAAGCCGCAGGGAACAGCTGTGAACTCTGACCTTGCACGACGATGTTTAGCTGCCGCAGCGCTGTCTTCAAAACCTGGTGCTGATCCGGAGTCACAGGTCCTCGGGGCCACATGTCTCTCAGCTCACTCACGAGGTTCTCGTACACCGGCCGGTAGTACACGATCTTGTAGGATTTCGCCATTGCTTAAGGAAGAAATTGTTTTGATGTAGGTCTTATCTTCTCTTATCTTATTTGGTGGGGTTCTTATGGATACACTTCGACGCCATGGAATCTTTTCTGTTATTACTCTTTTTTTTGCGCTTAATATAATGCTGTCTCCACCACTTTGTAGAAAGCGGATAGTGGATTGCAATTACAGTACCTTGAAATCGTTTGGTCCTGTGTAGTTTCTCAAGAATTTTAATGTAGGTAGTAGGTAGTACTTTTTCTCCTATTTGTAGTGCATATTTTGTAAATTACCAAATTTCATCTAACCAATCAAATCAAGCCCAAATGGCTGTAGTTAAGTTTTATAATTAAGGCATCCAATGTTATTTTATGACTATGTGGCAGTGGTGATGTTAAAAAAGAAACAGAAACACAGAAGGTTTGTACAAAAGTGAACTTACTCTATAAGGATCTCTTCCAGTTAACCTTTGAGCGATTGAGAACTAAATAAAAACAACGGATGGTTAAACATGTCAGCAGCAGATGCTGGCTTCTCAAGGTATAGCAAACTTTTAGATGGCTTGGAAAAATGAATCAAATATTCTTTTTTTTTTTTTTTATGGCATAAAGAAGACAAACGAGCACACAGGCCACCTGATGGTAAGTGGAAACTGTGACCCATAGACATTCGCATTCACAATACTGCAATGCAATCCTAAGACTGCAAATGCGTTGCCAACCCTGAGGCTAAGATGGAATGCCTCCATGCTAGTCATTTCACCGGTTGTCTTATCCCCAAACCGGAACACAACAATGCGAACACTGCTGTTTGGCGGTAGGTTAATGGATAAGACGAACGATCGAGAACGATCCGGACGGACGGTATTGTAGTAGCGAACCAAAATAAACCCTAGTGTAGGTCTACCACCATGTTGATCAAGCACTGGAACCTCACCAAGCAGCAGATACCCGACGCACGGCATCATGCGGAAGATCTCGATGGCGTCCTGGAAGGAGCCGCCCTGGGCGGTCTGCGCCATGTTGATCAACTCCAGGAACGTGACCACGAACAGGTTCACGAATTCGAACCAGTAGAACACGTTCCAGCAGAATCTGGGACATCAATAAATTTCCGTAAAACTACAACAATGATAGCTTTAGCTTTAGCTTGAGTTTAGAGCAATCCATTTTAGGCTAAACAGTACATATACCCAGCAATAATAGTAGTAAGGTATTATACTTTAGATTAATGTAATGAGGAAAAATTGGACTATTGTTACAGGCTAGGACCATACATACACATACATAAACTCACGCCTTTATGCCCAGAGAGGGGTAGGCAGAGCTACAGAACTTCCAACAACTCTAAAAACTTTTTGATAATTCTGTAACCACATTTTGCACACTAGGCTAGGACCATAGTTGTGTAGTTTTACGGTTCTCTAATACACTGTGCTCTTTTCAGGGTGCATATGTGCTCGGGGCTCTAAATGTATGTATCGGTACTCATCAAATGCTACTTCTTTCCTAAATAACAAAATTTTCAATGTTATAAGTGATTAGACTATAATAGTAAAACCATTAGGATTAAACTGGTAGGATACTACGATCGAGTACCACCCATGATTCTTGGTACATGTTACATCATCGAAATTGGTCCACGCGTTTAGTTTCTAGAGAGCCACAAAGGAACATACATACAAACATATCGCTCATTGAATACAAAACGGACACATTCCAAAATAATTTGCTCTTGCATTGAAACTCTTATACGATCTGCTTCTAATTTCAAAACGCAACACTGACACATTTTGGAATGTGTCCGTTTTTTTTTTATGGCATAGAGATGACAAACGAGCACACAGGCCACCTGATGGTAAGTGGAAACTGTGACCCATAGACATTTGCATTCACAAGACTACAGAGCAATCCTAAGACTGCAAATGCGTTGCCAACCCTGAGGACTAAGATGGAATGCCTCTATGCTAGTCAATCAATAAACGATATATAGGCTGATAAACACAGTATCCTCCTTCGGCAGTTGGGTAAAACAGCTCAGTCTTACCTGACTAAGGGTGCGTCATCGTGCGTCAGCCGCAGCCCCACCAGCTTGAGCACCGCCTTCGGGACGGCGAACGTGGCGTCGTAGTCCTTACGCTCGTAAAAGTTCATCTGAACAATATACCCATCACATCATTATCACCGGGTCTCTATTGACTGCCATAATTATTTTTAGTCATAATGTGTTTTAAGTCATAATTTTCGCAAGTCATAATGCATTTTTCTTAGGACACGGTTATTTTTTCAGGATTTTTATAAAACTAACCTAACCTAACCTAACTAATCTACACGATTAAAAACTGTAACTTCAGCCTGAAAGAAGTTATGACAAAAAAAAGTATGACTAACAATACATTATGACCAACGATATGTATGGCAGTCAAAGGGATCCGCATTATCACCATCTCGAACAGCATCATCACCAAGAACAGCTCTTTGAAACTATTTAGATAGAAAGAATAAGAGCTAATTACAGGAAAAAGACAAATCTAGTTTCATTCTTCAATTTAGTTGAGTTTGTCAATGTGTATGGAACTTTCAGTCAGTTTTGGCCGTATTGGGACTTAAATAATTTTATCTTTTTCATGCAATTAAAAGGTCACTTCTTATATCTTTTATGTTACCTACTCGTATCCAGTGTTTAAGTATATATTCTATGAAAGTTTAATATCAATAACAAATTATTTCTTTACAGGTTTACCTTTGAAGTCTAGGCAAAACAACAGTTTGAGTTTTACTAATTAGAATTTTAATGAAGGTTTAGTCTAGAATTACTCTTCACAATTATCCCTGAACGTAATAATTGCTTACAAGCTCTTTGATATCAGTCTGTAAATTATTATAAAGTTTTAAATAAAATACGGTTTAGGGAAATAAAATAAGTGTTATTAAACGTTTGACCTTTAGATATTTATCTACATCTACACTAATATTAAAATTGAATATGTTCCGAAACTACAGAGCCGATTTGAAAAATTCTCACCTACATTGTCCCTGATGAACATTTAAAATTATTTTGTCACTCAAAGAGTCTCTTTCGTTTTGTACTAGAGTCAGAATAAGACAAAACGCTTGTCAAAAAAAATCAATGAACTGATAACCTCTTGCTTTTTAAAATCGGTTAAAAAGACAAAAGGTATTTTTAATACCGTGTAGTAAAAAATAACTGTACATTATATTTTCCCGATCTTGTTAAAAAAGGTTTGCCGCCGGTTTATTTGCCACAGACAGCCAAATATCTCTAATTGGCACACCCCGAGATCGGATTTGTGCTCAGCCAAGCACAACCGAGTATTTGGTGTATAACAATATCTTTCTTTTATTTCGCTGCAAGGATTTTTATTATTTGAAATGGTTTGTGGTATTAAAAACATTATTTACTTTTGCAAGCTTTTATTTTACTTACACTGGCTATTCTATGAAGTTAAACCAGACTATTTTCACGTATCATGGTATTGTTTTTACCTTGTATTGTCCACTAAATAAGAGCTATCAAAAGTTAACAATAAGATAACAGGTGAAAGACGATATGGTTTTTCCGCCTATAATACCTACTAACCGCGTTTGTTTGTATGTAAATTGTCCGCTTCAAAATCTGCAAGGCAATTTTAAATCAGAGGGGCTATTGCCTGACACACTCGCAATCGCAATTGTTTTCATTTTGAAAATCGAAGGCTTGTCTGCATACAAAATGAAAACAATTGGTCCACTTTGAAGCCGATTGCAATTGTGAGTGCGTTAGCCAATATATGTATACTATTGGCTATTGACAACGCTGTTCCCGTTAATGGAATAGGCTGAAATTTGGAGCACATTTATTTGGATAGATATTAGCTTTTTTTATTTTTATTAATACGTATGTAATAACTAATAATTCTGCGGAGCCCCGAGGGTTACATGACTGAACTTTTTTACCAGGTTAAGAACTCCTTGTACTCTACCCGATAGCAATGAATAAATATGAATATGAATACGACATCCACTGTAGTGCTTTGTCATTTTAACGTAATATTTGAACTGCTGCACTAATCTTTCAAAGGCATTAAAGCGGCAAGGTACTAAATTGTACAGCTTATAAGCCCGTTGCTAAAGTAATACTTACCTACGCATAACAGTTAATTAATTATTATACTTACTTCAGTATTATTATCTTTCCGTCGCCACAAAGTGAAACTTTTCAGGAACGCCATGTTGTAACAAACTCCGGGCCTAAAATGACTGCTTTCCTCACCGATGTTTTATTAAATACTATGAGAAAGGTATGAAAATTTAATATTGTTTAGAGTTGTAAATTTACGTTAAGTTGAAAAATGGTTTTCAAGAAAGTTGTTTTGGAAGTTAGAATGGCGTAACGTGTTTATTAGTTATGCAGATGTCGGCTAATGAATAAATGATTTGTTTTCGTGGGTAGTGGAACAAGGGTATGTGGGATTAAACCCTCTAAAACCCCCTCGGTGGTCTACCTCGGCAAATTTAGAGTAGGTAGCTCTGGGACCTTTAAATGTATAGGTATACCAGTGGGGATCTTAGACCTATAGACATTCTCAAGACTACAATACAACACAAAAAGACTGCATTTCTAAAACTACGATCCATCTCTTTACTTTCTTAAGACTGAGCCGAGCGTAGGCCGGATGTACAGTGGCGTCCTGATTAGGTACAATAATTACTGTGTTTTCTAATAAACAAAAGTATTTTCTTGAAATTGGTCGATATTTATACTACAAATTAAAACACAACTTTTAGGGTAAGTATATTACATAGTTTAATAACAATTCACCTTCGAGTTATCAACTTAACGGAAAAAAGTGGCCAACTCTTCCCGTTAAGCTGACTACTCAAAGGGTAATTGTTATTAAAGTTTGTTACGTATTTCATAAATTGTGTTTTTACTTGGACTACAAAAACGTATCGTCTGATTTCAAGGAAATTCTTTAGTTAATTAGAAAACACAATAATACTAATGAGAGCGCCACTGGACGCTCGACGTTTGCTCGGTGCAGTCTTAACCTCGTATCTGATCGAGTAGGAAAATAGTATTAATTCTTTAGAATACATGACTGCTTTTCCTATCTAACTATTCAATCAGATGCGTTACCAACTCGAAGGACTCAGGTGAAATGCCTCAAAGCTATAGCGCCCGCCCGATAAGAAGTCAATCCTCACACATTGCACAACCATGAAGTTGCAATTGTTTCTCTTGTTCCTTTTATTATATTCTATCTCTATCTGTGAAAACCTGTAATTGGCTTTATGTGTCTTATGTTATGTTTAAGGTAATTATCAGCTGTTGGTTTTGCTATAGTAAATAAATAATGTTGACAGCAGTCAAACAATGCCGTTATTACTATTCCATCACACGCGTAATATAAGTTTAGCATTGTTTTACTGTTTGTAAGGGAATAAAGACTGTCACTAATGAATGAATGAATTAATGAATGAATGATAATTATTTTCCAAAGTAAGTCACAGTATACATTGCATGTTATGTCAAAAGTACAAGAAATTACATTGGAATCGTCAACAATATATGTACATAAATTTTAATATAATCAAAATTGAAATAAGAAGTCAGGATAACAATAACAATAAAGAACTAAGAAGTTACTCGTATCACCACTGGTAAACTTAGCCTGTTTGTGCAAAATGTGGTTAGATAATTAACAAGTTTTTAGAGTTGTTGGTAATCCTGTAGCTCAGCCAATCCCACTATAATCTGTGCTCTGGGAATGAAGGCGTGAGTGTATGTATGTATGTATGTATGTTGTTTTACTGCTGTCAATAATGTCAATAGTCAGAAACTTCATGGTCGTGCAATGTGTCAGGATTGTTTTTTTTATGGCATAGAAAAGACAAACGAGCACACAGGCCACCTGATGGTAAGTGGAAACTGTGACCCATAGACATTCGCATTCACAAGACTGCAAATGCGATGCCAACCCTGAGGACTAAGATGGAATGCCTTTATGCTAGTCATTTCACCGGCTGTCTTATCCCTAAACCGGAACACAACAACGCGAACACTGCTGTTTGGCGGTAGGTTAAAGGTTAAGATCGTGGAAGCGGTCCTACCACCCGAAAAATCCTATCTGCCTAGTACTGTAGTAATTTAAAACAACCGACTTTAAACAAACAAACAAACTTTTTTTACCTCTTTATAATATCATTTATTACAGATATAGGTACTAGTCGTACAGGAAAAACCACAGATGGCGTCCGTACCCACAATGTTACCGCAAGTTACAAACTTTCAAGTTTCTAAACTCTGTATGAAAAATTCACTGCGACTTTGATTTAATTTTAAACTAAGTGAAGTTAGAGCAGCTGTTGCGCCACCAACTTGATAATAAGTTTGCGGTCGAATGTAACGGAACCAAGTACAGTCGGCTTGTAATGATACTTAGGATATCTAGTCAGTGTATTTAGCGTTCGACAGGGTGACAGGTAACTCGACCTATTCTTTGAAAGGGATAATTTGTAATAATTGTGTTCCAGCTAACCGGGGGTTTACTAAACGAGTACCTAATATTTATATATTTATTACAGTATTTTTCCAACTTTTACATTAGTTATTGACATAATAATGCTTCTATCATCTTAAGCAACTATTGATGAAAGCGTACAAATAAAAAAAAACTAAATTGTAAAGCTATCCCAGTAAATGCGGGCACTTGCAATGTTAAAAGAGGTGAGAAATTGGAATTTTTTTTAAATTGGTATAACTCGAAAACGGTGCAACTTTTACTGAGGTCATGTTAGGTTGGTTCGGTTCGTCTGAGGCTGGGGAATCTCCGGTGTCACTGTGACGTGCTATTTATGGGACACCCTGTATATTTATAATACATAATTTTATCTACATAAAGCAAAGCTCGGTCTTCCAGGTCTTCCAGGTTTTCACTTAATCAGAGTCACTTTAACTAATGTAGGTATTACGCATGTTACCAGAATAACTGTTGCTTTTGGAGTATCTGTTTCTCTTTACAATGTCAGGTGACCTCGCTGTTTAGGGACTGCAGGTAAACTGCTACTCTGACGTTTACTTTTATTTTGTTTCATAATGTGTATGAACACACGAGGTACAGTCGGCAGCAGAAGTAGGTGGACAGTTGAAGAGTTCAAAGTGATCTAGAAACGATCCTATTGTCAATCGAATAAGAGCGTGTGTAGATAATTTTGAGTTCTTGAACTGTCCATTTACTTCTACTGCTGACTGTACATATAGCTCCTAGGCTCTTAGCATGTGGTAACAGTTCCAGACACTTAATTATAATCTAAACTACTAATGAATATGTTAGACCGAAGCATTACAAGTTTGGAAGATCTATCTCTCCCACTATTCTCTTTATGCGCAATAGGGAAAGATACAGGATTTATGTAAGTTTTAGGCATAGGAGTGTCTCCCGCCAGGTTTAACGCCTGTCTCATGATATGTAATTAAAATAGACACTCGTCGGCAACGGTCTTAAGAATAATTAAGGTTTATTAGTTATTAGATGGGATTACTTTGTTTTCGCACTATGATGCGAAGAGCTTTGATCTATGTAGGGTATTACGAAGCTTCGGAGCGTGACATTAGTTATTTCGGTTTAGTTTTTTCCTGTGACTTCGTCGGCGAAGAAAAGCTACCAACAGAAAGAAAGAAAGTAAGAAAAAAAGTTGTGGGCTTGTACGTACGGTCACGAGCGTTAATTTGGGACCCATTTCAAGAAAAATATGCTTGAAGTCGTCACTGTCATTAAAGATGTCAAGTAAAATGAAAAAAAAAATGAAACTGTTTTTTGCATAAATGACACATTACAAGAAGTAGAAGCAATACAGTGGGTCCTGAGCTAGGAATCCCTGTGTTCCTAGGACCCGACAGACAGTAACTTGTAACTTTTAGGAAACTCAACCTTATTGTAGTAGAATGTCAGATTGACTTCGGACCTAAGGTGGGTACTAAATTAAATCTCGTGACTGTATCTGTTTTATTTAAATTTGTTTCTTTCCAAGAAATATTGTTTTGGAAAGAAAAACGTACAGCCTCTACTCTAGGCGGTCAAAACCATATCGTCTTTAACCTGTCATCACTCGCATTGTCGTACGGTCACGAGCGTTAATTTGGCACCCATTTCAAGACAAAGCTTGAAGTCGTCAATGTCATTAGAGATGTCAAGTCATTTGTAACTTTTACATACATACATACATACCGTCACGCCTTCATCCCAGAGTGGGGTAGGCAGAGCTACAGAATTACCAACAACTTTAACAGCCAGTTAAACTACAGTAAGTTGTTGTTGTAACTTTTAGGAAACTCATTATTATTGTTGTAGAATGTCAGATTGACTTTGGACCTAAGGTGGGTACCAAATTTAATCTCGTGACTGTACCTACAGTAATGGCGGCCGCGATAAAAATAATATCGCAACAGGTCAAAGACGATAAATACTCTTTACCGTCTAGAATAGAGGCCCAGTTCTAGTTTTTCATAATATCTACAACGTATTCAAAAATCGTAGAAACCGGAGTTGATTTTGGAGATGAGAAACGTTATCCCCCGGAGCTAAATTTATATGGTTGTTTTTTGACGCGATTTCATAATAAATAAATAAATAAATAAATATAAGGGGACACAATCTCACACCTTGACCTAGTCCCAAACTATATAAGCTCTAGGCTTGTACTATGGGTACTAGACAACGATATAAATACTTACATAGAGAAATATATACTTAAATACATTAGAAAACATCCATGACTCAGGAACGAATATTCGCGCTCATCACACAAATATCTGCCCTTACCGGGATTCGAACCCCGGACCGCTAGCTTCGTAGTCAGGGTCTACTACCCACTAGGCCAGCGCGTCGTCATAATGCTCTTAAGCGGCCATGCAAAAGGATACTTAAATAATAATTATTAAACGGTACTGTTAATGCCCGTTTATAACATCGGCATTAAGGTATTCCCCGCGGGTCCGCACGTCTCGCGCGGCGGCGCCGGCGGCATGGCGGTCACGTCACAAATCACTCCCCGAGATGGACTTCTTGAGTACGGGATTTGCATAAGCTACGTTTTGGGTGCCGCCACGGGAGACGCGGACTTAAGACTGTATTAATACTGATCTTGAGTTATGCCTGTCTGAAGATACGTTAAAGTAAACGTCAGGGAGTCTAATATGGCGTTATCGCGTGACAAAATGTGGATAAAACATCCCTCACTTCCTGACACGTATATACGAGAGTGACGGACGCGTCGGTGACGGTGTTTTATCTACGTTTTGTCACGCGATGAACGCAACTATACTAGGGTAGTAAGATAACTGTACATTTCTGTCAAGATTTGAGGCTTTGACAGAGGCTGTCATTTCGTTTAAGATCAGTTTTTATTACAACGTAAAATAATTGATGATAATTATTTTTGATGGCAGATTTGTTTGATGATAAGTTTTTTATATTTCAATAGATTTTTGTCCAGTAGGTACCAGCCGTAGTCTACATTATCTTTTCCTCTACTGTTATCATGTTAAGAATAAGGCCTCAGATTTGTTTCCTAATAAATAAAACCTGTTATACACCGTGTTTTTATTGATTTACGATAACTTTGGCATATTGTTAGGTACACGTATAGAAACTACGTGGTACATTAGATTTTCCAATATTGCAAAAAAAAAAAAATTTTTTGTTTAGAACAAAGTAATTAAATGTTTTGTCTTCAATCATTCTAAAAGGGTCTTTAGAGTTAACTCATAGTTAGTGTCAAATACGTCAAGTCAGCGTGACATACACACACACAAGTAAAGATAACACTTGACAGGTGCACGATCGCTTGACTTGGCGGGAAGTATCTTGCTTACTGTGTAAGAGGTCACCGGTTCGATTCCCAGGTGGGTCTCTTTTATTTATTAGAGATTTTTTTATAAGTTCATATTTTAATTACCCAGTATTTAACAATAACGTGCGTATCATAATTACATTTTAGGATAGTTACATTTTTATCGTCGGTTGAGTGCAAACAAGCACCCTAAAATAACAAAACAAAGTGAAAATGTCTTTATTTCTTAAATGGATTTAGCAGATTGCTCTAATTTTTAATATTCTCATTCATCATAACTAATTACTTAATGGTTTATAAAATGAAAAAATTCGTTGCGTTGTTTAAAATAATTTTATTTAAAATTTAGAATAAATGGCCGCACAAACATCAACAGTCATTTTATTTATTAGGCACCTTATGATTTATTACAATAAAAAACCTAGCATTACTTAAAACTGTAAAAAAACATATCAACGGTATCAAACAATGAGTATAAAAACAAATATCGTGCGTATTTACAACGGATTTCACAAAACTGTTTAGAAATCCTTCAAGCGGCATGGTCTGCAGATCATAAGTTATCACAAAGAACGAAATCACCTTCTGTTGAGTAACAACTTTTCAAGTATTTAATTCTAGGTGTACAAATAAACATACGGGCACTTTTAACACAGGATTAGCCAAGCAAAGAACGATACTGTGGGTGACCGAGGCAGAAAAAACAAGAGCTTTGAATAGTCAATTATGTACGTGTCTCGAACAATTTTTTTTCTAAAAGAGCACGAAATTTGGTCAGAACATCTTCGTCCGCGTGGAGCTCGTTTAAACTGTTCCCGAGGGATCAGTGTAGCCTTTATTCATCCTGAAAGTCCGTTCTAACTATTGGTGACACAATGTTTGAAATCGGCACAGTAGTTTTTGAGTTTATCCATTACAAACATACACACATACAAAAATACAAACCTCTCCTCTTTATAATAATAGTTAATATGTTTATCCTGAAAGTCCCTTCTAACTATTGGTGACACAATGTTTGAAATCGGTACAGTAGTTTTTGAGTTTATCCATTACAAACATACACACATACAAAAATACAAACCTCTCCTCTTTATAATAATATGTTTATCCTGAAAGTCCCTTCTAACTATTGGTGAAAGAATTTTTTAAAATTGGCACAGTAGTTTTTGAATTTATTCATTACAAACGTACACGCACATAATCATTGGATAGCTACATTATTAATACGTTAACCAAAGAACCTTTTATGATAGCTAAGTATCTAATGTGAATGTTTGAACCATCAAGAAGCCTAAGCTATTCAACCTAAACAACCAAATTAAATTTATTTAAACTAATGTGAATGATTTTCAAAATGACCACCTTCATGCTCTAAACAAAGGTGTAATCGTGTGCGTATCTGACGATTTAAATTAACTTCAGTAGCACGCATGTCATCAGCTACTTCCCGAATCCTTATGAGTAAATCTTCTCGTGTTGAAATTGGTTTTGAATATACACGCTCCTTAAGAGTTCCCCAGACGTAAAAGTCCAGGGGCGTTAGATCGGGAGACCGAGGACACCAAGCAAGGGTTGGATTCACCGCGTCCAATCCACCGGCCGGCGAAATTTGTATTTAAATATTCGCGTACGCGAAGAGCAAAATGTGCAGGTGCCCCATCATGCTGTATCCAATGTGTACGTATAGCGTTTGTAATGGTAATTCTTCAAAGTAATCCATAGAATGGAGAGATTGTAAAAATTCCAAGTAATTTTCACCGTTCAGTCTGCTTGGAATTTCTATGGGACCTATCAGTTGGTTATTTAAAATTCCTGCCCACATATTGACCGAGAACTCATGCTGAAAAGAAGACTCTCTGGCTAGTTTAGGGTTGTGCTCTGACCAATGATGGAAGTTTTTTGTATTCATAATACCTGCTCTTGTAAATTGTGCCTCGTCCATCCACAATATTTTCCCGATGAGTTGTGGATCTTCTGTCAAAAGTGCGTTCATTCGTTGGCAGAATGCAATTCGTGAAAAGTTATCGTGCGACAAAAGGCCTTGCACTTTGCGATAATGATATGGATGTAGACCGTACCGCTTCCAAACTCTCCAAACCTTATCGTGATTTACATTGTAAATTTGCCCCACACGTCTTGTTGACAAGGTCGGATCTTCAATTATTGCGTTCACGATCCCGTCTTCGTCCTGTACTGTCAAATTAATATCCCTTTCGTGAGGAGTCTGTTTTAAACCCTGTTCTCTAAATCGTCGGTGTAACTGTAACAATAATAATTACGGTTTGTTTAACATAAAATAATCTTAACATAGTATAAATTAAAGTCGCTTCCGGTGTCTGTCTGTCTGTCCCTATGTATGCTTATATCTTGCAAACTACGCAACAGATTTTGATGCGGTTTGTTTTAGATACTTAGAGTGATTCAAGAGGAAGGTAAAAAAATAATAAAGGAAGGTAATATTCCCTCGGGAACCGCGTAAACGAGCTCCACGCGGACGAAGTCGCAGGCAACAGCTAGTTACTAATAAATGAAGGAATAAAGTACACATTAGAAATACTTACATTTATGAACGTATGAGGGTTAGGCGTCCGTCGGTCGGGATAACGCCGCCTATATTCTCGTGCCGCTTCAGAAGCATTGCCGTCACATAAGCCGTAAATGAAGTGCATTTCAGCTTCTTCCTCAGGACGATAATTAAAACGAGGCATTTTTTATTTACATTTCCATTTCCTTGACATTGTCAGTTTACATCAGTGGGTTGACACTTCATAGATGCTGAGTAACGTAAAAAAAAAAACTACTTAATCGAGGGATATATTGCCAATCTAAGGAACAAATTTTTATTTTATATAATGTTAGGTTGCCCTCATTGGCAGCTGGCTGGTAAGACAAGTGTCAATGTCATCTTTGACTTCAAATTTGAATTCTTCTTGGTAGAGGTCTATGGCTGGCTGTCATTCTGAAAACATCTGTCCAATTATTTAATTTATTGAAAATTATTTTATCGTTAATTTTGATTCGCAAATCCAGGGCAGTTTTGTGGGACAACTTGTAACATTGATGAAGAACTTGCATTAAATAAAATAACAGTGAAAAGATAGTTCCAAATGAGTTAGCGGTCAAGATCACACCAAGCCATTGAAGTGGATGCCCGCCATCTTCAAGGGGCACGACTATGACTGGAAGACTTCGACGACAGGACTGGATTCACCGTACAACGTTGCCGTTTGCCGTTGCTTATATTTTCTACATTTTGTTCCAGGGGTGACTTCTTTACCTACTTAAATACGAGTACCCGATCATCAAATAAATGTGTAATTTGTAATAGGCGGAGAACATCTAATTCTGGTGTATTTTTAGCTTCTTTGCCAATTGAACCTGACAGGTACCTATGTTTTTTTACCCGACGGCGAAGCAAAGGAAGGGTACCTAATGATTTTGACATCCTATACGTATGTATGTATGTGTGTATGTTCCATTCTAGCGTCGTTCTTAGAAAATGAACCGATTTTGACAAATAAGGTATTTATCGATTCGTTTTTATTGTGCGATGGTTATAGAGTATATTTTTTGCAGTCGGTTTTTAGTTTTTAGGGTTCCGTACCTAAAGGGTAAAACGGGACCCTATTACTAAGACTTCGCTGTCCGTCTGTCCGTCTGTCTGTCTGTCTGTCTGTCTGTCTGTCTGTCTGTCTGTCTGTCTGTCTGTCTGTCTGTCTGTCTGTCTGTCTGTCACCAGACTGTATCTCAAGAACTGTGATAGCTAGAGAGTTGAAATTTTCACAGAAGATGTATTTCTGTTGCCGCTATAACAACAAATACTAAAAACCGAATAAAATAAATATGGGGGGCTCCCATACAACAACTGTGCTTTTTTTTGCCGTTTTTGCTAATGTTGTATAAATAATGGTACGGAACCCTTCGTGCGCGAGTCCGACTCGCACTAGGCCGGATTTTTTAACTTTATTGTTAGTAAACTAAACTTATTTGCACACATCGTTGACACTTGTAAGAATTATGATGGCTCTCCATTATCATCAAATTCTTAGTTGGCAGTCTTATTAATATTATTCAACTATCTTTTATAGACTTATAACGAGGGTGGAGCACCCTCAGGGTTTCCGTGGAGCAAGACACCGATGCGACATATTTACTTACACAGCCAGTATCGTTTTGTTTAGAAAGTTCAAATCTTGCAAGCTGAATTAGAACCATTTCGTCCGTCTGTAATAGGCAATTTGCTCTGAATGTACTGGACCAATTAAGTTGAAATTTACTGAGCCGAAAATTCAATTTATCAACGTTATTATGGATCTGTACGTCAAAGGGAAAACTGGTGTGTCTGTCTGTCTGTCTGTCTGCCTATCCGTTCGTCTGTCACTGCCAATTTACAAATGCTGGACATCCGTTAACGGATTGAGAAAAAGTAGCTGCCAACTTGAACTTTTTAGTTCATCTTATTTCTCTGTGAATGTATACTTTTTTGCCTAACTGTTTCTTGCATATTAATACACAGATCATGATTATTGCAAAACATCAGATGCAGCTGTTGAACCCTGTGCGTCTACAAGTGAGCGAAGGGTATAAAACAAAGTCGCTTTCCGCGTCTTTATGTCTATCTGTCTGTAATATCCGCTAACTCCAAAACCTCGCAACGGATTTTGATACGGTTTTCACTTTAAATTTGATATTATTTCCAAAAGCCTTATATTTTAAATTTCAGTTTTATTCAATAAAAATACGATACAGTATAAAGATGCTTTTTATTTATTAACTAGCTGCTGTGCGCGACTTTGTACGCGTAGAGTTCAGTGGCCCGTTTCACGAAGCTACATTCACAAATTACAAGCGGAACTCTCTTGCAAAAGGAGTTAGAAAGAGATCCGCTTGTAATTTGTAACTTGTAGCGTAGAGAAACTGACTATAGGTCCCCATTTCATATTTATAATATTAGTAGGATATATTTCAAATTTATTAGAAATACTATAGGAGGAGCTAGGTATATCGTTATATTTTTTAATCTGTCGACATTTCGCATCACTAATTTATCGATAGCGTGCTCCTAATTTGTGGACATCACTGTTTCAGTTGCTAATGTTGGTATCGCACCAGTGATTTGGTTGGTAATATGACGCTTGGCAAAAATTAAAAAAATATTAGCTCATGGCTAACTTCAGAGTGCCGTCTCTTAAAACGTAGTGATTATTTACTCAGTGGTTTACATTGACACGTAGGTATTCAATATCATAGACATAATCATTAGTGTGTTTATGATTATTCGTAAATAGGTTTTACTAGCCCTCCTAAGACTTCGCGAATTAACGTAAAGCAAGATAGAAGATAGGGCGTCGTTATAGGCGGTTTAACCCTCTTTGATGAAAAGAGACAGCTTTCAAAATACAGCAGTTACTGAGGACTAGGAAAACCAACTTGAATTTCATTCAATTTAATGTCATGTGAATACTCGTATACGTAACATAAGATACCTATTTTCTTTAACCTTCATGTTGTACCTATAAACCTAACAATTGAAAACTCTTTACTCATAATAGGTAATTAAAAGAAAATTGTTAGGTATCAATTAAGAGCCTTTTACATTAGTTTAACGTGATTAACTGATTAATTTTAATAATTGAATATCTTTATAACCGTACGAGTTATCATATGTCTGTCTTCGGGAAATTAACTTTGTTTAACCTAAAGAACGTCCCCTTAAAGTTATCGTAAATCAATAAAAACACGGTGTATACATAAAAACCCACCACACTCGTATAACTGCGATCCCGATTTTCAGAGCTCATATCTCTTTATTGCAATGCATTCATTCATTTATTAGTTTTTTATCTTGATTTAAGTATTTTACACACATTGTACCTACTAACACTATTATTAAGATCATTTATGTATACTAACTACTATGGACTTTATGTCTGAAATAAAGTGTTTTATTATTATTATTATTATTGGCGCAACCGATTTTCAATTTCAACCGGATTTTTTGTTTTAATATTTTAAACATACATCGACGACAGTATCAAAATGCAGTCGGTTTTTTAAAGCTTGCTTTTTATTGCGTAACACTAAAGACCATAAGTAACGACCACTATTAATGATATCATGAATAATGTCCCAAATCCGCAGTCCGCGCGGCGGCGTTATCGCACCGGACCACGATCGTGAATAATGCGCGATTGTTCCACGCTGAAAGCCTCGTGACTGCTCAGGGAACAGGTTCAAAACAAGGGTTGTATAATGACCGGAGAATAAGTTATATCTGGCTTTAATGACAAGGACAGGCAAACGAGCTCACAAGCCACTGACAGACTTAGGAGGATAGTGAAGAAAAGTTCCATACAAAATGTGATGTTTTTCTCCCCTTAAAACTAGTTAGTCCGATTTTCACGATTTTTGAACTAAGTCGATTTCCATTTCCACGAACATATTTCTTAGATAGAAACGAATTAAAAGTAACGGAATCTTACTAACTTAGTTTTTATGATAACTATAACAAATACCAATCCCTAAAAATCTAGGGAATCGGACATGATTTAAGGCTCAGTTTCATTCGCCGAATGCTTTTAGTAGTACATTGCATCGCTGCAATAGCTCCCGGCTCAACAATGTTAACGCAACTTGTCAATGGATTGCAAGATTGCAACAATCAAGGGCTTTAGGGGCTGTGCAACGTTATCACCCGGATAATAGTACAAGTATTTTTTTCCGACTGTATTTTTTATTACTCAGTCATTATACTATCTGCTTATATTAACTAACGAATGCAAATTTGGTGGGACTACTTACGTTAAGGACAGCGAAGACCCTGTGGCCACCTTGCGACTCAATCATGAAATCACTCTAAGACACCATCATTTTTATATTTATTTATTGTCAAACACATGCAAGTAATATTATAATATTTCGTTCTTATCAGGAATACATAATGTATTCCAAATATAAATCTGGGGGCACGGTAAAGACGAGCCAAGCGAACGAAGCGCAAGGGGCACTACATACCTTTTCTCGAAGCGGTTGATTGTATTTATTTATTTCTCAAGATAATCTATGTTTGCCTATAGAACAAGCCTAGAGTTTAATTTGGGACTAGGTCAATTCGTGCAAGATTATCCTATGATATTTACTCGGCCACTACCATAAATATGTTTGGCAAAATGTATCGTTTCCCAACCGTTTCATTTGCCAACTCATTTTCTTTTCTGTGACTGTAAATATTTCAGGAGTTATATATGAGTACCTACCATCGTGTAAAACCTTATAGTTTAGGTTAGGTTAGTTTTATAAAAATCCTGACATGTTTACGGTTACAGAAAAAAAGCGAGTTGCAAAATGAAACGGTTTGAAACGATACATTTTGCCAAACATATTTCGCTAGGTTACCCTATTTATTTATTCAGAACAGAACTCAGGAGCCCTTATGGGACCGCCAGTTTCGTAAGCAAGGTCACTAGCCATTAGGCTATCCGTCTCGAAGCCCTGTCCAATAAAGTCCATGTCAGTATAATACCAGGTTCTGACTAAATCCGGTCAGTCCAATGTTCGTCGGCGTCGGGAGTTCCGGGAAGCAATCAATCAGGGTCGGGTTGTTTTCGCAGCTTTTTTTACACACCCGTTAATTAGAATGACTGAGCCTATATCCGAACTACGGGCCAGTTATGGTCGTGTCGTGTTTACCGATGTGGAAAAACGTGGGTAAAACATCTGTCACTACTGACCAGTATGTAAGTGTGAGAGTGACGGATGCTTTATCCACTGCGATAAAGGCGACCAAGACATGGGGATTTGGTGATTCTATACCAGGGTAGTGATTCTGTAAACAACGCCGGTCGTGCGGACTGTCGAGTGATACCAAGCGGCGAGATTAAGTAGTCCCGTCAGTGCGAACAAAACACATTGTAGTGCGTGCATTTTCAATTTAGCAGCACGATAGGTCGAACGTATTGTGATGTAAAGGACCGATGAGTAGGTAGTTAGAATAATATTGTTAGTTTATAAGGTTGCTTTCATTTGTGTTAGACAAAGGATCTTGGTTGCAGCGATAATAAACGTTATCCCCTAGGCAATAGAAGTCACGTCGAACGCAAATAACGCAATGCGGGTGGGCATAATAGTACGACGAAGCCGGTCACCTATTTTGCAACTTGAATAAAGGCGTTCATGGCTTAGTGGCGCGCGGCTGGAGTCGGATGACCGAGTACTCGGGTTCGATTCCAGTCTAAGACATTTGTTATGTTTAGTTTCTTTTTCTATTTTAGTGAGTCTAATGTAAGATTTTATTCTTAAGTTTGGGTCATAGGTGGGTGGGGAATTTTTAACGACACTTCGGCGGTACGCACTAAGGAGCGCACACGGTCTGCATTTGTGTCGTGTAGCCTTTGAGAACAATCTGGAAATTTACCGAAATTATTGCCATAGAGAGGTTGCCATTAAATTAAGATTTATTATTTTGTGTGAGTGAGTGAGGCGTACAAAGGGGTAAGTTTAGAAAGTAAGATTGTACAGTGAAAGTACCATTATGGAAACGAATAACACATTAAACAATTATTATTCGTTTCTCTTATAGCTTAACGCAACGCCCTTTTTACCGCGGAGTCAAAGTACGACATACGACTGAGCTAGACCGCAGGCGAAGGGTTAGGAAGAGTACCCCGTCGACTATCAGACAAAAACCTCTCCTGGCGCCCTCATACTTAGATATAAGTTAGATTATAATTAGATTTAGTTACCATCGTGTTTCTTTAGTGTTAGATTAGTATTTTAGATAGGTTAAGGATTAAACGTCCGATATTAGTATTTTGTGCAGCTTTATTTTAGTTCCCTGCCTACCGCCCGTAACAAATAGCGCCCAACGGAAAAACGTTCTTGTTGTAGTAGGCAGGTGGGAGATTTCGGTGTTCATTTATTTTGGTTTAAGTGTAGTTGTTAGTTTTTTTTAACCATCACATTGGTGTAAAACGTTGTGCTGCTGTTAGACTTATAGTGTTTCAATTAGTAGTTATAGACTAGAAGATATTATTAGTATATCACTTGTGGTCTGGTATTTTTTGCAGTTACGCGTTACTGCATATAATTGTTTTACTTATTTCATTGTTTTTGTAAAGTTTATGGTTATTGGCGGTTTTATTGTTTATTGTTAATTTGTTACCTACAATTCGAAGGTATAAATAATCGTCTTGCTTGATCTGTTCGTATTACTTGTTATTAGAAAATAGTTATAATAAATAGCTTACTACATAAATAATTGGGCATTCATCATAACGAGACAATGGACCCAATTTTTTTGTTAAAAGACGAACTAGAGTATGAATTGGTGAGCCGTGGTGTTAAATTAAAGGGTAGCACGGTACCAGTAATGAAAAAGTTATTGAAGGAGATAATGCTAACCGAGCAATCAGAGGGTACCGCTTATGAAATAAGAGCACCACCAACATCATCAATCAACTTTGAGCTGGAATTGTGTTTGGCAAAACTAAACGTTCTTTCGAATTACATTTCGGAGTTAGCCGGTAAGCCTGATAGAATGATTTTCAAACGTTTAGTCTCCAGACTTTATCACGTACAGAATAGAGTGAATTTATTGAAGAATGAATCGGAGGATGACAGTTTACGAAAGCAGGCACTACTAGAACAGTGTCAGGTTCTCTTGGATAGGTTAGAAAAGCAAGATGATATTGTGGAGGACGAAAATTTAACAGCTTTAGACAAAGAGGTTTTACAGGAAACGTTAGGGGACTTGGGTCTAAAGATTATAAAAAAACTAGAAAGTGAGGCTAGCTCATTCAAGGACGATGGGGGTATAGTAAGGGGAGAAGTAGGTTATAGGAATCATGACGTTGAGGATAGGCATGATAAAGGTGTGGCTTTTGCGACGGGGCAGTGGAATCAGGAAACAGGTGGTAGGTCGAGGTTGCTGAGGTCATCTACTATCGATGAAGATTTCCCAAAACGAAAGTTAGTGCCTATTTACCAGTGGGGTCTTAAGTTTTCGGGAGGAAATAACACAAGTGTTAATGCATTTTTGGAAAGAGTTACGGAATTGAAAGAGGCAAGAAATGCATCTGATTTTGATTTATGGCGTTACGCTATTGATTTTTTCGAAGGGGACGCATTGATTTGGTATAGAGCAAATAGGGAGTATGCTAACAACTGGGAGGAGTTGGTTGTATTACTGAGGCGTACATTCCAGAAACCATATTACCAGGAAGAACTATTGGCTGAAATAAGGGCAAGGACGCAAGGCTGCGGCGAATCAGTGCTTATCTTCATTTCCGTTTTGCAGAATATGTTTAATAGGTTACCTAACAGAGTTACGGAATCAGAAAAGGTACAGATTATACTCAAGAATTTACAGCCATATTACCAACAGGCAGTCTGTAGGGATCATTTTGGTTCAGTGCCTGAATTAATTACCGTCCTACGTATTATAGAAAGGACTAAATTTAACTGTGACAATTTTGAGCCTCCAAAAACCGGAAAATTCACGTTAGAACCAGACCTCGCTTATCGAGTTGTTCCAGAAAAAGTAAAACACGAGATTAATGATCTAGAAGTTACAGAAGTACAATCGGCTACAGTTGCGGTAAAGCGATGCTGGAATTGTCGCGAAAGTGGTCATGTTTTTAGAGAGTGTGGTGTACCCAAGCAGCGACTTTTCTGTTTTAGGTGTGGACGATTTGGAGTAACCTCAAAAGACTGCTCGTGTAAGGGAAACGATCAAGGGGGAAATTCGAGTCCTGCCAATTAAATTTCTCCCTTAGCCGTAAGAGTACCGAGTGGCAGACATGGTTAAATATAGTTAAGAAGTTTTTCGGACATGGTGACGGAAATTTGTGTCCATTAGTTGTACAAAAAGAGAATGACAATAGGTCTTACGTTGTACTGAACGTTCTAGGGGTAGACTGTGAGGGGTTACTAGATTCAGGGGCAAATCGGACGGTCATAAATGCAAAATTTGCCGAGGTATTAGGAAAACGGGGCCTGAAGGCCACCACTATGCATCCAGTGGGTATTGCAACAGCTGATGGAGCAACACACGACATTACAGAAATTATGGATGTTCCCATCAGCTTTGACAATCAATTTAAGGTATTGCCTATAATGATAATGGGAAATCTTACGCAACCTTTGATCTTGGGCAAGGACTTCTTTGATGACTTTGGGGTAGGTCTGCAGTTTAAAAGTGACAAAATGTTCGACAAAGCGCACTTAGACTCTCTAGAACTCAAAACTCCGGCAATTATATCTAGAGATGATCTCAGCGATCACCAGCAGCATCTCCTGCGGGTGCTGGTTGATGAGCTAAGACAAAAGGTAGGTAATGGCTTGGGAAGAACTGAAATTTTAAAACATGATATAGACACAACGGATCATAAACCAATACATCAGCGGCAATATAATTTCTCACCATTTATAAAAAAACAAATAGAAAGAGAGTTAGATGAGATGTTGGCTAAGGATGTGGTTGAACCATCTTACAGTGCGTGGTGTTCTCCCGTATTAATTGTTAAAAAACCAAATGGGGAAAATCGGTTGTGTTTGGACAGTAGGCAATTGAATCGGGTCACAAAGCGGGACACTTATCCACTTCCGAGGGTGGCCAACATTATCGATAACTTACGAAATGCAAAGTTTTTGAGCACAATCGATTTGAAGTCGGCCTTTTGGCAAATCAAGCTTGAAGATAACAGCAAGGAGAAGACTGCCTTTGCGGTCCCAGGCAGAGGCCTTTTCCACTTTAAAGTAATGCCGTTTGGGCTGGTGAATGCGTCACAAACGCAACAAAGATTGATGGATATTTTGTTTAACGCCGAAGATGACAAGGTTTGGGCATATCTGGATGATATCGTTATTTGTTCATCGGATTTTGAAGAGCACATGAGGTTGTTAATGAAGGTGATGACTACTCTACAGACGGCAAACTTAACAATTAATATCGACAAATGCAAGTTTGCGAGACCTAGTCTACGTTACCTCGGATACATTATAGACAAGGATGGTCTTAGGACAGATCCGGAAAAGGTTGAGGCCATAATAAATTTTCCGAGACCAAGGACATTCACAGAATTAAAGCGTTTTATTGGACTGGCCAGCTGGTATAGACGGTTTGTCAAAGATTTTTCGAATGTGGCGGCACCATTACACGATTTGACGAAGGGCAAAAAGACCAAGAAGTTCATCTGGACAGATGATGCCGAAACAGCCTGGCTTAATTTAAAAACCCTTTTAACGTCAACACCTGTAGTTACATGTCCGGACTACACAAAGCCGTTCACCATCCAGTGTGACGCGTCAAATACCGGCATAGGGGCAGTACTCTGTCAAAAGGTGGAAGACGCTGATCAACCAATTGCATACCTTAGCAGAAAATTAAACGAACGCGAAATTAAGTATTCAGCCTCAGAAAGAGAACTTTTAAGTGTCGTATATGCAATTGAAAAGTTCAGACCTTACATTGACGGAGTGCATTTTACGGTTGTTACGGACCATAGCGCACTTCTCTGGCTACACAAGATGAAAGACCCACACGGCAGGTTGGCACGCTGGGCAATGAAATTGCAACAATTCGATTTTGATATTATTCACAGACCAGGTAAATGCCATACGGTGCCTGATGCCTTGTCTAGAAGCCAGGTGACTCAAGATTTTGAAATAAATACTATCGAAATATTGGACGAGCACAAAGACCATTGGTATCGGAATAAGGTCATACAGGCAAATGCTCAGGACCAAAGTTTGGGCTGGTCGGTAATTGATGGACTGTTGTACAAGAAAGTACTGATGAAACAGTTTCCTGACCAGGCGGATTCGTGGAAACTTTATGTGCCAGAGGCGTTACGAAACAAAGTTTTAAAGGAATTTCATGATAGCCCTACGGCAGGTCATTTAGGTATAAGAAAAACTTATTTCCGAATCCGACATAAATTATTTTGGCAAAACATGTTGAAGGACATAAAGAAGTATGTAAATGAATGTGAATGCTGCGCCAGTCATAAGGTTTCTCAGAAACTACCTTTAGGACAGATGGGTCACCACAGAGAAGTATCGCGCCCCTGGCAAATAGTGGCACTAGACTTAATGGGTCCCTTTCCTAAGAGTAAGAAATGTAACACCATGCTGTTGGTACTGACATGCTTATTCAGCAAGTTCACTTTGTTATTTCCTCTTCGGACGGGCAAGGCGGATAAATTGTGCGAAATCGTGAATAAGCAGTTTTTGTTATACGGTGTTCCGGAGTTTATAGTATGTGATAATGGGAAGCAGTTTGAGTCTCACATGTTTAAAGATTTAGCCTCCAAGTGTAATTCCACAATTTTGTACACTCCACATTATCATCCCCAAAGCAATCCAACAGAACGCGTAAATCGTGTTATAGGCACTATGATTTCTTCTTATACAAGATCTAAGAACCATAATGAATGGGATGTTCATTTAGACGATATAGGTCATGCAATTAGAACAGCGGTGCATGAGTCCACGGGTTATACACCGTCCTATTTATTTCTTGGTAGGGAAACGTCGACATCCAATTTGATAACACCCAGGTTACAGCAATCAGTGACAAACTTTACAGAAAAACGTAATGTCAACACAGCATATTGCCTGGAAAATATAAAAAACAGGGAAACTTTATTTAAAAACGTGCAAAATAGGATAAAACGGGCACATTTCCAAAGCAGCAAGCATTATAATCTTAAGTCGAGACCCGGGACTTTTGAGGTGGGTGATACAGTTTGGAAGAGGACTAAATTCCTATCTAAGGCACAAAATAAATTTATGGCCAAGTTGGCGCCAAAATTCGAAAAGGCGTTAGTTGTGGAAAAAATTTCAGATATTGTATTTAGATTAAACAATGCTTACGGCAAAAATGTCGGTGTCTGGCACATTAAGGATTTAAAGCCCTATTATGTACAAAAATAAATAAATGTCATTTATTTATTTTAATGAGGGAGAGGGCATGTGATGTAAAGGACCGATGAGTAGGTAGTTAGAATAATATTGTTAGTTTATAAGGTTGCTTTCATTTGTGTTAGACAAAGGATCTTGGTTGCAGCGATAATAAACGTTATCCCCTAGGCAATAGAAGTCACGTCGAACGCAAATAACGCAATGCGGGTGGGCATAATAGTACGACGAAGCCGGTCACCTATTTTGCAACTTGAATAAAGGCGTTCATGGCTTAGTGGCGCGCGGCTGGAGTCGGATGACCGAGTACTCGGGTTCGATTCCAGTCTAAGACATTTGTTATGTTTAGTTTCTTTTTCTATTTTAGTGAGTCTAATGTAAGATTTTATTCTTAAGTTTGGGTCATAGGTGGGTGGGGAATTTTTAACGACACTTCGGCGGTACGCACTAAGGAGCGCACACGGTCTGCATTTGTGTCGTGTAGCCTTTGAGAACAATCTGGAAATTTACCGAAATTATTGCCATAGAGAGATTGCCATTAAATTAAGATTTATTATTTTGTGTGAGTGAGTGAGGCGTACAAAGGGGTAAGTTTAGAAAGTAAGATTGTACAGTGAAAGTACCATTATGGAAACGAATAACACATTAAACAATTATTATTCGTTTCTCTTATAGCTTAACGCAACGCCCTTTTTACCGCGGAGTCAAAGTACGACATACGACTGAGCTAGACCGCAGGCGAAGGGTTAGGAAGAGTACCCCGTCGACTATCAGACAAAAACCTCTCCTGGCGCCCTCATACTTAGATATAAGTTAGATTATAATTAGATTTAGTTACCATCGTGTTTCTTTAGTGTTAGATTAGTATTTTAGATAGGTTAAGGATTAAACGTCCGATATTAGTATTTTGTGCAGCTTTATTTTAGTTCCCTGCCTACCGCCCGTAACAAGCCCGCCCGTAAGGCTGCTTAATTGAAAATGCACGCGCTACAATGTGTTTTGTTCGCACTGACGGGACTACTTAATCTCGCCGCTTGGATATCACTCGACAGTCCGCACGACCGGCGTTGTTTACAGAATCACTACCCAGATTCTTTATCGAAAATGTATAGGATTGACGAAGGCCGCCAGACGATCGGGACAAGCGGTTACGTCAAACCCAAACATTTTGACAGTTTTCGAAAATCGTTTACGTAATCTTAAGCATCTTGTCTAGCGTCACTTGTCTATTTTGACATCGCGATGTACAGTCATGAGATTAAATTTGGTACCCACCTTAGGTCCAAAGTCAATCTGACATTCTATAACAATAAGGTTGAGTTTCGTAAAAGATACAAATGACTTGACAATCTTGACATCTCTAATGACATTGAAGACTTCAAACATACTTTTCTTGAAATGGGTCCCAAATTAACGCTCGTGACCGAACATGTATCAAAACTGAATAAATTCTACCAGTTGCGAAAAAAAGTTTAAAAAGCAGCGGGCCTTTTTTTACCAGAACAATAAACTTCTTAAAAATAAGTTTATATTTTTAAGTCAAAGAATAACAAGAATGCTGACTCGTTAGAAGTTTCAGTAATAATCTAAGGACTTCGTTGCTTTAATGGGGTCAGTCAGATTTGTGTCGTTATTAAATGGGGAAGTTTAATAACGTATTTAATACTTGGTTATTTTTTTCTTTAAGTATAAGTAGGTTGTTAAGTTGTAGAAACTTCATACATACATACTTACATTAAATCACGCCTGTTTCCCAAGTTGTAGGCAGAGACTACTTCTTTCCACTTGCTACGATCTTGACAAATTTCTTTCGCTTCTTCCAGATTCATACTTCGAGTCATGCACGCACGTCGGTTTCGGGTACTTAAGATTCGGTCCTTTTCCAGTATTTCTCCGATTTGACTCGAAAAAGTACGCCTAGGGCGGCCCCTTCCGACCCGTCCACTCACTTTCGATCTGTATATCTCTTTCGTCAATCTTCTTTCATCCATCCTTTCCAAATGACCGAACCATCGAAGCATGCCCTTTTCAATCTTAGTCACTACATCTTCTTTTATTCCACATTTCTCTCTGACTTTTTCATTCCTTACTCTATCAATCAGTTTCACACCACACATAGACATACGCAAAGTCTTAAAAATACGACCATTTGTTTGAGAGACAATATAATTCTACATAGCTAGATGAGCTAGCGACATTTCTCTCGAGATTTTTAAAATAATGCACGCTTAGTTTACCTAGGCTACCTAGATTTAAAATGTATTACAATTAACATGTAAATTAATTCTACTAGACGTACGACCTAGATTAATTCCTTCGAAACTGACAAAACCGCCACTTACTTAATTCTAAGTAGAAAAGTAAAGGTCCTCAAACTTTCCTCGTTAAGCGTGAAGCTGACCTTATAAAAATGTGCTGATACTAGCTAACGTGTCGTACTTAAGCAGTGTTAGAGTTTCATTATCTGTCTTGTCACAACCTTCTTGAAACATTATACTGATAAGGTGCGTGATAGATGACGCTAACTTGGATCATTGAATTGAATTAGTTGCATTGTGTAGGTACGTAATCTCATAGATACTGTTGTATTCGTGAGGTTAAAAATATATCTTTAATCATTTATTAATATTATAAAATAAAGATACAAAACAAAACAAGGTCGAAACTAAATCCTGTGACTCTAGTTAAAAAGAGTATAAGTCCCCTAGGTTTAAGTGAAAAACGGTGTAATTCTAGTATACTTTGTACATGACGTTTACCCATTCTTATTAAGAGCTAAATCGACTTGTATCCGTTTTCACTAGAACCACAGAATTATTTGGCTATGGTGGTATTACTGGGGTGTTGTGTGTCGTGAGCCACAAATGCACATGGTAAGTTAGAGCCACGGATTTGTAATATAATACTGCTTGATCGTATATTTTTGTTTAAGAAAAACACGCTCCTTCAAAAAATACCGTTAACATCTGAAAGAAACTTATTAGGGTTTCACATTTAGTTAAAGCGGCCCAAAAATGTCATCCATGAAAGTTATTGCTTTCACCCACCATACGCTGTAACTAAAATGGACGTTAAACTTTGTTACTCGACTCGTATAATGATGATACCATTTTTTATTTCTCAAAAACATTTCACAATAAAAATCAAAAAATTAAAAATTAAATCATAGAATATTTTGGATATCACCCGAGTGGTTGCCGGGTTAGAATAGTGCCACTCCATGTCTTCCCGTGGATTTCGTAAAAGACGACTAAGGGAATAAAGGCTTGTAGTAGTGGAGTACTGTTAGGCGATGGGCTTGCTACCTCTCACTAATACGCTGGTGCGACAATTGTCAACCAGTTTTTGAAGTTGATAGGTAATTCTGTAGCTCTGCCTACCCGGTGTCCCCTTGTTTTACAGACTGAAAAATTACAGAATTTTGTTTCACAGAAAATGTTTCATATACTATTTGGTCCTTGTATTTTTGCTTCGTATATTTTTTTTTTAACTATTTACTTGAAAGAAACAAATTCGACAGAAAATCAATTCAATGAATTTTGTAATTTTATTTTTTCATTACACATACTTATCAAACAATATAATTATTTTTCAACGAATATTGTTTGGTCAGTGCATTTTTTAGAAGGTTGGGTTATAAGATAAATACTATATTATGATATAAATATGAGTGAGCGAGCGAGCGAAGCGAGCGAGCAAGACCTCTCTGGGCAGAACCGACTTGAATAGGTTAGGTTAGAAGGCTATGGCGGGAGCGAAGCGAAGCAAGCTCCCGCCTTAGCCTTCGAGGTTATTTTTTTTATATCCCTTGAATAAGCTATGCGATACCATTTGACTGCAAATTAAAATCGTATGCTTTTTTTCAAACGTTTCATTTCACACACCTTCACAAACTGCACCCTACTCTATAAGTTGATTTTATTGTTATTAAGTTATATTTTAAATAAATAATATGAGAACAAAGAATATTTAATTTGCTATTCTATGATATGAAAAAAGAAACATTGAATTTTATTTAAAATAAAAAACGATGATTTAAAAGTCTTCAAAGTAATTATTCTACATATTGATTATTCTATGAAATGATAATACGAGAAAAAATTTCTATGAAATGAAATTCTAAACAACTTCAGTCTGTAAAATAACGTACAACCCTGCCTACCCCACTCTGGGAGCAAAAGTTTATATGTATAAGTATGTATGTAGAATATTTTAGATTTAAATGAATACATTCAATGTTTATTTAAAAGCTTTACTCTCAAAATTAAAATACCTAGTCAAAATTAACCAGTTAACCTAAAATTGAAACGGAAATCAAAAAGAAAAATTTAAATGTTCTTTTTATTTAAGTTTGAAAACCGTTGCATTTAACTTCGTAAACAAACTAAAAAGTCGTATTTATGAAGTTGACCCGGAATGTTAACTACGAATTGTACCAAAAAATATTCAAATTCGCGGCGAAAAGTGTCTAGGTAGCAGTTTCGTGTATGTTCGGGCACGGAACACTAAAAACACGATGTAAGCGGAGAAAGTGTTAACAAAAAGGCGCGCGGCAAACATGTTGACATATTACAGTGGCGCTTATTGTCCTTTTTTATCCCGAAGGCATGGGTCCCACATACGGCGAGAGCACGACGGGCGGTGGACGAGACATTACGACCTGTAAGTATTTATATCGTTGTCTAGTACCGATAGTACAAGCCTAGACCTTAGTTTGGGACTAGCTCAATTCGTGTGAGATTGTCCCATGATATTTATTTATTTAATTTTATTTAATAAAGATTATTATTCTTTTATTATGGTCATTTGGAAAGGATGGATGAAAGAAGATTGACGAAAGAGATATACAGATCGAAAGTGAGTGGACGGGTCGGAAGGGGCCGCCCTAGGCGTACTTTTTCGAGTCAAATCGGAGAAATACTGGAAAGGGCCGAATCTTAAGTACCCAAAACCGACGTGCGTGCATGACTCGATGTATGAATGTGGAAGAAGCGAAAGAAATTTGTCAAAATCGTAGCAAGTGGAAAGAAGTGTTCCTGCCAACCCCTCTGGGAAACAGGCGTGATTTAATGTATGTATGTACTTAATTATAACGTACCTAATACTGGTCCGGGGCTCCAGCTGAACGCTGAATTATGCTCTATTTTACTTCACCCTACAGCGCAACGTTTCTAGCTTTAGTCTAGCATTTTTGAACAATATCTGGCGCTTTGTTAATCTACCGAGTAAAACCATATTGTTTTTGGCATGTTATCGTATTGACAGCGTTACGATAGTTCTTATTTACTTGATAGTAATGGCAGCCGAGGAATAAACAATACGATAACATGTTAAAGGAGTATAGTTTTACCAACTAGAATAGAGCCCCTGTTGTATTGAAGCGTGTATTTGTGAAATGAAAGTCAGTTTGTTTATTTGAGTTTATGTTTAGTGTAGGATAAAGAGAGCTTAGTTTGGGGCTGGATTCATTTGAGTAAGATTGTCCCAATGTGAATGTTAATTACTAATTAACGAAGAATCAGAACTAAAGCACGCAAAGCCCAAAACACTAAAGCGACATGAATTTAAAAAAGTAGATTTTTAACGTTGGTTCGAGTTATTTCATATTGGCTGTTTAAGATTCTTACATGGTCTAGAAAACAATTAAAATGGCTGGGTGTTTGACCAATTCTATTTTCAAAACACCTTGGACCCTAGGGGTCACCTTGCAGCCAATAAGATATAGAAATCCTTGCTTTCGAAACAAGAGAGATGAATAACCCTCCTTTGTGCTTTGCCGTAGTCGGATAGAAACAGCTTTACTTTGTGACTAAAGCCTTACACGAAGGTTGCTCTGAAATTCAACCCCAAGAGTGTAAAAGGGGAAAACAAATAAACGACTTCCTCACTATCGAAATCACGGGCTAAAGCTATTGCCATATACTCGTAATGTCATCAAATGAAATAGATATACATGACTCTCAAAGCTAACTGACCGTCAGGAGATGTATTTTATTCCGCAAACTCTAATTGCTTTGACATGTAATCATATTGCTTTTACCTCGGCGGCTTATGCGATAACATACCAAAAAAAGAGGGCTATAACCTAACGCACTCGCAATCGCAATGGCAGTCGGCTTCAAAGTGAAACAATTGTTTTCATTTTGTATGCAGACAAGCCTTCGATTTTCAAATTTAAAACGATTGGTATTGCGGGTGCGTGAGGCAATAGCCCCTCAGGTTTTCCAGGGGACGTGGCAAAGATGCAAACGCTACTAACGGTTTTCTTTCCTATCACTCAAAATGTATGGGATGACAGTTGACCACGTGTTTTATCGCTACGTGTTTTACACTACGCGATATATTGATTATCCACTTGACGAATATCGCCGTAAGTGGGACCACAGTTTTATCCTCAGCTTTTCTGTCAAATTCGAAGGTCGATCGCGTAAGAACCGTAGATTTGAAAGGAAGCTATTCTCTTTATTTTCAAAGTAACCTTCAACTTTAATAGAATTTGGTAGTTTGTGGATCATAGAGGTTTACACAATATTAGGGTATAGTGATTTGCTGATCAGGTTACTGTAAGATATTACTTATCATTTATTTAGCTTTTACATCACCTATATGCCATTGATTGATCCCTATCGACCTTTTTGACCTTGACCCCTACATATATATGTAGGTATACTAGTTGTTGGCCAAAACTCCATTCGCGTGGAAGTTGTTATCGCTATTTCCATAGGGAGCTGGTCAATTTTCCGAAACAAAAAGTACCCTATGTCCATATCTGAGGTTCAAACTAAGTACCTCCATACCAAATTCCATCAAAATCGGTTCAGTAACAAACAAACAGAATTACTTTGGCATTTGTACATATTATTCAGTAAATGAATTTCTATCAGACTGCAATCGATAGCTAAAATTTTTGTATGCCTTGCGGCCCAACATGGTGATGTAACCTTAACACTATAAGACCTGTGCTTATGTACAATTTTACCCGTGTTGAACAAATAAATTATTTGAATTTGAATTTGGATTGTAAGTCGCAATATCAACCAATTCCAGTTTGTCGAAGGGTTCTAGGGTAAATGTAAAATTGAAATGGAAATAAAACGTTAATAAGTCCGCGTCCTTTTAATTTAAGCCTTGTCAAGAATAAAAAAATCATAATTCCGGCTAGATTGTCAACGGAAATTGAATGAAAAATCAGAGCCGTTTTTCCTCCGTTTTATCTTTGTTCGCGTATAATGAACGCTATTTTAAGACGCATTGGCAATATTGGCTTCGGAAAAACGCCTGCGTCCACGACAAAGGATATTAAATACCACAGGGCTGTTAGAAAACGTGATTTTGTTGGGATTATTGGATGTACGGTCTAACTCAGAAGTTGCTGTACGTTTAACTACCTTGTCGTAGCTATAGATATATTTAATTTAAACCTTTTACACTTTAATGCGTAACTGTGAGAAAGTACTAAATTGTACTGTTACTTTCAGTCAGATTGGCCGTAGACATGTGTTTCAGTTTAAACTACGGGACTTGTTAAAAATGTATCAACAAGACAGTGGAGGTTTAAGAGGGAGGGGGGGGGGTGTCTTTGGCGGGCCATGTTCGATACTTACCTTAAAAAATTTGGTTGTCTATTTAATTCCTTTTGAAATTTGTGTTGTTAATTTTTACCGATCCTATTCTCTTCTTTAAGAGATTGTCTAAAATTATTCACTATTTAACTATATGGCCTGTATACGCCCGCACTGAGCAATATATGTGTAGTACATACATACATACATTAAATCACGCCTGTTTCCCAGAGGGGTAGGCAGAGACCACTTCTTTGCACTTGCTACGATCTTGACAAATTTCTTTCGCTTCTTCCACATTCATACATCGAGTCATACACGCACGTCGGTTTCGGGTACTTAAGATTCGGCCCTTTTCCAGTATTTCTCCGATTTGACTCGAAAAAGCACGCCTAGGGCGGCCCCTTTCGACCCGTCCACTCACTTTCGATCTGTATATCTCTTTCGTCAATCTTCTTTCATCCATCGTTTCCAAATGACCGAACCATCGAAGCATACCCTTTTTAATCTTAGTCACTACATCTTCTTATCTGTGTAGTATTTTCTTTATTTCATCTACATAATTAAATGGGTGTTGAATAAAAGTATTTTGTATCTGAACACGCTTCACAGTATTGTGTCACAGTATTGCGAGAAATATTGTACGTGTACCACCGCCATAGCTTTTTTAGGAACAAAACATACTCATTTATAATATAATATATGGTTTAAGATATTTATTTCTCATAAGATTTACATAAATCACTTACTGAGAAACAATGTTATTTAACTTAGATCTAGGTAAGAGGGTAGCATGCAAGAACGGTAGACCAAATGCTATAACTAACATAAAGTATAATAAAAACGGGTAGTCGGAGACAATGAGTGCTATAGAATAATTATTTAGCTACTAGTTTTACAGGCCAGTTAAACCATGATATTTTGTTACAACAGTTAACTATCGGTTACATACGAGCGGTTTAACTTTCAATGCCGAGATAATAAATATTAACTTAAATATATACATTTAAGTTCATTTTATAAGTATTAATATTATATCGATGTTTTTAGGGGAAGCCGTAGTATATTAAAATTGTGAGAATTGATGATTGGTTTAAGTATTTTAATTTACTACCTTTTCTGTTTTTTATATGTATATTAATATTATTTATTTTATTATTATCATTTTGTACTTTTTGTATGTTCTGTATTTTATTTTAATGAAATAATGGTTTATATTTATTTAGAATAACTATGTTATTCTTATTTATTTAAAATATGTTGTTTTAGTGCTTTTTTAAATACCATTATAGATTTTGCATCTTTTACTTGATTCGGCAATTTATTATACAGCTGCGCTCCTTCGTAAACTATATTCCTTTTCCCATATAATGTTCTGGGTGGACGAAGTACAATATTATTAGCTTGTCGAGTGAGTCGTTTTTGAATTTGGGATCTTTTCGTAAATGTTATGTGGCTGTGAATGTCTTTATTTATTATTTTTCTTATTAGAATGCATGTGTTGTATATATATGTTTGTGAGATGTTTAATATTTTAGTTTCTTTGTATATTGTATTGGTTGGGGTTAGATACTTGTAATTGAATAGTAGTTTTACAATTTTATTTTGTGAGATTTGTAGATTTTTTAGGTTAGATTTAGCAGCAGAGCCCCATATTTCCACCAAGTAGTCCAGGTGAGGTTTAACGAGGGAATTATAAATGGTGTAACGAACTTTAATTGGCAGACAACGAACGGTCCCCCGCAACGCACCGGTTAGTGATATGATTTTAGATCGGAGTACATCGGTATGTGATTTCCACGTTAACTTTTCGTCAAGAGTCAGACCCAGATATTTTTCCTGTTTAACATTTTGCAGAGTGACACCATTTATAATTAAGGGCTCGTAGTTTGGTATAGTTTTATTTTTTGCGGAAAATATGATATATTTGGTTTTAGCTTCATTAATTGTTAGTAGGTTGCAAAGGAGCCATCTATGTAGTGTATTTAGATCATTTTGAGCCTGTTCTATCAGAGTTTCTATTTTTTGCCCGAAATAAAATAAGCAGGTATCGTCGGCATATAGTGTTAAGTGTGCATTTAAGCCTATGTTATGCATGTCATTAATATAAATGAGGAACAACAACGGTCCCAAAATAGATCCCTGTGGGATGCCGTAGGCGATTTTTTGGGCACTGCTCATTATTTTACCTATTTTAGTGATTTGAATTCGATTTGTTAAGTATGATTTTAAAATATTGAATGCGTTTCCAGTGATACCTAAAGAATTTATTTTTGTTAATAATAGAGAGTGACTTACCGTGTCGAAAGCCTTTTTCAAATCGATAAATATACCAAGTGCAATATTTTTGCTATCTATGTTAACTTTTATTTCTGTTAGTAGGTCAGCGGTAGCCGATAACGTATTTGATCTAGGACGAAAGCCATATTGTTTGTCAGAAAGGAAATTGATTGAAACAAGGTGTTCTGTTAGCTGCTGATGGAGAATCTTTTCAAAAACTTTTGATATCACTGGGAGAACTGATATGGGTCGATAATTTCCGGGGTCTAATTTATCACCAGATTTAAATATGGGCCTTACTTTAGCAACCTTGAGAGAGTCAGGAAAAGTACCGTCCTGCATACATTTATTGATACATTTTGTAAGGTCAGCACTAATTAGATTTTTAACGCATTTTAATATTTTTGTTGTGATACCATCTATGCCTGAGCTAGTGTTAGGGTTAAGGTGATCAATTATTTTTGTAATTTCGTTGGTAGTTGCAGTTTTAAAATCAGTGAGCCCTTTGCTTTTAGTTACACTCTCATAGATTTGGTTATTATGATGTTCCTGAGGTATTTGATTTGCTAGTATAGTCCCTATATTAGCAAAGTAGTTATTAAAACACTCACAAACATTTTGATCTTCTGAAATTATGTCCGTTCCAATTTTTAGTTTGAGATGAGTGTAATCCGATCTTGCTTTATTATTTGAAAGATTATTGATTAAGTTCCACATCTTTAATGGCTTCCCCTTGCACAATTTAAATTCTTTTAAGTAATATTCACTTTTAGTTGATTGTATCAAATTTGTAACTTTATTCCTCTCGCTCCGTAGTTGTTCTTTCCAGTTTTCGCCATCTGCCTCTTCGTTGGTCTTTTTCCATAGGATATTGCGCTGGTTAATTGCGTTAATTATGTTCTTATTTATCCAGTCTCTTTTGGGTGGATTAAGTGTTTTTAGTTTTCTTGATTTATTTTTATTTATATTGATTTTTAAGAATTTCTCAAGGTCTTCGTAATAACGAATTGCATTGTCTGTAATGGACTCCATAGATTTGTATAGGTTCCCATAATTTACAGAATCATATTCCACTCTTTGTACTGGGATTTGTGGACATCCTTTAATTTCAAGGTAGATTTGTTTATGGTCAGACATGTTGGATTGAATAATGGCCATGTGGTATTCGTGACCTTTAACGTTCGACAATACATGATCTAGGATAGATTTTGTTTCTGACGTTTCCCGAGTACAATAGTTCTTGTTTAGTTTGTTAAGAATAGTGAATCCGTTTCCCCGTAGTAGCATCTTGTATTCCTTAGTGTTTTTTGTGGTCTCCAGTAAATTATAGTTGAAATCTCCGAACACTAGAGTTCTCTTTCTGTGTTGCAGCTGTTCAGAGAATGATTCCAAAAATTTAACCGAGTTTGTACGTCCAGGTTTATATACTACACCGATATCTAAGCCAAATTTCTCGACGTGCACCCAGAGAAAATGGTTGTCATCGTCACATTTTTCGTCTATAATATAATGTTTTATATCGTTGTGTACGAAAATGGAGACACCTCCTCCCCTTGAGTGCGTCCGGAAGTTATAATAATGCGTGTAGTTGGACAATTGTAGCATTTTTACTTCAGATTCTGATTGTATCCAAGTTTCAGTTAAGGCCAGAATGTGCAGTTTCCCAATAGCTTGTATTATGCATTTTATTTCGTCTAGTTTACCGGGCTGTACCAAACTACGAACATTCAAGTATAGAATAGACAGTATGTGCATGTATTCGATGGTAAGATGTTCACTGGCTTGAATTTATAGCAAAACTAGTATATAAAAACCTTCCTCTTGAATAAAATTTATGAATATTTGACTTTTGAAATGTATGAATTTCTATCTATTCGTGAAAACCGCATTAAAATCAGCTGCGTATTTTGAAAGATCTAAGCGTACATACGGAGCGACAGACGGCGCGAAGCGACTTTGTTTACCATGTAAAGAAAACCATTTCAAAGAAAGGAAAAACATTTACCATCAAAGAACCAGTACTCTTACCATAAGCTAATACTATTACCCGTTCTCGCTACCAAGTCGAATCTCCCGTCACTCGCAAACCTCGTAAGTATTCTTATAGGGTGCAAAGGACAGAGCATTCGACTCGGTAGAGTATGCTCTGAATAAAAGGTCACATTACTCAAACTTGAGTCATGAGGTGACGCGACAACGTATTGTGACAGGGTGCTATAATGGCGGTACGTCAATACATTTGTTTGACTAAGCATTTCGTATAGAATGGAAAAGAAATGGAAAGATTTATTTGTTTATCTACACATATAATCGTAAATCATACCTATGTAACGCGTTCAGAAACCTTCAGGTATCGACAGGTTATGTCAACTTGAACTACCGTTTTATAATCAATAGTGATGTTAATCTTTCTTAAATTCTGTATCGACCTTGTTACGCACAGAAATAAGTAAGTGTCCTTTTTATAAGTGTGTGTGATTTATTGAGATGTTATTTTATTTCATTTTCTGTAAGGTTAACAATTAGTTATTAAGTAAACATGTTACTAACAAAATATGGATCCGTTTTGAGGTCTGAAATAATTTTTTTTTAGTCACTACATACCTAGTATAAAACAAAGTCGCTTCCCGCTGTCTGTCTGTCCCTATGTATGCTTTGCTGTTTTGGCCAGAAGTATGGACACTCGACGGTCCCCAGCATAAACCGCGGTATGCACTTTGCATACTACGAACGAGCTAATGTGCAACTGAAAAACCGTCAGAGTGCACCTTCCGACTGAATAAATTAGGCATATATCTGCCTTTTTGATAGTGTTTTAAAGTAGTAACATATCTAACAGCGATACTGTAATGACTCTAATTTCGAATGTTTTCGAATCAACAACGAAGGTTTCAATTTCCATGACGCATCTGTGCGTAATTTAATATTGTAATACACACGATGATGATATAAAAAACCCACCTAACTCGCTCGTTTTAAAAACCGCACTCGTGTTATAATGCATGTCATTACGCAACAGTCACGTAATATTACACTAGTAACTGTAGTGCTTTTCTTACCATGCGAAAGGAAGGTCGATAAAAAGCGGCCATTAAAGGATTTTGACACTAACAATTCGTCGACCCTGTTCGGCTGTATGTGGGTATTGCGGTTCCATACCCTAAAGCTGCCAACGGAACACTATTACCTACTAAGCTTCCGCTATCGGTCCGCACGTCTCTCAGTGGGCCGTGTCTCAACTAATATGTATGTAGACGGTTGACATTTTCACAGAGTCTGTATTTCTTTTGCCGCAACAACTAAAAAAAACATCCAATACCTAATGGTATGAGTAACACTTTTGTGACACGCGTACATGAACCAGAATTTATTATACACAAAAACCTTTTTCTTGAATCACTCTACCTATTAATGAAACCGCATTAAAATCCGTTGTGAAGTTGAAAAATCTAAGCGAAAAGACGGCAGAAGCGTCTTTGTTTTAAGGTGGGCTGCACGCGCACCTTTACTCGTCAAAAATCTACTAGACCTTCCCAAGAGTAGACCACTGCTAAGAAAAAACGCGGCAAGAAACTCAGCACTCAGTCATATTTTAAACATACTCGTATTTCTTACTTGTTAAACATATAACATATAATATCAAATATCATGCGTAGGTATTTCAGTAGGAAAAAATGCCAAAAATATTACGAGAGAGATGGAGAGAGAAAAAGGAAAAAAACCTATTTATGTGTATTTAAGACAGTTTTCTAGTTACTGGTAGGTATAGGTTCTAAGCTTACTTACATACATAGCAACCAAAGTTGTATAATGCGGGCCGGTGAATGTTAATGCATCCAAAATCGCCTCAATACCCTAGTGGCGACAAATGTGAAATTTTATAAAAGCGTATTCTAATTTTAAAATATGTGTCATTTTTTGTTTCTTAGGGTACCTAGCTAAACTCCAATTGCCAACAGTGTAATAGTACATTGTGCATCAAGGGTAGTAATCCCCTTACTGCCTGTGATACACACAATGGTTTTCATCACATTTGCGAGGAAAAAACACTTTAACTCTGCAAAATATAAAGAAATAACTTTTGACGAACGGGAACGTAAATGGAAAAGATTTTTTTTTTGTGACCTCTACCACAGATAATCAGTTTCGACCTGGATTCGAGCCAGATTTAGCCAATTTGATAAAAATGTATAATTACTAAAATTAATGATAAATGTTGATATAAACTTGAAATAGGTATAAAAATAATGAAGTTTAATGAAGCGTATAGGTTTTGTGTAATGTAAGTTAGTCTATAGCTAATTTTTAAAGATGAAATTAGAAACCGATTTAATTTTTGGCTGAAAATTAAACCTCCTTAGTCAGAAATGATGTACGAAAGAGTTGCAAATTTTAAAAAGAAAGTCATTACTCCCTAGGGATGACAAACCCGCCATAATTCCCGCGGGAACAATTTAGGCCATTGTCCTTCTGTATACAGGCATGGAATAACACCATTTACGAGCAAGTGTGATGAAAAGGCATTAGTATGCTTGTGTCATTTGTTTCTCTTTAAGACATGCGGGGAAACTCAAAGCCGCGTGACGTCAGGGCTTGACATTACAATTTTATTACAGGGTGAAACGGGAGACGTGACATAATCTGTAGGTACAAACTCAGTTGATGAATTACTGTCCTAGTATCAACAGTGAAACGAGAATATTATCCATATTTATCCAAGAACCTATACCAGAAATCTCATCTTCGTTTAATTCTATTCAGTCTTCAATCCAATAAAATTCAATTACTACTTATTCTATTTTTAAAATATTAAAATTTGACGGTCAAATTCGTAAATGGAACGCAATCTATGAACGTGTGCGGCCGAGCTGTCATCGAGTGCCGACCGATTGTCAATAAACTCTGCCCAAAACGGAGGACAATCGACTCACTGCCTTGTATGGCAGCTAACGATTGTGACTGGCCAGCTGTGATGACCGCTGAATAATTAAAAAGTTACAATTGACGTTTTGTTTTCTAATCTAATTGAGCATGCTAGATAATGGCGGCAAATAATTGAGTTTATATTTAAATTATAATTTAATAGATTGTAAACTGCTAAACTAAAACGTTTTCAATGAACATATTACTTGAATAATGTAGTTGATTCAAAGTTTTAACTGTTTTACAGCAGCCATAATCACGAAAAGATGTAAATAGGATTATAGAATAAATAGTATAGGCAGTAAGTACAGCATAAGTAAAAAGTTTTTATAGGTATTAAGAAATTCAATAAAACTTCTTAATTACTACTTAGTTTGATAAAATTGCTCCCTCATTTCACCGTCAGCTACAGGAGCATAGTTAATTGTCTTAAAAAACGCGATAAAATAAAATATCAAAAGAATCTCTTTTAAGAACACAAAGCACATTCTTTAATTACTTAATTAAAATAGCGAGCTCGCTCTTTGACCTCGGCCTCTATTGAAAAAGTACCATAAATCTTTAAATTACTGGGACAGGATTAGGCATCCAACTTGACCGCGAATAATGACAATTTAGGAGGGTTTCCGAAAAAAAAACTAACCACTTCGTGCTCCCACCGGGCATGGGTATAAATCTTTCCTAACAAAGCTATCGTCACAAAATGACGTCATGTGGACAGTTTTTACGGCATCCCAATACCCTATTGCAATGTAGCTATAATACAGCATTCATTTCGTCTCGTCGGGGTTGCAACGCGCCTGCGAATCGGTGTTCGGTACCATCCACAGATCCCTACGCCAAATTTGCTCAGTTGAGCGTTCGACTCAAACCGCGTCACAAGTCCCGCGAAAAGAGAAAATTAAAAATGAACGCACCCGTAATCGGACTCGGCAATGTTTTGGCGCGAATTTTAAATAGCGAGTGAAGCGTTTAAATTTAGAACGCTGAACGAAAGTGTCTGTGTTTTATTTATGTTAAGTTTGGTGTTGTGTTAGTGGGGCTGTGACATTGAATTAAAAGTTAACTTTCTTTTTTAATCGGATTCTAAAGGTAAGTTTTTTACTCTTTAATTAAATAAACCTAACTTTATATTTCATTTGTACGGACGGAGACATTTTTTCCTGATGAAATTTTTCCACAAGGTGTAATATTTTTAATGGAAGGTGTGTCGATTTATTTGGCTCGGTCACACATGAGACGGCTAAATAAGTATAGATGGTGAATATACGTCACTTCCGCTGCCCAGGTGGCGCGAAGGTCAAGTTCGCAATTTCCGGTCTGTTTTCCTGTTCGGTATACTTTCGCAATGTTCTCTTTATGTGTTGAGAATATATACGTCTTTATAAGGAAAAGTTATTAACCGGGGTCAAGATGGAGTGGAAAGTTGGATGAATTAATAAAAGATAAGAAACCTAAGTATTTTTTATACTTAGATAAATAATAAATTTAAAAAAAAAACGCTGCGGTGAGGCCGCTTTTAAATTCTTTTTCAGCTTTTTCGTTACCGTCGTGTTCTTCGACGCATACTTAATTTTTAAGCTGTTTCGTGATCCTGCCTGACAATGGTTCGTAAATTAATAATGGAGATCTACCCTTAAATAATAATGATTTTTGTCCCATGTATAAACTTTAGGTAAGTACCTACTCAAAATATTCAAAGGGACAGAGAAGATCCCATCATACTTTTTAAAGTTATTAGTCGCTAAAAATATCGAAAATAAGTTACGGGTACCTATCGGTATCGCTATTTATTAAACTTCGCTAATTAATCATTTCATCAAATACGAATTCGTAACTCTAAATACGTCACGTAAACCTTAAAGTAATTAATTTAACTCTCGTAATAATAACTTGGTAGTACTTTTCATTAATTACGAATTTACGGTACATTCATTTTATTGTGTTTTGAGTTTGCGCAATTGTAGTAAATTAGTGAACTTATCTACTTATAAGGAATAAAGTTTTTAGATTATCATATTATATGTGAAAAGTGGTTTTCTTCATGTAGGTATGTGTTTTTGGAGATAAAGTCAGTTTACAACTTCATGTCTTTTAAGGGGCAAGACCCGGTTTCTTGTATAGAAATAAAACTGTTTAAGGCTTATTTTTTCATGTTCGTAAGTAGGTACCTAACTATATGTAGAACCAATAATGTATCTGCCAAGTAAGTAAGTATATCACAATTTTATTGTAAGGTCAAAATTAAAGTAACCCGTGAAGGCAAAGTAATAGTCATTGCCCATTAAATTATTTTCGTAACAATTAAAATGTTATTGTAAATTGTAAATGTCCGTTTTCATATCACATTTGGTGATATTACTGAATCTCGCTTAAAAAATAAACCCCCTTTTTTTAGTTACTGGCAGACCGCCTGACAGTCAGAAATCTGGTTTTGTTTTTATATAATCTTATGAGAAACTACAAGTATGTCTAAAAAAATAAGTACAAGAGCCTCGGCGCAGAATTTTGCCTCGTTCCTTTCGGCGTCGAGGCCCTTGGTCCGAGGGGACCCGGTGCTATTGCCCTTTTTAAAGAAATCTCGAAAAGGCTAATAGAAAGAACGGGAGACCACAGAGCTGGCAGCTGCCTCGAGCAACGCCTAAGCATTGCGAGGAAATACTAACAGCATCTGTGGTACCTACTTTGCTACGGGCCCTATCTTTTTTAGTTTTTATTTAGCATCAATTAAAATTTTAACATTTTAATTTGAACTGTTTTTAAGTTTTATTTTTAATCCACACTTAATATTATAAAGAGGTAAAGTTTCAGAGGTTGTAAGGGGTAATCTCTGGATAAACTGAAGTGATTTTGAAAATTCTTTTACCAATAGTAAGCTACGATATTCGTGAGTGTCATAGTATTAACCCAAAAAAAATGTTTTTTGCCCAACGAAGTAGGCACGGTAACAGCTAGTTTGTAATACATAATACATACGAGTAAACTCACGCCTTCATTCCCAGAGTGGGGTAGGCAGAGCTACAGAATTACCAACCACTCTAAAAACTTGTTGATAGTTCTGTAACCACATTTTGCCAGGCTATTTTGTAATATTTACATTGAATTATAGTTTACAGAGGAATTAAAGAAATGAGGATGTATACTGACGTTGAATCCGTTGTGCCCTTTATGTAGTTCTACCAATTATGTGTGACTGGAGCTTGAAAAGCTCTAAGTTATGATTAATTTCATTAACTTTGTCACACTCTGAAGTTAGGTACACAAAGTAGTCAATATTTTGTTATCCTCATTCTTATTTTAATGAAAATATATAATATTCGATTCTTAATCGAAAACATCAGAGGAAATTGAATTTATGCCCGTAACCAAATAACCAAGTATCAAGGGATGTCGTGTTTACGTCATACGTTAATACAGACATGAACTCTAAGACAAGGAAACAAGGGTTAAGTTCCTTCGAAGGCTTTATCTCTGGAACAAATTGTCCCGTGTGAAAGGCTGTCATATCTCTTTTGTGTATTTGATGATGTCAAATTATCAACATTATTTTTGTCGCAGATAACGTCAATACTTATTTGTAAGCGTGGATATATTGAAGTATCAAGACCTTTTATAGGGTAAAGAGCTTTGACAACCTCTGGAATACTTTACCTTAGAATTCAATGTCAATGTTATTTTTTGAGCAACAAAAGCCACTCTTGGGAACCAATTTATAAAATCCATCCAGTCCATCGAGCAGCAATGTATTAACGACATTAAGTCCAAGTTAATGGCAAGTTAATTGTGGGATAATTAATTGAGCTATTTTTGATACATTGCGTGGCGAATTATTATGAAAAAAAGTACAACTTATGTTAACCATACACGTGTTTTTATGTTGATTAGGATCAAAAGTGAAACTTTCATTTAAATTTCTGCAATATTCTATAAGTTTCAAAAGTGAAACTTTCACCTAGAATTTCAAGCAATATTCTGAAAATTACCAAAGTGAAATCGTTTTATTTCTGAAAATTACTATAGTTTCGCAATTTTACCCAACTATTCATGAAATTTAAACAAAATTTACTTGTGTTAGAATAATTTCCATCTAATTATGTAACTTTCAGAAGCTGTAATTTTCGCAGTTAAGGAAAGTTGTGCAATGTTTCAGAAATCGCCCATCACTAATTAGGATGTATATGAATTGACGACGTACTGGCCTAAGTAGTTGGTGGTGACCCTGCCTACGAGTCTAGAGGTCCTGGGTTCAAATCCCGGTAAGGGCAGATATTAGTGTGATGAACGCGAATATTTATTCCTGGTTCGTGGATGTTTTCGATGTATTTAAGAATATGTATCTGTTGTGTACCCATAGTACAGTCAAGGACTTTAATTGTTAAGCCATTATGGAACCCTGTCATAATGACAGCGTCAAACCATATGAAAGAAATTACGCTAAAATTAATGATCAACGTTATGCGACAGGGTTCCATAGTGGCTTAACAATTAAAGTCCTTGACTGTACAAGCCTAGAGCTTAGTTTGGGACTAGGTCAATTTTAGTGTAACATTGTATGTTTTAAATTAACTGTCGTCAAAAAATATTTTCGTATGGATGTCACATACTGTAGATAATTTCGGTTAAGCTAGGTTGGTTTAACAATCCTGGAAAGTGAAATGGTATCAATAAAATGCATTTCTAAGTTGTGACAATTCGGACTAATGAAACAGTTGGGAAGCAAAATTCAACCTCGTGAATTGAAATTACAGTTTTCTTTGACTTGACTGAGATATTGATTATTCTCAGCTCTTGTGTAACTCAACACCTTTTATAAATAACAGGATATTACCTAATACTCGTAAAGACACTCAAACAAAACACCCTTTACTTCCACCTGGGGGGTTATTATGACATGACTATGCAGTTTATTTTATGGCGAGCGTAAAGGTCAGAGCAATAGCAGATATATAGCTCTGTCCTTTTCTCTCAGCGTAAACCGAACTGCATTTCTGTTATAATAACTCCTCTGAACCTAATAATAATGATTATACTGAAGAAGATTATTTGTATGTTTGTTCTGCTTGGGAGTTTTAGTGGTTCCAGCTGCACGGCAATACATAATATTATCCCATACACCCCTTTGAAAAACTAAAGGGACAGGAGTAACATATCGCGGAAAATTTATTTCGTGTATGGCACTTCGTTTTGTGCTAAGTGCTCCATTTATTTCCCAACCTCTGTGGCCCTAGCCATGATGCACTACGCTAACCAGATTTTCTATTCATTTCGTTTTTAAACCAATCGCGTCACTGGTAGATCACGTGATTTTTCGTATCACGTGATCTACCAGTGACGCGATTGGTTTAAAAACTAAGCGTAAACTCGGCAAGGGCCTCAGAGTTTGACGTTGTTCATACTAACGTTTTCTTTTCGATTACTCAAAATGTATGGATGACATTTTAGTATTACTAAGGGCCACTTGCACGAAAAGTTTAACCCCGGGTTAAGACACTAACTCGAGTTAGTAGACGTCAGATTCATACGAGAACTGTCATTTTAACTCGGGTTAGTGTCTTAACCCAGGGTTAAACTTTTCGTGCAAGTGGCCCTTAGCGATAAACGTGGTCAACTGTCATCCCATACATTTTGAGTGATAGAAAAAAAACGTTAGTATTGGCGGTTGCATGTTGGGTGGTGAAGTGAATCGAGCTTCATGTAGTATAAAGCTGCCTAGTTGAGAATGCACGCTCTAAAATGTGTTTTGTAGGCTCTGACGGGACTAATTACTGCGTCGAGTTGACAAGTGTTGCGCTTAAGTGAATCCCAACCCCTAAAGTAATGGTCGCAGTTATTTTATTAGTCGAGGGTTTTTTTTTATTAATTTAATTTGTTGTTTTAGGATACGCTGTCACAAGTATAACGCATTTTGATTGGCTCGTAACAGGCTGGAACTATCATTTTATTAGGATTGGCTGTTACAATTAATAGCCAATAAGAATCTAGACTAATGGACGCAGACAATCGTAGAACCGGTTGTGGACGGTTATTAGCCGATCTATAGACTAGCATTACTCTCAGAGCGTCTCTCTCGCTATGGACTTGTAAGAGGAAGAAAGACTGAGCGATAAAGAAGTTGAGAGAAAGTTCAGCTGTGAAAGTGCTACTGTTATCCATTTAGATTGAATCTAGGCCCATTCTAGAGCATACATAAGACACTGTAATTTTTTAATTGATATTTTGTCTTAACTTCGCTGTCATGATTTTGTTTCTCTGTTAAAGGTAATCATTGTAGAGAGCTCCTTCCTTTACCAAAGAGACGAAATAATGACAGCAAGATTAATAAGAAACATTAACTAAGAATTGACACGTAATATAGCTCCTACGTAGTTGATACATAGTAATAGTAACCGAATCAAAAACAATAAGGTTACGTGTCAAAGGCAATTTTGTTTTACCGAGTTAAGTAGAATCCTAATTGTCATCGTATTGTTATTTGCTGTGTTTGCATTCCCATAGACTAGTCTTTTGTTTTCTGTTTCCTTAGTGTTGCCAACCTTAACAGGGTGTAATTTTTATGGTCGTTCGTGATAATCTCGAACAAATGATTTAAATTTTGATCCTTGATGTTTTTCATTTTATGTTATTTTGTGTTCCTTTCCGTCTCTTCAACAAGCGGTTCCAACGGAACACCAGTCAAGTGCTGGCTTTACGGCTAGCGAATGCTGAGTTGGGACCGTTTCGTAACTGTTTCTGTGTCTTATTTTTTGTATCTATGTACCTAATGTTGTTTTGTATTGTTGCGAATAAATGTCTCTTTATCTTTATCTTTATCTTTATCTTTATCTTTATTAATATAATTTTTAATTCGGTCGCCATTAGGTACTTTAACGGATAACTTCTTATTTATCTTGCTTTCTTAGTTGGTTTATTGATGGGTCCTGAAGCTAATTGAGAAAGCTAGATAAATACGAACATATCCGACAAAAAACGATGGGAAAGGATTATTCACTACATCTGTAATATGTGTAATAATAAGGGACCACATTTTAATAAAAAAAAACTGTTAATTACTAGAGGTAGCTCTTATTTACTTGACAGTAATAGCGGCTTAGTTTTAAACAATATGATAACATGGCAAGAGCAATATGGTATTACCGAGCAAAATAGAGCTCTAGATTGATTCCCTGTAGGAATCAATGTGGAGGTCAAAGTGTATCGGAAAGTGCCCGTCTGTATAAGATACAAGTTAAATTAAATTGTTCTAAACCCACAACATTAAGTGAGTCCCCCGACGAGCCGCGGGAGATTCGACTCGATAACTTGTTGATTACGTGTGTATAAAGTCGATTATCGTCCACACGTGATCCCGCAATTACAAGAGAACTCGAAGTCAATAAAATTAATTGACATTTCATATGTTTCGTGAGCGCGTACAGTCAGCCACAAATATTATCTGATCACATCCTTAAATTAATATTTTTAATACTATTTTACTTATTAGAACCAATTGTTTATCAATATCACTACATAGTATAAAACAAAGTCGGTTCCCGCTGTCTGTCTGTCCCTATGTATGCTTCGATATTTGATGCTACGCAACAGATTTTGATGCGGTTTTTTACATAGAGTGATTCAAGAGGAAAGTTATTAATATGTAATTAATTGTGTTTTATGTACGGGTATTATAGAAAACTCACATAAACCGAAGCGAAGCGAGGGCGGGTCCCCAGTGTATAATACAAAAACTGACTGGCTGATCGATCAAAGCATAGCCAAAATCGCTGGACAAAGATACGGAAGAAGTATTCCTTGGGTTGCACTAAGAAAGGATTTTCCGAAAAACGGAACGGGGTCCAGCGGGAAGAAATAAGGAGTGGAGGAACACTAATTCAACGGGTACAAAGAGGCGAACGTCCTCGAGTTAAAATATAAAAATGATATTTTTATGTTATAGTTAGTAAGAGTATAACATTAAAAATACGAAATCGATATCAATGTAATGTAAGATAAACTGAACTTATGTGTATAAAGGCTCTGTTATTTATTTGTGCTTTTGTGCTGTTGCAGTGACAGACCAAGGCTGCGTTATTACGTTTTCAATTGCATTTGCCTGTTACAAACAGGGGTAGTTGAAAGACAATTTGTTTTTTATTGGACAGAACATGTGTGAGGAGCAAAAAGTTGAACCACAGTTAAGCGTAGTTAACCATACAAACGACGAAGACGAAAAAAGTTCCGTTGTGCGACGAAAAGTACTTATTCCTATAATTGTATTTCAACTTTTCTTGTCACAACGGAAAAGTTTCATAGAAAATTTAATTGACTTTTTGTTCCTTTCTCATATCTATTTATGTAATCACTTACCGTTTTGATTACTCATTTATTCCAAGTGGCATAAGAACCATCACACCGCTTAGGTATTTGTTAAGTCCGAAGGGCAAACCGTGCAGAAATAGGAGCCCCGTTCGGCAGCGTCAAATTTTACTGGCAATTCATAAATATAATATTTTGGAGATAGTTTTATTGTTTTTGTGGTTATGACGAAACTCTACACCGATGGTCCAATATGGTCTAACCGTTTTTATACCTCCATTTTATTGTTTTTGATTAAATTTCAAACTGTAAAGCACTACAGAGTGGAACGAGTATACATACGTCTATTCCAAATGAAACTATAGAGCTATGGTGGCAATCATCAGCTGTATTATGTTTGAATGCCTGCAATAACAGGTCAAGGCGGCATAATTGCATCAGAACTGCATACAGCGGGAATGGGATTAAATTGGGCAAGTTGATTCAGTTTGCAGCAGTGACGGTACAAGCGCATTGGTGTTTGATTAATTAATTGCCTTGCCCTTACAAAAGCAAAAACAATGCCGACCAACTCTAGCAACCTTTCATACATACATAAATAGGTACATACATAAACTCACGCCTTCGATCCCAGGGTAGTGATTCTCTCAACAACGACGGTCATACGGACGAACGAGTGAATGTCCAAGCGGCGAGTTTAAGTAGTCCCGTCACATAAGATCGAACGTATAAGCCTGCCTAATTGTGAATGCACGCACTAAAATGTGTTTTGTTCGCTCTGACGGGACTACTTAAACTCGCCGCTGCGATTTCGCTCGTTCGTCCGACCGTCCGGTGTTTTAGAGAATAACACCCCTGGAGTGGGGTAGGCAGAGCTACAGAAATATCTACAACTCTTAAAACTTATTGATAATTCTTTGATACAAACGCCGACTACAAAATATACCGCCATGTTTGAAACATTGGCTGGTTTTTTAACCCCCAATAAAAATAGGAGTGGTGTGTTGAAGTGTGTATCTTTGTATGTGTATGTCTGTGTTTTTGTGTATCTATCTGTGTCTGGATCCGTGTACTTCGGACGCTTACCGCCTGCGCTAACAACACGGATATCCGGCATTACACGTATATCGGAAGCTCTAAATTGAACGGGTTTTTTTAAAGAAAGTTATCGAGAAAGAAACATTAACAAACCTATGCACATAACATTTTTTGTGTCTAGAGTCTTGGAAAATTAGTGACGTTTGAGTTTTGAACTTTTTTTTAGGGTTCCTTGCCCGATGGAACCCCTATTAAGGTAACGGCGCCTATTACCGGGGGTATCAAAATCGGCGACCATCACCGTGGTATTTTTAAATACGCTTTTTATAAACAAACCGATCGATTTTCTAAAAAACAAATTTTACACGAACGAAGCTTATTTAGTTGACTTACGGACCTGTTAGCGCTAGTGTGTGTGAATGAAACAAAGTGCTTGCAATTCGTCAGTTTCCGCGACTGCAGCGCAGAAAGAGGTCGTGCCATACTAACGCGTGACGCCACACGTAAGTGAACTCGAATCTTATTTAGTGTTTTACGTAATATTTATGACAATTGAACTAATGTTATGGTATTTAAATGGTTGTTTATTGTTTTCTGCACGACTTACGAGTGTTTTTTATACATTTTTTGGCCTGGAAATATGTTTAAAATGGAAAATAAAATACAGCGGTAATAGACGCCATTTTTTGCTGTGGATACTAATACCGTGGTATACCCCGGTAATAGATTTTCTTGATTTGGGTTATTTATACTTTATTTTTGGTAAATGCGATCGGTTATACATACTCTCTTACGGTTATTGCAATCTTGATCTATTCATGCTTTCAAAGAACTATTTCCGTGGTATGGAAAGTATTCAACAAACCCTTATTTTTTAACGAAAACTTCAGTACTGAATTTGTAGTTTGTATGGGAACCTTAAATTGTCAAGTGGTTTAAATATTGAGATAAAATCGTGTATTTACATACCAGTTATGTAATTTTGGTTTTATACCAAGGTTGTATTATATACTTTTGATTTGTAATGAAAATAAAACTGTATCCGTTTGTTTATATGGGTCGGAATTAGATTTTTCAAACACTCCATATTGAGTCTATTACCGATGGTATGATCAGATAACCCTCGGTAATAGAATGTATGGGAGTCTATTACCGACCCATTCAATATTTGTTTGGGTCGGTAATAGGTTCCTAAAGAAGTGTCTATTACCGAGTGACATTTTAGTCTTCTATTAAATTTATCACATTTAGGGTACCGTAAGTACAGATTTCTTTGATAAAGTTGAGAATTTTACTCATCAGTAAGAAATTTCCGTGTTTACTGCATATGTAGTGATCATAAATCATTTACTTTTCATACTTAGGTATATTATATTTATTTATGTATTTAATTATAAATTATACTAGTATATATTCGTTTATTACCTTTATAGTCGTGGCCTATAAATATAACTTTTCAATTTTGACAACCAATCAAAAATATCTGAATATTTAAACTATCGTTAACTAATAAACAAAGGTTTAAAATGTATGTACAATTTATCAATGTTAAAAATGAATCTTTCATTTTATAAGGATTTGAGAAAAAAATGTTTTGCCGTTCATACAAAGTCGTAAAATTTTGTATGGACGCGTCTGCACTAAGATTTTAAATCCCTAAAAAATAAAAGGTCCAAGTATCTACATACAATTGTAACAACTTTTAAAAACGAAATACAAATCCTAAGTACAATCATATTTTTACCGTTTTATTTAGTCTTCCTTAAAAATGTGATGTACAAAATAATATACGGAACCAAGCCATTATTTATTTTTTAACCCACGGTATTAAGTTCCAAATCGTGAGTCTGGCGCCTATTACCGATGGTAGAAAATTGCTGCTTTTTATACCCTCGGTAATGGAAGCTGAATTCGCGGTAATAGAATCACAACCTGTGTATTACCACGGTAATAGAATACTTGGGTATTTTGGTTTCAATAATTATTTTACAATATATAATAAAGTAAAATGAGTCCAAAAAGTTACGACGCTAAAAGTTCAATAAACACTCTTAAATAAAAAAATTTTTTTTGGTCGCTTAGGAGCTTTGATAACCTTAATTTTTTGGACTCTTTTGAAAACTTCCTTAAGTACCACGGTAATAGGCGCCGTTACCTTAATATGACTCCGCTGTCCGTCTGTCCTAACTTTAAAGAGCGGTTATCTTTTGAGCCGTAATAGATAGATGGTATTTTTTCAGAATATGTGTTATTGCGGCGGATTTGCTAACGAATATCAAAAATTAAAGAAAGTAATAAGTAATTAAGTGTGCAAAATGTGGTTACAGAATTATCAACAAGTTTTTAGAGTTGTTGGTAATTCCGTAGCTCTGCCTACCCCACTCTGGGAATAAAGGCGTGAGATTATGTATGTATGTAAAGAAAGTAAAATAATAACGGTCTTCATACAAAAAACGTTTTTTTCTACAATTTTTCATTTTGGTTGTGTCGTAAAAATGGTTAAAGATAGTTTAGTTTAGATTTATTCATCAATACAATCGTTATTGGTGGGATTATGTTAAAAACCCTAAAGAATAACAATAAAATAAAAAATAGTCAAGTGTGAATTCAAATTCAAGTATAAATAATATCTTCTGTGCACCGGAACGGAACCATCGGTGCGCGGGTCCGACTCTAACTGTAAAAGTAAGCGAACGCATTAAAAAAAAAGTTGGCACAGAATATAACTACTGCAATTATCTGCGCTGTCCAGTTTCTTCGTCTTTTATTTCCAGAAAGTTGTTTAACTTTACAAGTAGCAAGCGCAGTGCCTTTGAGCTTGAGAATGGCAAAAGAACGAAACTTTAATAGCTGACCGTCTTGGACATAGCCTGAATCTTTTCAAGCTGAAATTGTATAACTACGGTTGGGCAAAGTCGTCGTTTTGTGTCTCTCTTCGTTACTGACTTACCTTTAACTGGAAGAGATCCCTTAAAGGGATAAGTTCGCCTTTGTACATCCCTGTTATATTTTTGACTATTTTATAATTGTTATCTCTTGTTTGTATAATAAAGTGTTTACATATATACATACATACCTTTCTTGGTGTAGTGATCTGCCAGCGAAGGAGGTGGGCCTGGGGTTTGATCCCGGTAAAATCTACCCTTGACGAATGCCAAGAGCTGAGGGGGGATCCTATTTAGTGAACAAAGGCATAAGTATTCTGAAGATCAAAAAGAAAGATCAGAAAGAAAAAGGTTCTTAGTCTAATATACTCCGTATGTATAAACCCTTTTTTATTACGAGTTAAGTCGACTTGTACCCTTTTTCACTAGGACCCCAGTATTCTACTTGGTAAAAGTTGTATGCAATTTCATCCAAGCAGTGGCTGTAGTTGTCGCGTTTACTCACTCCCCCCCAACCCCCTGCGCTCCTCCTTCATATTGCACACACACACACACACACCAAATCACGCATGTTTCCCAGAGGGGTAGGCAGAGACCACTTCTTTCCACTTGCTACGATCTTGACAAATTTCTTTCGCTTCTTCCACATTCATACCTCGAGTCATGCACGCACGTCGGTTTCGGGTACTTAAGATTCGGCCCTTTTCCAGTATTTCTCCGATTTGACTCGAAAAAGTACGCCTATGCATTGCCAGTAAATCAAATTGCTTGCGAACTACTTGTTTGCCAGGTACAGTCATGCCAGTTAGTGTATACACATGGAAGTAGACGGCACGTGCACGAAGCAGGCCTTAACGTTTTACCGTTACAGTTACCGTTTTTACTATACAACCAAAATTTGGAAAATATGAAAAGAACATGGGGATTGTTTTTTCAAGTTCTTTAATTATTATTATTGGTTAGTAAATTCATTTTAATAAAACATATTCTGAAAAAAAAACACGCTGTCTATTTACAGATTCAGCTTTTTAACTTTAGGGCAGACCGACGGATGGACGGACGGGCGGAAAGCGTAGGCTTAGTAATAGGGTCCCGTTTGATACCCATTGGGTACGGAACCCTAAAAGCACTTTACAAAATGATGTACTGCAAAATGTTTCTGCATAATTTCCCTAAATACAGGTACTTAAAAGTTATGCCTGTCTTATATAATATTAATCGCTTAATTAACAATTTTGACGTTTAGCTTTGAAAGTTTATTACGAATTATATTTGTCATTCCTAACAAATTTGAATAAAATTGATGGTCTATTTAATTCCGGGGATGGAAGACTTCTCAATTTCTCGAGACACTTATAGAATAAATTAATACCGCCATTTATCTCGGGTCAAAATATTAATTGAACTTCTAAAGGAAAGGGCTTATTGCGGTTGAATTTCCAAACCGCTACGACTTCCATTCCATACATACATACATACATTAAATCACGCCTGTTTCCCAGAGGGGTAGGCAGATACCACTTCTTTCCATTTTGCTACGATCTTGACAAATTTCTTTTGCTTCTTCCACATTCATACATCGAGTCATGCACGAACGTCAGTTAAAGGTACTTAATATTCGGCCTTTTTCCAGTATTTCTCCGATTTGACTCGAAAAAGTACGCCTAGGGCGGCCCCTTCCGACCCGTCCACTCACTTTCGATCTGTACATTCCTTCCGTCAATCTTCTTTCATCCATCCTTTCCAAATGACCGAACCATCGAAGCATGCCCTTAGTTATTAGTATTAAGACTGCGCCGAGCGTACGCCGGATGTACAGTGGCGCCCTCATTACTATTATTGTGTTTTCTAATAAACCAAAGTATTTTCTTTAAATTGGTTGGAAGGTTTTTGTACTACAAATGAAAACACAGCTTATAGGCTATATCACATAGTTTAATAACAATTCACCTTCGAGTTATCAACTTAACGAAAAAAAGTGGCCACCTTTTCCCGTTAAGCTGTCTACTCAAAGGGTAATTGTTATTAAAGTTTGTCACATATTCCATAAATTGTGTTTTTACTTGCGCTACAAAAAAGTTAAGTCTGATCGCAAGGAAATTCTTTAGTTAATTAGTAAACACAATAATAGTAATACGGGCGCCACTGGACGCTCGACGTTTGCTCGGTCTTAATAAGTATATCGTTTATTTTCCATCCTAGTCAAGAAGAGACTTTCTTTGTTATTCCTTGGCGCTGCGTTGTATAAAATTGTAAGAAAGCACGATATTAATAAAGTCGTAACAACGCACCAGTTTATGTTTTGAGCACGTCTGCCCCGATACATTTGCAACCCTGTATGTTTCTGCACGCGCGAACAGAAGCAATTTTCCATTGCCTCGCATGGAGGCTGTTGCTGAAATATTTTCGTTAAAATGCTTCCCTAGTATAACATGTTAAAAAGAGTTTTAAAAATAGCTCAGTGTATGAAGTACATTGGCAATGTTATCCGCTTTAATCGCTGCAACATAAGACGTTATACAAAGAGGCTATTGCTTAAAAATAGTTTTAAAAAGAGGCCGTTACTTGAAGTAAGTACATTGGCAATGTTATCCGCTTTAATCGCTGCAACATAAGACGTAATGGACCAGAGAGGCTATTGCTTAACGCACTCGCAATCGCAATTATTTTCATTTTGAAAATCGAACGCTTGTCTGCATACAAAATGAAAACAATTGTTCCGCTTTGAAGCCAGTGACGATTGCAAGGTGCGTTAGGAAATAGCCACTGTTATTTTTAACAATAAGTAAGGTCATCTACATAGATCAATCGTTTCTTATATTATAAATACCTAAAAGCCTTTAACTAAGTTATTAAAAATGTAGATAACTGTTTGTATTCTGAACTTGGAGAATTGGTTTTCTGAACTTGTTAAGTTCCGCGTAACTAAATTGGCTTTGTCTCCCCTTATTATGTTGATATTGACTCGAGGAGACAACAGAATAAAGAAAATACCTAAATAACGTACAGTCTGTGAGCACTTAGAACGTTCCTCGGGTTTGTACTTCTCTCACACTAGCAATCACGTTTTAACCACTGAACGAATCGGGATGAAACTTGGCACACGTAATATGTAGTTTTTATCCCGGAAAGGTGGACAGTTCCAGAGGGAGCAGCGGTAAACGACTTCTACGCGAACGGAGTCGCGAGCAATAGCTTTTTAAAAATAAATGCACTTTATACCTAAGAACAATACAATACAATACAAAACACTTTATTGTACACCAAACAATAACATTACACAGATACAGCATAAGAACTCTGCTAAGAACTCTGTTTACTCAGCACAAAATATGTGTTTGAGGCATGTTTGAGGTTATGTTTTGTACTGTGTTGACAGCTGTCAAATCGAGCCTCTTTTAATGGTACGACTGTAAATTGTTAATACTGCCTTCCTTAGAAAAAAGGGCGCATATCTCATAGAACCGCGAATGTATAAGTGACCTTATTTCTTAAGACAGGGGGTTAAATTTGCTTTGACTATCAAATTGCTGATGCGACTTTTTTGTTTAGAATGGCATAATAATGCTCTGTGGTCCCACTTATAGACTCGCTTGCTCGCTTGGATAATCGACGAAGTTAAAATTGAATTTGGTAAAAACCTTATTTGGATGATGTTCAGAGTAAACCTAGCCACAGGGTTTAGAATGGCTATAAAGATCAAAGCGAGAGCGGCAGTAAGGTTCGCGCGATTGACATTTGAGCAGAGGCCCTTGCCAAGATCCACTACGCTAACTAGCGTTTCTACTCGTTTCGTTTTTAAACCAATCGCGTCACTGGTAGATCACGTGACTTTTCGTATCACGTCATCTACCAGTGACGCGATAGTACATCTTGGCAAGGGCCTCTAGGGTGTTATTTTCCTAAAAACGGCGTTCGGTCGGTCGAACAAGTGAACGTGGCGAACGCGGCGCATCTTATATAAACCGGTGAATTTAAGTAGTCCCGTCAAAGAATACAACACATTTTAGCGCATTCATTCTCAATTAGGCAGCCTTAGGTATACGTTCGATCATTCGACAGAAACCCTGCTGCCTAATTACGAGAATACTGCTGCCTAAAAGTATTAACACACAAAACGATGTCAATATTCCAAGTACTTAGGGGTTAAGGGGTTGTCATCGTTTTTATTTAATTTGTATTTTCCTAATCGAATAACTAAACACTTGTTATTAATAATTATTTTACACAACGTTAATTATTTATTAGTAATAGACAGAAAACGATCATTTAAATTTATCAAACAATTCTAATAAACACACCCATTTTTTACATCCCTGAGCGTAGGTAGACTGACATTTATTTGACTACTACTAAGTAAGCAAAGCTAGGGGTGATTAGGAGCAGAGTTGAAAAAGCGAACCTCGTTATATTATAACATGTTTGAAATGGTAGTACATATTTGCACACTCACGGTAATAAATTAATGTTCAGATTAAGCTAAGCTAACTCGGCTAAACCTCCGTCAATAACTTATAATACAACAATACAAAACACTTTATTGCACACCAAACAAAAACATTACAGAGAAACAGTACAATTAAAAATCACACTGGTAAACAACAGGCGGTCTTGGGACTTAATGAGTTTCTACATACATACATACATAAACTCACGCCTTTATTCCCAAAGTGGGGTAGGCAGAGCTACAAAATTACCAAAAACTCCAAAAACTCTTTGATAATTCTGTAACCACATTTTGCACACTTAGGCTGAGATGATTACCAGTGTAAGTCCATCGCCTAACAGTACTATACGCCTTTATTCCCTTAGCCGTCTCTTACGACATCCACGGGAAGATATGGAAAAGTTTCTTGTTGTAGATAATATCATTACTATCTCACTCGTTAGTAGTTTTACCCCTTCACGTCTTTATTTGTCTTGTTTAGATGGGCCCTTTCAGTAAACTTTGATCCCGTAGTTATTTTTTCAATTAGGCAATTACCCCTTACACACTTTCAGCTGTTCGATTGTGTAGGTTTCCGTATAATGTTAGTTCTTAAGAGCATCTGTACCCTTACCATGAGTTACAATTACCGTATACTCGCTAGCGAGTCGAATGCTCTGTCCCTTGCAGACCTCGATGTATTCTTATAGAGTGCAAGACAGAGCATTCGACTCGTTAGCGAGTACGGTAATTGTAACATTTGTAACTCATGGTGAGGGTACGGGTAATGTGTTTAAGTTAGATAAACTCATTGTTACACGGTAAACGCTGGGATTTGAACTCGGTACCTTACGATCAAGAGTCAATACCCCAAGCTACCTAAGCCTCAAACATTGTCAAGCGCTCCACTTTTTCTGAGTTTAAATTTAAGCAATAAAGGGATTGTGCCTTTGTGGCATGGCCTTTGAAGACAATAAGGCAAAGTCAGACTCTCAAAAAAAGCAAATGTGCTCATGCTTCCAATAACTGTTGAGCTTAAAACTAAGAATCTATTTTCATAAAATTGAATGGTTTTTCTAATAGAAAACTGACGGATTTTCATATTAAAAATTTTACCATTCATTATTCCTCAGTGATAATTAATCATATTCTCAATTAGATGACTAATAATGTAGTTACTAATCTAATACTTACATATTTATTGTAAAATAAGGCAGTTAAAAACATAAAATGGTATAAAATAACCTAGTGGAGAATTTAGTGTCATTGAGCAAAAAAATATACTTACCTTTAAGATGTTCGTTTAAATATTTTTTTAATCAACCCATTTTAATATGACAGTTATTTATATTTAGCAGAAACACATGAAAAATTGTTTTAAACTAGTAAAAATAGAGTCTAAAGTGTACTTTCTTTAAATATCTCCCCCGGTATAAGCTCATTCGAGCCTCGGTGGCGGCTATTGGCAGGTAATGGGATTTAGAATAGGATTTAAGACGGCCACTGTTACATTGCGCTAGGGATGGACAAGAAAAAAAAGTTGTGTACATTTATTTATTTATTTATTTATCACAAAATACTTAAATGGTATATACATATTTATATTCCGCCAAACTGAGGACAGTTTGTTGGCGGATAAAGCGCTCATTATCCTCTTGTGTTCTACCCACTTAATAGCTAATTTACATGCTCATACACTCATTCATAACTTATACACTACTTAACTAGAGCTGTAGGTATACTTCAGTTATGCCTTACAGTCAATATACTGTTACCCTATTACTTACTACTATTATCATACAAATCTAACAGTTTTGCTTGGAGTCTTTTCTTAAATATCTGCTTGCTACTATGCGTTATGCGTTATTTGGGAACCGATGACGTCCCTCGCCGAGCCCTACACTGCCGTGTTAAGCAAAAGCGCAGTAACTAAAATAAATAATAAACCTCCTGGGGGGTTATTATAACATAGCTATGCCATTCTGTTTACGCTGAGAGAATAGGACGGAGCTATATAACTTCTATAGCTCTGTCCTTTACGCTCGCCGTAAAATAAACTACAAAGCCATGTCATAATAACCCCTTAGTAATATCAACCTTATTATTAACGGTAAAAAAAAAATCTGCTTTGGTGATTGAATTTAAGATACCGCTTATTGACTTAGGGCCGTATTTGAGACACGTCAAAAATGACAGCTTTCTATGGCTTGACGTTTACTTTGACGTATCTTGTGACGCGCATCTCAGCCAAGATGAGTTTATTAACACGGGCCTTAGGAGGGCAGTATATGTACATATAGTTGTGGCTGCGCCGCCTGTGCGTTTGGTGCGTAGGTAGGCAGATAGATAGGGTGGTGGGTTGTCTGAAAGAGATCGGTATTTAGCGATTAGACCGCCTGTTGCCTCGCTTTCAATCTTTTTTCTATGCATTTACTTTCCATGCTGTTATTATATGTAGTGTTTATTATTATTATTATTATTATTGGCCTAATATAGTGTCCCACTGCCAGGTAAAGGCCTCCTCCCTTGATTGGCTACCCCTCTCTAATAATATTAATTAATTTTGTATTGTATTGTAAAGGTCGTAAAAGGGCCCGAGCGAAATGAATTTCCCGTATATAATTTGTCTTGTCTCTATCTGGATTGCATCTAGCTCGAATTTCAACGTTAGAAATACACAGACAGCTGTTTTGACAGATTGCTTCGAGAGCTAACGTAACGTAAACAGCTACTGAGACGTCGCTTAATAAGAACGTCGCTTGAGACGAATTAAACGTGGGTGCATTTTCAACTTTAATTGAATTTATTGTTTAAATTGTGATAGAAGTTGTATTATTAACGGAACGTTTGTTTCTACATCGAGCACGAAAATTCATAGAATACAGAACGATTCAATTTTTAAAATGTCATTGTTATTAGGTGACTTAAGACAAATTAAAAGTTCTAGATACTCGTAAATGACGATAAGACCTTTTCAACTTCACGTTATGTACCTATACTTATTGATTGTGACAATAAGTGAATGAGTTTCTGCTTCTTCTTTTTATTAATGGTGGTCTACCGCAGTTCCATAGTGATTTCGCCAATGTCAAATGAGTAAGAGTAATCAGTAAAGAGAATAAATAAAAATTAAAAGCCGGATATTTTCCAATAGGCTATCTTCCCTCTTTAAAGGTAATTGGAATCAAAATGAGTTTATAAGGAGTTTTCCGCAAGATTTCTTTAAAAAAAGAATTTGAAAATAAAGTAACAACCTGAGGTAATTTAATAACTGAATTGACAAGGAAATATTAAAAAAATGCGTGTTTAATCAAGTGAGAAGCAACCCTACGTCCGCGGATAGAGACGCGCAGAGAATTCAAATAGCCTGAATGCTGGTTACGGCATGTTTCACCTGAATATTTCAATGGAATAAGTCCTTTTAAATAGACAACGGATTTTTATAGGTTAATAACGTGGTTCGTTTCTGCCAGCTGTTTGTCGATGTTCTAATATTTTTCATACTAACTGTTACATAGTAATAAAATAAAATAGTTGATACAAAGTTATACAGTGTAATGTTGTCTGTAAACTGTGTAAGGTCGCTAACCTTTTTGTTATAAGAGGAGGTCGGTATCCGACAATAATAAGAATGACTGTAAAAACCGACGAAAATATTAAATTGAGAGTAACTAGTTTGACTCAAATTACTTGTTTAAGTATTTCTCATTTAATATTCGTTTAGTCATTTTTAATGACTCGTCTATCACGCGGGTATCGAATCAAAGACAAAGATCATACTGTATTTTACAATCCCAACAAAAGGTAACATTCAAATAACAATAAGACGTCACTTTGTCTTCTATGTGTAGTAGGTACTTGTAATATTATCAATATAAAAAAAACTACATTCAACGAAATCCTGCTTAATCCTACTTATACTATAAATGCAGATATTTGTGTGTTTGTTTGTCACTACTTCACGCTGAAAGGATTTAAATGAAATTGGAAGAAAATGAAATAGCTAATAGTTACCCTGGATAAACACAGGTTCCTTTTCATCCCGGAAAATTACCCAAGATGGTGCAAAAAGCTAGTTAGTAAAAAATCGGAAAATTATTCTTTCTCGCCATTATTCTTCCTCCGCTTCCTCATTAACTGTAACGAGCCATTGGAGCGAGAGATACGTGATTATTTTTCATTTCATATATGATCCTGTAAGAAAGTAGAGGAAAAACTATATTTTCCGGAAGTGGACGTTAATGAAATTATTAGCTGGTGTAGGTTTCTTAGTAGGAAATCACATCTGCTCATGTTAATACACATCCCTTTGAATTTCAACTTTACGCCTATTGAATTAAGTTCTCACATCTTACTAGGAAATAAACGACCTTCTAAAATATACCTATTCATATTTTGCGTATAGTACACCTGTGAAACCGCCTTATAATTTGGTTGGAATGTAATTTTTAAGTCTACGGAGGAAAGTGGTTTTTGGAAGATCGCAATTGTGAGATACGACGTTCTGTGGCCATGTTTCCTGGAAAATAATCCTATCACGTCGCAGAGTCGGTGATGCAAAGCCAGTTACGAAAGAAGAAAATTGCGAAATGCTGTTTCTATCAACCTTTAGAATTTTAAGAGCGTTTATTCTATTAATTGCGTCAATGGGGCGATTTCTATAAATAGGGTAAAGTCACCAGTAGACCAGTAGTCGATCTTATATTAGAGCGAAGAGTGGAAATATACGTTTCATACTCTTCCCACTCATACAAAGTATAGACAGAGACCGACTACAGGTTGCTGGTGTGTTGCGTGGCTGACCACTACTGGTGACTTTACCATATCCTTTCTATTTCTAATTTAAATATTAAATAGGGGACGTTTTTAGAAACCAGCTTCATTCAATTTGTGATGTATTTTAAAACCTTTTTTTCTTTCTGTGGTAGTAATTTAGATGATCGAGAGTATTTGTTCCTGAATTTTGAATGTTTTTTATGCAAGGTAGAAGTACCGGTTTTGGCCATCTTAAGACCGGGCCACTCGATTTTTTTGACTAATATGTAAAGCATTATGAAATTACGAAAATATTTTTATATTTTATCTTATCTTATCTTCAGTCTTAAGTATTTATGTTTTTTTTACAGTTTATGTGATGCTCATTTCAACCTTAAGTGGCCAAAAACGGTACAGTGGCCCCAAACGGTACTCCTACCCTAGTTAGGTACATATTTTAGACCCATAGTCCAACCATAATGCTTAGTTTGAGACTAAGTAGGTCAATTTGTATGAGATTGTCTCATGATATTTAATAATTTATTAATTTTGCAAAGTTCAGCTCGTCAACATCTTTTGTTTACCGCGTGAGGCCCAACGTCCTAAGTTTAGGAAATTTATCAAAGTGACGTTTGAGTTTAGTTGAATGACTTAAGATTATTTTTCGAACTAACGAAATTTGACGTGGGCCTCACGAGGATAGAAAAATGTGAAGCTCAAGGAAATTTCAAAGTCGAACAGTGGGTGAAATAAAAAAAAATGTAATTGATAATTGATGTGGATTGGTGGTTCTGGCTTCCCACCTCTGGGTAAGTGTTTAAAGCCTACAACTTAAGGGTTTACGCACACGGCGTCTTATCGTAAGCGTATCGTAAACCGCGTAAAACGAGAGCGGTACGACGATCTTTAACTCTACGATAATCGTAGCGAGCTGGCGTAAAAAAGCAAGATGTAGGTACGTGGTCGTATCGCTCTCGTACTAAGCGTGTTACGTTACGACGCCGTGTGCGGAGGCCCTAAAATTACTAATGTTAATAAATTTAGAAAATTAAAACAGAGAATAAAAGATCGCTTCTTGCTATAATTCGAGTTTCTATTTTGCTTTAAGTATACAATAAATTTCAATGCGAAATATTTCTAGGCATTAGCACATTTTCAAGGAAAACAAGGCAAAGGCTTTTAGTGAAGTATATTGCCGGTGGGAACGCCGCCGACAATTTATTACAGTATAATGTAGCTAAATACCTTCTTAGGGAATTGTTAGGTTTTGTCATTGTTTTTGTACTATTCTTATTTAGGATAAATGATAAGATTATATAAGTGAAAATTAAGTAAGTAATATGAGTAAGTTATATTTCGTTAAAAACCCATTTTAGAGGATTAGTTTTTCCTGTCACTTGATAGGTTTTTGCATTGCTTAATTAATGGAAATTGGTTTCTTAAGAGTTAACTGTTGCAATTACCTACATTCCAATTCAACGGTTAGAGATAATAATCTGAGGGCCCAGACCAGATGCATTGCGCTAACTATCGTTTCTATTCGTTTAGTTTTTAAACCAATCGCGTCACTGGCACATCACGTGACTTTTCGTATCACGTCATCTACCAGTGACGCGATTGGCTTAAAACTAAACGAAGAGAAACGCTAGCTAGCGTAGTGCATCTTGTCTGGGCCCTCTGGGATGGCGGAATAGTTTTTTTTAAGTACATGAGATACCTAATACCTTTAGATATCTAATATATTATACTTTTCAACTTGACACAGTTAACTTTAACCGACGAGCTTAAGTTGTCCTGTCAAAGCGTACGCAGCACAATTTAGCGCGTGCATTCTCAATTAGGTAGCCGTACAAAATAAATAACGATTAGATTTAAAATGACCCTAGAGTGACGACAAAAGGACGAGGAGTAACAAAGTTCCAAATGATCTTTTTATAAGATCGCGGCTTAGCGATACCCGCTACAGCCCCAAGAGTTTACCAAAAATAGATTAGAGTCACAGAGTAGAGGAAAAAAGATAAGGCACTTGCAAAATTATAGCTTTAGGTATGTCTTATACAAAAGTTTTAAGGGGTTAATTCGAGAGTGCTAAAAACAAATCCATAACTGAGGACAATTTTACACAAACTGGAGTAGTCCGAAGCTTAGTTTTAGGTTTGTGGTATAAGTAATAGACAAAAATAAACATGCTTATATGAAGAAATACATACTTAAATATATAGTCAACAATAATCTATGTACATGATAGTAATAAAATAACATTATATGAATGAAGAACCTAATGCCAGTTATTTTTATATTGTTACTAGCGATTCGAACCTCGCTTCGCTTCGGTTTATGTGAGTATGATTATATAGCCTATAGCCTTTTTCGATAAATGGGCTATCTAACACTGAAAGATTTTTTCAAATCGGACTAGTAGTTACTGAGATTAGCGCGTTCAAGCAAACAAACAAACAAACTCTTCAGCTTTATAATATTAGTATAGATCAATAAACGGTTGAATTGAATAGACAACTACCAACAACCTACCTTAAACTCTTTAAGCCATAGGTGAATCTCATTCAAAATTCGACAAAATTTCAAATGAATTAACGTAGAAAATTGAACGGTTGTGTGAAAGGGTTGCCACTATGGGAACTAAACTAGATATATAGGTACTTGACGTCATTCTCAGAACATTGTGATTTATGTGTAAAATAGTAGCGACCGTTTGTTTAGTGAAGCAGGGCCTTTGTTCGCAATGGTCAAGCGAAGTGAGGTCGGTCGTATTCAACAAGATAATTATTTTGACAGTGTTGCCAGATTTTTTTGCACGATCCCCCCTAGATGTATTTAAAAAACCCCTAGTTTCTAGAGTACGATTGATAAAAAACCGCTGACGATTTTTGTATATCATAATTTTCTAAAATATAAGGATTATTAGATACAAGCTACATAATATTTACAGTTACTAAAATACTAAATTGATATAAAGTTTTTATTAGAACTTATTAGATACTTATTGATACATTGAACTTAACTACAAAATCGTAAGTATCCTTAAAATTTGTCCAAAATTTCGGTGTAGTAGTAGTGCTATTGACCGATTTTAAAAGTAATTCACCATTGGTAACAATTGTGAGATTCCTTCAGAAAATCCCCTAGACAAATTTAGTGGCATCAAAACCTCGAAAAAACCTCAACGACCTGGAAAAACCCCTAGGTTTTAGGGAAAACCTCTAAATCTAGCTACACTGGCTTTTGATGTGTTTGCAATACTTCAGCAATTAAATAGGGCAATTTATTCGAGTTCCACCGAAAAGCTCTGTCGGAATGAGGTGATATATTAAACGCCATGTCTGTTACGCATGAGTGACGTAACCTGTCATTGTGACAATATATGTCTGATAAGGTTGACAATAGTACGTTAGTCATGGACACTTTTATCTGACAGGCATCAGTAATGGACACTTCATGCTTAATTCAAATCGCAAAACAAATGAATAAACATTATGTTCTGTAAAATAAGAATAAAGGTCCATTTTAGTGCCATCAGCCCATCACCGTACATATTTCTTTGAGAGTATGTAGTAAGTTTTTCGCACATCGGCACGTACCTACCTATATGTTAAAGTCAAAACTTCCAAAAATTAAAAGAATCTTACGCTACAAAAGATTTTTACGCTAGAGCCTATATAAGTTCGCCTTTATACGGTATCGAACGTTAATTTGCGACCCATTTCAAAAAAATACGCTTGAAGTCGTCAATGAGATTAGAGATTTGTAACTGATAGGAAACTCAACCTTATTGCTGTAGAATGTCAGATTGGGTCACAAATTTTAATATTTGTCTGTACATACCTTTTGTGTTTCTGTTTCTATTTTTTAGTTTGTTATTTTCTTTTTGTGCTATAAAGAGTTTACATACATAATATTCAAGTGAGCTTTCAGCGATAAATAGAAAAATAGGAAGAATTTTCTGCATCAATAAATCAAGAATATTAATTATTTAATTTTATCTCGCTTCAACTCGACCTCCATATCATAATACCGAAATGAATGTCTCAAAACAGGCTCCGTTTAAACAAAGCTCCTCTGTTCAAAGAGACAGTGGTTTTAATTTGGAGACAATATTCGACCTTTGTACATGTTTAAATTGCTGTTAGAGCATTCCAGACCACCCTACCAGATATATGAATAAAATTGACTCAATATAGTGTCAGTGGCACAAGTATCAGTACTCAGTAAATAATTAAGTTGCTCGGATCAAACCTTACGTTATAATTAAAAAGCGATTCAAACGAGCACCGAAATTCGAAATAAGGAAATTTAAATTCCGTCTCTGTCATACTTCTGTACCTTGGATTGAGAGTAACAGAGATATGGTTTCAATTTCTAACGCTTGTTTTGAGTCATGGTTCCGGCATAGCTAATATGAAACTTCGTCCCAAGAGTTTTCCATAAATAGATTTGAGTTATAGAGTAGAAGAAAGAAGATACGTCAGTATCAAGTAATCAACTTAATAATTAATGTCTCGATTTATGGTAATTTCTGTATTTGATTGTCGCATAGATAGGTAAGATACATCCAGTTGTAGGTTATTTTAGATTTCTTCGGTTTAGAGGAGGTAAACGAACATAAAGGCCATCTGGGTCTCTATTCTACTGGGTAAAACCATATTGCCTTTGACATTGTTATCGTATTTTTTTAACTCGGCCGCCTTACTGTCAAAAACAATAAAGTTTTTGAATCTCAGCGTGTAAAAGAGGCCTGTAGAATCTTAGCCCTCAAGGTAAGTGGCACCTAAGAGGTAACAAGAGATAAAAGACGGTTATAAAAGTCAATGGTTTATTTTTCAATATAACAATAAGTAGTAGTTAGTAATTTTACAGTAAGCGTGGGTAGAGTGAGCCCTAGGATTAATATTTTGGGAAATTAACTTTCCTTCTCTCCTAACTTGGTCTGAGAACTGAAGTTTTCTACACAGAACTCATTAAACGTGCTTTCAACAGCTTGCACAACTTTATTTTTCTTAATTAGTCCTACAACTCGCTTAGCGAGACGATACAAAAAACAGGTTGCGAGAATTTTATACTAACTTTCTTAATTCAAAACGTGACTTATCCAAGCTGGACAAGTATGCAGTGAAGCATCTTGGCTTAACTTATCTATGGCGTTGTTATTAAATGTGCGGTTTGTACTGAAACGAAAAGTGCCTATTTAGCCTTAAGAGGAACCCCTTTTAGGGAGCCTTATCTTAAAAGCGTTTTCGTTTACTACGGCTGCGAAAGGTTGCCGGCGTCTCACTGTCCTAATCAAATAAAAGTTTCGAATGTATTATTTACAAGCTTTTATTTTACTTTACTTGTATATCCTGGAGGGCTATGCAGCTAGGACAGAGCTATAGCAGTTGTATAGCTCTATCCTATTCTCTAAGCGTAAAGTGAACTGCATAGCTACGAGTATATCATAATAACCCTCCTAGAATTTTGCAAGTCGATTTTGAACCAGTTCCCGTATGGAATGAGCTTAAATTTGGAATACACGTGTAAACCCGTTGACAACATGGTACAGTCACCGGCATAAATAAGTTATCATTTATGAACCTAGTCACTTTAACGTCGTGTTTGAAATGTCATACGAAATTGTCAAACAATTAAAAGCGACAAGGTATAGAAATCATCACTTATTTATGACGGTGACTGTACCATCGAGCTGATCTGATGATGGAGTCGGAAGGTGGCGACGGGATCTTTGCTGTACTTAGGTAATATGCACCCGCCGAGTTGAGGCTCGATAGTTTCGTCTTGATAAGCAGATGATGTCTGCGCGGGAAAAAGTATCATCGGCAGCAAAAGCTTGTCCCAAAAATGTTTTTATTGCAGAATTTTTTATATCACTAGTTTAAAGAAAACAATTCATATCCAAAAAGTGGGATGAAAATTTCATTTTTATTCTTGGGGAAACTTGGAAATGACATGTTCAAGGTACAAAGCTTCTAATTAAATAAAGAGGGAAAAAAATTGTATGTTTTTTTTTTTTTTCTCGTTCGGAATGTTAGTATTTTATACGTACATAAGAGATGTTTTTTCCTCAAGGATTCTCCTTTCCTCACAGTCTTAACAAAAACAATATTTTTAATTTAATACACTCATTTCACTGTTTTATTTAGTTGAGGCCATAATGGATAGAAATATAAATGCCTGTCTGTAAAAACCATCGTTCATACCCCTTATCTTGGAGTTCTCAGTTATTGGACCTTGTCATTCTGTAACAATAGGGTTTCCGATCATTTTTTGAGCGGCTTTGTTGTATTCATTTCTTGCTTTCCCCTTCTTTGCGAAAGATGATACGTAGACAATGTATAGCTAATTGTCACAAAACTGACAAAGTTAAAGTTCCTTAATTTCAGTTCTTAATTGGGGTACCTGTTTTAGTGAAAACGCCGTACAAAATAATTTCAAAATGGCTGACAAATCAGCTGACAAGGCTTTATACTGGTCAAAATCCATTTCTCCGCTTCTTTTTTCACACAACCCTGGAGCATTACAAGCTTCATGTCAATGACCCGAGCTGGCCATCCCCACCCGTCCACCTATGGAGTGTAGTGTACATCCATGTGTTCGTAGCACAGCCACGCGCTACGAGCTACGAGACCGCTACGGATTTGCGCCTCTACGATTCCAATAGATGTTCGCAACAATTTCTCTATGTCTCATTCTTTTTGTATCTAAGTATGTAATGTGATTTTGTATTGTTGCGAATTAAATGTATATATCTATCTATATCTTTATTCTACTCGGTAAAACGATTTAGCTTTTGATATGTTTATTGTCTTTAACTCAACCGCCGTTGCTATTAAGTAAATAAGAGTTATTATAACGTTGATAATACGATAACCGTTCCAACCATCCTAAATTCACGATCGTTACTACCGAAAGTTGCTTAATAACTATATGAAGCAATTAAAACGACCCATCGAGCCAGCGAGATATAGCACTATTATTTTTTATGAGTTGTTCTCATTCTGAAAAGCATCATTCTTAATAATGTCCTATTTGTCCTGATACGACATTAACCGCCATAACTCAGGGACATTTTACACAATTAACTCGTTCCTTTTTCAAACTGGTATAAACGGAAAATCGACATTATTTAAGCAACAATTTAATCGTCGTTAACTGACTGAGTGCAACTGTAAGCCAATAAGTAAAAAGAAGCAGAACATGTATTTTTATTTCACTAATAATTAATATAAACACTTAAATTAAAATTTTCGTCAGCAATCTATTATACTCACGTAAAAGAAGAAACTGATTGGATGGCTGATCGATCAAGGCACAGCCGAAACAGCTGGAACAACAGAATCGAAATTTGTAGGGAGCACTCCTTATATTCATATACATCATCACATCATGGGTGACCTATGGGTGCACTAAGAAGGGTTTCTGGAAGTTCCTCCCCTAGGGGGGATAAAATAGGGGAAGGGGGGAGTAGGGGAAAACTAATTCAAAGTCATGGGCGTCCTCTAGTCGTACTAATATTTTAAATGGGATAATTTGTTACTCCTCCACGCTGCTGCGACAACTAGACAGATTTCGATGAAATTTGAAATGGACATAGCTTATACGCTGGATTACAACATAGGTTACTTTTCATCCTGGAATAAAATATAATTCCCAGGGGATTGACAATAATCGAAATTTATGCAGACGAAGTCGCGGGCAGGAGCTATATTAATAATTACAGAGCTTCCTAATTGTCTCCCGTGACGTCACGTGATAACGTAAAAACTTTTTGCAAGGACCCTTCACGAAGATAAATGACGCAAAAAATGTGTGAAATCTGTTCAATAGCTAAACTGCGGTGACGTCATCAATCTTCGTCCTGCCTGAACAAGCTGTGGGTCTAGACTTGGGTTCGCCCAACTATAACTTCTTTATCAGAAGGGCACATCTGGAATACAGCGTGGGCCGCTCGAATAGAGAATATTCATGACTTTTACACAGCTTCGATAAAAGCTGATTCATGTAAGAAATAATCAAGAAAATGTTTTTTTTTCCCGCGTGGTTGCCGGTTAAGAATAGTGCCACTCCATGTCCTCTCGTGGATGTCGTAAGAGACGACTAATGCCCGGTTCCTATATTCAAGAAACAAATCGTTTTCCTTACGACTCGTTAAAATTTGACACATTTTGTACGTAGCAAATGTCAAATTTTAACGAGACGTAAGGAAAACGATTCGTTTCTTGAATATAGGAACCGGGCATAAGGGAATAAAGGCTGTGTAGTACTGTTAGGTGATGGGCTTGCAACCTGTTACTAATACACTGGTAAACATCTTAGCCTAATTGTGCAAAATGTGGTTACAGAATTATTAACAAGTTTTTAGAGTTGTTAGTAATTCTGTAGCTCTGCCTACCCCACTCTGGGAATAAAGGCGTGAGCTTACGTATGTATGTATGTATGTAATTTTTTTGATTAGCTTTAAAAATAACTAACAAAGATTCAATTTGTTCTTATCTCTTCCTAGCAAAAAACAACACATGAAGTTTATATGGCGAACCTGTTACATGACGTCACTGCGCATATCGGATCTCTCTGACTGTAACTGTGCTTGTAACTGTCATTCGTATTCCTTGGTCAATGTTAATTTAAATTTCACTTTTTGTGATCTTTTTTACGGTATTTTCATATTTTATTGAGAAATACAGTTTAATAAATCCATACATATACCCATAATATTGAACATGTCTTTTTAGTTAAAGGGCTTTTGGTAAGTTTGTATGAACATGTCTTTATTTTAACAGCTGCGACGGATGATTTTTTCAAGGTTTTTGTGTGTTCCAGTTACCTAACTGTTTTTTCTAGGAATTTAGGAGCTAGATAATAGAGACCCTAAACGCATAACGTTAACGTAAACGATTTTCGAAAATAGTTAAAGTCTATGAGTATGGAGGAAGCAAAGGAAGTTCGTCTGGATTGTAGCAAGTGGAGGGTCTTTGCTTACACCTACGGGAAAGAGGCCTGATTGTATGTATGTAAAATTGTATAAAATCGACGTGACCGTCAGGCGGCTTATGTCAATCACACAAAGTATCAACTATTTTTAACTCTGCTTTCGATATAAATTAGCAGCTTATAAAAAAAGAAATAATTTATTTTTTCTCAAAAGGAACAATCTAAGAAAACGATGTTAAATAGAATTTACTGAACCTAACGTAAGTAACTGTAAAGCCTCTCAGGAAATTACTACAGAAGCTTTTTCCGATAGACTACAAGTTTGAAGCACTATACCAAACTTCGCAAGCTCTATTCCTTTCACTCTACAGTTATAACGCTATTGAGAGAAAGTGATAGGGTTAACGTAACTTCTAACTTTGCTTGATTACTTTGTGACTACAGCCAGGTAGCCTTAGGCTTTACTCACAGGGCTGATAATATTGTTTCGTACCTATGTTATCATTTCCGAGACAAGTTAGTTTCTGGGAGGTATTAAGGTTAAGATAATAGATTTGAGAGTAATGAAGCTATTATAGAGATAAAGAAACGGGAATTATTTTAAAATGCAAGCTTAATTAGTTTTGTTAGACTTACGCACGATAAGACTTCGAATTACTTAAAAAAAATACTAAATAACCCTAGTAAGGTGTTGTTGTTGGTAGTAAGGTTGTCTGGAAGAGATCGCTAATCAGCGATTAGACCGCCTGTTGTTTACCTATGTTGTTTTTAATAATGCTGTATCTCTGTAATGTTATTGTTTGGTGTACAATAAAGTGTTTTGTATTGTAATGTATTGTAAATAAAAATGGCAATTTTTATATCGTCTTTTCTAATAAATAGGTTAACTATGTGTCTCGGTTGGTCGATTGATTATTTACTATCAATTATATTTTTCACATAGATTCTCTATTCTACTCTGTAAAACCATATTGCCTTTGCCATGTTATCATATTGTTTTTAACTTGGCTGTTATTACTGTCAAGTAAATAGGAGTTGTCGTCACGTTGACAACACGATAACATGTCAAATGCAATATGGTTTTTACCCGTAGAATAGAGGCCCAGTGAGGCTAGATACTGAAACGATTTTAGAAAACTGACAATGAATGATGCATTGACGTTTTCGAATATCGTTTTCGATAGCGTTAAGAATCTAGTATAGGGCCTCAGATATACAATAGCTATGACAATACTTTATCAATTCCTAATTCTAGTTTTGTTTTTTCAGTATGGATTTTTATTTATTTATCTTTTTATAGGTAGGAAATGCAACAGTTACAAGTACAACATATGGAACAATAATACGAAAGATAAAATAAGTTAAAGGATTTCACATTAGTGACTAAGTTTTATTTAAAGTTAAGTACAAACTTACACAAAAAGTTACGGCCGTTACACTGAGTCGTTCACTTAATGCGGTCGCCAAACATATTTCAAATTACTGCGGCGATCGAACGTCATCTTTACATTAGTCTGTCCGTCTACTTCGATCACGTAACTAGGCGGCTGCAGCTGTCGTTCACCGAATTCGGCCGACTACCGTGTTCTTTACACTGTTCCGGTCGTCGTATGCAACTGCATGCGGAAAACGACTCAATGTAATTACGGCATAAAAGCTTAAAATTAAAATTACTGCTAAATACCAGCCAGAGGTGAATAGCAAAAAGGTTCTTTCCTTTGGTAAATAAGACATGCTCAAACCTCCAACCTCAAACCATGCATTCTATAGATATTCTGCTTATCAATATATAAAGAGTGGATTACCTATTGCAATTCCATTCCTCTTTTATTTTTCCCTGTAACTTTACAAGACTGGTTCAGCGGTCTATAAAACAGCTAGCTAGGAATGCCACCGGGTGTGATGCAAGCTTTGTTGAGATGAGGTAAAGTGTAGGTATTCTCTTAGAAAATATTGTAGCTTATTTCTTTATACATTCACCTGACCATCATAATGTGACCTCTGGACTCGAAGATATTAATCCGTGTTAGGTACCTTGAATATTGGTAACGCTGCATCGAAGTACGACCTAATAGGGGAAGACACTTCCATAAGTCACTCTATCGTCAATTAACATCAGTGGCCCTAGATAAGCTGGAAAACGATAACGTAAACGATTTTCGTAAATTGCCAAAATGTATGGAATATACATTTATGCGCTCGACGCGACCGGCCGACGGTTTACGTCAATCCTATTAATTCTATACATTTTCGATAACGCAACGTTTTCCAATACATCTTGTCTAGAGACATATGTGAGATAAAGGCTAATTGCTGGTCAGTCTTAGGTATAAATTAACAAATAACGTGCGTAATAAAAACAATCTATGAAATATTTCGATGTGACAAAATTAACCATTGAATTTATAAGAATACTTGTAGTCGACAACGGAACTTTTTCAACTTCATCGTTTGAATGGCTTACTGGGGCTCAATCTACTTGGTAAAGCCGTATTGCTTTTGACGTGTTATTGAATTGTTTTTAACTCGGTACATAAGAGCTAAAAATAAGGTAACATGTCAAAAGCGGGTTGTTGTTTGGTATGAATACATATTTTCTAAATATGTTAAACTTTTTGACCTCAATCCTAAAGGGTTAAGTTAGGCTGGCCGGAAGTGATTCGTCGACGAACTCACGAGTAAATCATAGAGGAGAATAATACTCTTGGACGGCGATCGCCAACCTTTGACCTAGTTCTCTTAGGAATGAGAAACGTAAAGTTCAAGCTAAAACAATATACAAGTGTAAGGGATCAAGGTGAACGTGTTACAAAAATTTCGCTTGCTCTTTATTTTACTTAGAACGAGTTATTTTTAATTGTTATCTATTTGAAAATAAATATTCGGCATTTAAACAGAGATCATTATTACCAACTAGCTTATACCCGCGACTTTTTCCGCGTTGATTCGATTATAGTTATTCCATGAGTAAACTTTTAAATTTCCTCTGATGGAAAGTAGCCAGTGTGTTAATCCAGGGTATTATTTATCTCCATTTTAAATTTCATCCAAATCCGTCAAGCCGTTGCAACGCATTTATAATATTAGTAAGATAGGTATTATGGTTGCAAGGAATATACGAATATAGAATATTCAAGAATAAAAGAATAAGAACAGAAGCTTCTGCTACCGCACTAGGAGTAGTGAAGATCTCACACAAATTGCCTTAGCCCTAAAAAGCTCATGTATTTAAAAGTACATGTATTAATATTTACGCTGCATTTTGTTTTGCAAATGTTAAGCCGTCTCATCTCGTGATGCGGCTTTCTTGTCTCAGGATCTTTTGTGGACCGCTCCTTATCTCGAGGACACCGGCCACTTCAGCCCTCATAAACGTTTTATAAACGACGCTCAGCGTTCGGAATGCTCGTTATTAAATATGTTGCATTCATGTAACTTTCGTTCAAAAGTTACTAAGAATTTTAAGTCAGATTATCCGAACGGATTAAACTGGTTGAAAGGGGAAAATTTAGGGCCGTATACGTATAAAGTAAACCCAAAGTTCTTGTACTCGTAGTACTCGGCTGTCTATAGCTTCCATACACTCTCTGTGCGAATTGCGTGACAAAATGTGGATATACAGCATCTGTCACTCTCGTACCTATATATGTGTAAAAAAGTGACGGTGGCTATATCCAAATTTTGTCACGTGATAAACGCAGCCGTATAAATATACCTACTGACAAATACCATAAAGTGTGAAAACAATAGGCGGTTGTTTATTCTGTTTTTGCTGTACCATACCCGTCTCAAGAAGCGTCAAAAATGACAGGTATCTATGAATTGACGTTTACTTGCCATTTACTCTTGCGATGACAGCTCAGCCAAGACGAGTTTGTTTGTTATTACCGTCTTAAGAGATGTCAGAGTAATCTTCAAATCATTAAAAAACTGTAATTTCAGTCTTATTTAAGTGGCTTGCAAGGGTTAAATTCTGTTACACATCTGTTTAATTCGTAGAAAAAAAACTTTTTTTCAGAATATATTAACAATTAAAACGTTGTAATACTCTTATATGTCATAATAACACCCCTGAGCTAGCGTATCCCATCGAATTTTATTTCAGACTGTCGCTTTATATATATGCATTAAAATAATATGACATTTTAAGAGTGCATTTCTCCTCAAGCGGAGCGCAGTGAAGGGAAGTGGAAGCGAGTAATAAGACTAAACAACACTAGGTACAGTGTACACACGCAAATTGTTCAGTGTGATTGCTTATTTCCACTACGCTGCACTAAAGTGAATATTTACTCCAATATACGATCTCCACCAGCCGCACTTAACATGTGTTTAAGGACATAGAAGCGTCTGTACAGTAGTTAAAGTTTATAATTGAATTAACACAGCTTGCAAACCGATCGAGTTCTCACGTACGCAGCATTCACTACGACAAGCTGTGAAATTTACCTACTGCATAGACGCTTCTATTTCTTTAAGCACGTATTGCAAGTGCGCTGCGATACGATGCGGTCGGTGGGAATCGTAGATAGCGACTCAAAGTCGTTGCAGTAACGATTTTGTATGACGAGGGTATTGGCGGCGACGACCAGCGTGACGAAAAAAATATGTACATAGGCATATGTCCATAATATATAAGGTTCTTATGCATTTGTTTCTGCCGTTTGCTGCTCACCAAAAGCAATACAGACTAATCGTAACATTCCACCAGCCAATACTGGCATGTCAGGTCATCGTATTGGAAAACAGACCATCAGTTTCTCTTTAATTTTTATACATACATTTGGTCCTAGATTTTGGACTGTCAGGTGGCGTGACTGGAAAACTGCAACCCTCTAATTCATAGACGCGCTATCGCTATAAAGTGTGCTTGAACTATGTTCAGTCCTTATAGTTATGACATTTAAATTTGACAGAAGTAGACAAATAATACTTTTACTAAAATAGTTAGGCGTTAAGCTGGTGGTTTTTTCGGATACACAATTCGTTTCTTTCCTATTTTCATTTACAAAATGATATGACTACAAAAGTCATGACTAAGAACTCTATTCCGATTTGTTTCAGCCCATCTTGTTTCTATCTTTATCACATTGTTGACGTTATAAAATATTTAACTGTTGACTGACGAACCTCAGCAATATAATTACAAAGTGTAGATTAACCGCAAACTGTCATTCCATTTGATGTGGTCATGTACATGTGTAACTTTATTCAATTGTGTAACACGATTTGATGGCCTGCGTGTAACGAAATAAATTTTCCTGACGTTCCACGTTCAAAATTAAAAATTAAATTTTGAACGTGGAACGTCACTCACTTCTACGTACTGAGGCGTAACTGGTCGCCGACGAAAGCCAAATTGTATTACTTGATGCCTGTAACGTTAGGTAACGTTCTGACATCTCGACTAAGGTGATTTATGTCCAGAGTAATGTAATTTAGTTGTTGTTTAAAACATTACTTGATTTATTTACTTAGTTTCAAATTTCATTGATGATTGATAATGTTATAAAAGCGTGTAGTTCAAATAATGTATTGGGGAAAACACGAGCGAGTAAAATCACAAGAAGAGTAAAACCCGTCTGGAAAAATTGCTACCTACACGGTAATTTGAGTTTTGACGTTGTTTAATTTAATTGGGTAAGTAAAGTTTTTGGAAGAGATGTAAATTATTATTTTTTTCGATAGTCGTCATCCTGAAGATCATGGAACTGCGGCTCTTTTACTTTTATTTCCTCTAATATTTTAGAAATCTTTTTTTTAGTTTTGAAGTTGACATTTGTAAACTTTAATGACCGACAAGCTTTTTGCCTTCGTATTTAATGAAATAGAAAAAAAAACTGTCACTTCTATATCTGTCAACGTCAAATCAAATCAAAGTAAACAAACAGTTCAGTTCAAATAAGTAAATTCAAGTAAATCTTTGTAATACTCCATTTCCACAGTCCGTGTGGGATTGCCTGAATTCATTGCGTGGATTGTACAATTCAAAAGTGCTCTCGTGGCTATCAAAAAGCAGGGCAAGAGTCGTCGAGAAAGGAAGAAATCGGTGTCCAAGAAGAAGTGCCAAAGGGTTCGAAAATAAATCGTAGACCAAATATCGTGCAAAGGTCTTAGAGCAAAGCGGCAAAACGAAAGTCCGGAGTTCGTTCTGAGATCGTTAAAAATATTTCTAAAAACACTGATCACATGAAACACAAGCAAACAGAAAAGAACCGTTGTATTGAATCGTTTGTTTACTTTGATTTGATTTGACAATGACAGATATAGAAGTGTTTTTTTTTCTTTTTCATTAAGTACGAAGGCAACAAGCTAGTCGGTCATTAAAGTGTACAAATGTCAACTTCATAACTAAAAAAAATATTTCTAAAATATTAGAGGAAATAAAAATAAAAGAGCCGCAGTTCCATGATCTTCAGGATGACGACTATCGAAAAAAAATATAATATACATTTCTTCCAAAAACTTTACTTAGCCTATTGGTTGATTATAAAGTGCATGTCTTTATCAGCATTTTTTTTACTTGATTTTTCTAACACATTTTCTAAAATAACCCCATTGGGACCTGTCCATATTATTTGAATTTGAAATTAAGCACCAAATCACACGTACACGATTAAAGCAAAAATATGACCAAATAAAAGCAATATGTTACAATAAGTTTTGAAATACGAGGCCACATTCTGACGTTTATGTCCAAATACATTTACATTTTAATATGTCTGTAGTGCATCTAGCAATCGTAAATCTTCTGCGGGCAGACGATATTGGTTTAATATTGTATGAAGCCTTGTGTAGCATTATGTGCACGTCATATCTCAGCTGTAAATGCAGTGGAGGTGACTGATTGTGTCTTCAACTCTCTAGACGTGCAAACAATAATACCTGAGGCCTAGTATGGATAAAGCATCCGTCCCTTTTTGACAAGTGTACTTATTTACGTGTCAGAAGCTGACGGATGCCTTATACAACATTTGTCACGCGATAAACGTAGCCATATTAGGCCCCCTGCTGTAGGTAAACTTGACGTTTATACCACGGAATAAAATGAAACATGAATTGCACCTGAAGTTATTGTGTAACTCATTAGTCATTACCATATCATGCCCATACCAGGATCTTGAATAATTCAATTTTTCTTCACAGCTCATTTTTAACCCCCGGCGCAAAAACGACGGGGTGTTATAAGTTTGACGTGTCTGTGTGTCTGTGCGTGTGTCTGTCTGTTACAATCCGTTGAGTAGTTTAAAAGGTCTAAGCGAACAGACAGCGGAAGTGACTTCATTTTATATTATGTACAGATAGCTCAGCTTGCTCGCTATCCGATAAGAGATTAAAACATCAACAAATGGATAGCTTAATTTTGAACTGATTTTGCATTTTGTTTTTAAAATTCTCAGAATTGCATGGAAGTTTTTTTTTCAACATACATGTAGACCACACATTTTAACTCCAAATGAGCTCTACCACAGCGCAAAGAAATGTGTTACAAATACGAATCACCCTGTATAATACTTAGATAATAGGCCCCAATCACACATCGTCGGGCGCGCTCTAATTGGACCCCTTCAGAATACGTGCGACTCTGTTAGGGCGCTTTACATATGGAGGGTTATCGATAGCTAGGTGAGAAATTTATAATACAGCTATGCCCATATCTGTAGCACGTTCTTAGGCTGCGTTTCCACCAGAGCTGTGTGAGGCAGCGAAGCGGTGTTGCGAGAGAAATCCACCAATAGGATAGTGAGGCTAGAAAAACAAATTAATCCTATTGGTGGATTTTTCCTCGCTGCCTCGCACAGCTCTGGTGAAAACGCAGCCTTATACTGTTTTCAATCTACGGAGATGCACCCCAATGATGTATTCTACAGACATTTGCGCATAAAAAGAGCTCTCTAGGCATAGACAATTTAATCAAATTTTTGGTCATTTTACCATACCCCCGATATAACAGCTACCCCTACAGAGCTGATATTATATTAAACATGGATACTATGTTAATAACATCCTGATTAAGGTTTTCTTAATAAAAAAAAACTGCATCGGTACCGGTTCATCCGTTTAAGACAGTGATGCCCAAATTGGTCTTTTTCGACCCCAAGGGGTCGACATCGAACAGAAAGAGGTCCTTGTGAGCGAAAAAAATTAAGGGGGGTCCATGGGATGAGAACTAGCATGCAGGCATCTGTGCGTGTAAGTTTTTATTTTGTAAATAATATTTTTCCGCAAAAAGAGATAACGTAGCCTGTGTAAATTTTTAGCCCTAGTTCTCCCATTTGATCCATGCAAAAGACCCTGAAGACTTTTTGATATTAGGTAAGCTAGGGATCTACCAAAAACCGAAAAAAAGTAGTCTACAAGACAAAAATGTTTGGCGACCTCTGGTTTTAGAGATACCTATAATGCCACAGATACACCCTTTTTTCAAGATTAAGCTAGTTCTAGTTAATACATTGAAACTAGATTTTCTTGATAGTTAGAGAAGGTTAAAAGTTTCACGACGGTCAGAGCCTAACCCTCACGCATCCAGCAAGGGAACGCTAATTGGACCCTACTTGAAGTACGTGGGCGGCTCCAGTCAGGTTACATCGAGTATCTATCTCTCGGAACATGATACGTTTCGCGCTATCGTTTTGTTTCTTCAGGTCTTGTCTTTACGTTTTCTGTGCTTTTATTACATACATACATACATACATTAAATCACGCCTGTTTCCCATTTGCTACGATCTTGACAAATTTCTTTCACTTCTTCTACATTCATAGATCGAGTCATGCACGCACGTCGGTTTCAGGTACTTAAAATTCGGCCCTTTTCCAGTATTTCTCCGATTTGACTCAAAAAAGTACGCCTAGGGCGGCCCCTTCCAACCCGTCCACTCACTTTCGATCTGTAGGTATATCTCTTTCGTCAATCTTCTTTCATCCATCCTTTCCAAATGACCGAACCATCGAAGCATAAGTAGTAATCGAAGTATTTATTTTTCTACGTAAGTATTTATTGTCGAGTACCGTCAGCAACACAGTTAACTGACCATTTGTGAATCTTGTCAACCTTACAATAAGGCTCAATAGTGGTCAGTTAACAGCTGTTAACCGACTGCTGCTAGCTGTTAGCTGTGGTGGTCACCAACGTAGCTCTGAAAGTTAATAGGTGAAAGTGGAAATGGGCTGGTCACGTATGTCGTAGAACGGATAACCGCTGGAGTAAGCGTGTTTTGGAGTAGAGACCGCGTCTTGGCAAACTTAGCGTGGGACGCCCTTTGGCCAGACGGCGGGATCGATGACTTGCGTAAGAGGGCCGGCAGCTACTGGATGCATAAAGCATTAGACCGGGCTCTGTGGCGTTCCTTGGGAGAGGCCTATGTCCAGTGGACTGCAACGGGCTGATGATGATGATAAGGTGATGAACAGCTGTGTGTACCCATAGTACAAGCTTCAAGCTTGGTTTGGGACTAGTTTAATTTTTGTAAAGTTGTCCCCTGATATTTATAGAGCTTATGATTTGAACAATTTATATAAATATTCTCTAACATTTATTTATTTATCCCGTGTGGTGGTCGGGTTAGAATAGTGCCACTCCATGTCTTCCCGTGGATGTCGTAAGAGGCGACTAAGGGAATAAAGACTTATAGTACTGTTAGGCGATCGGCTTGCAACCTGTTACTAATACACTGGTAAACATCTTAGTCTAAATGTGCAAAATGTGGTTACAGAATTATCAACCAATTTATTAGTAATAGTTGTTGGTAATAGCTCTGCCTACCCCACTCTGGGAATGAACGCGTGAAGGTATGTGTACGTATTTACATTTCTCTACCGATTTATAAGCCCTTATCGCTTCTATATTGCATTGACAATGTTGGCATATGGCAATCTCTGATCAGTGGTCAAACGCAAAAAAAAACAGATTTAAATATACCTTAAAGACTCCTCACTTTAACCCCCTTACTTATAAACGTGTAATAAGCATGGAATAGTTTATGGCGTGCTTTGTCCTTATCTGTAATTGTGACATTTGCATGTGACAGAAAGTGACAAAGCATGGCATAAACTATTCCAAGCTTATTCCACGTTTATAAGTAAGGGGGTAAGGCTGTTGTATTCTCAATTCAAAATTAAAACAACAGAACAATAACAAACTAACAAGTGGTTTGTCTAAAATTTTAATTAAACAACGCCATTCGACCGATCCAATTTACCTGCTGCGATAGAAACAGTCCCATAAACTGGGGCCCATTTAGTGTAGTAAGCCGTTAGCGTTCCTCAGGCCAACAGCCAATAGAAACGATGGAATTATTAAGGCTATTTTAGATCGCTGGTACGATAATCGCATTCGCAAACCACTCACTTAAGTAACAATCGCCATTATTATTTACATAATACGTTGAAATGAAACGAGTAAATTATGAAAATAGTAGATCGATAACTTATTTGTAAGTAGGTATGCTTGCTACAAGTTACATAGGATACAATTTTCGCCACATCAGATATCCTTGCATTTGCATTAGATTTGAAACTTTCAGCACGAATTATAAATGAATAAGGGAAACAATTTCACAGATTGACACACTAACAAACTAAGCTCTAAGCTTAATATCGAGGAATTTGTTTAATTTATACGTAAATGCCGGCGTTTCTACGTGTCATTCATTAGTCGTGTCACGTCGGGAAATGAATACCACAAAATTATACGCATTATGTCAACTGTTAAACATTATTTCTTGATGATACGACGGGTGCCAGGTACATGGAGAAAAACATACACATTAATACATTGAAAACATCCAAGACTCGGAATAAATCTTCGCTTGGATATTTATCGATACTGGGGCCCAGCCCAGGACCACTAGCTTCGTCCACAGTGTCACTAACTCACTACTAATTACGCTACCAGCCTCACTATCAACAAGGCTAACAGCGTCGGACATGATAATAGCAAATAAACATTAATACTCGATCTCAAACAAACACCGTAATATTGTGGTGTGCGTTTTCTGAATCAGTTTTGTATTTGGCTTTACCACTACAACCAAAAACCGCTTTCCTCAAGTGATTGATTAACATACCTACAGAATCACTAAATAATCAAATGAAAAGTGACATCAAATTCTATCACACTCAATGTTAAGAGCACGGTTCCACATACAAAATATACCAAGGGCTCATAAACGCGAACAATTTAAAAGTAAATAGTAGAGTTTGTCACTCAATTAATTACCACGTATACTGCTAGATTTAGCAACGGCTTTACCCTGACGTCTAGACGTATGTAGATGTCTATACGTTCGTATAAGTAACTCTATTACATCACCTAGATCCTGTCGCTTCATCTTCATACGACGTTTATAACACATCCTGTCACTTTCGCTCGAACTGTCAATTTGCATAGATTAAACGAAGTTTATGAACAGCATTCGAATTGTTTTCTAGACAACTGGTGAAATTATCAGCATAAAGGCATTTTAACTAAGACTCTGAGTTGCGAACACATTTGTAATCTAAGCTTGTAAAGGTTCAGTGAACTTTCAGCAGAGCACACCATTAACCATTAACGGTGGTATCTATTATTTTATCGAAACACCTTTCAACGAACGTTTTACGCAGAATTTTCATTTCATCGAAAAGTATTTCTCGCTTCACGAGTTAATTTTTTTTGGTAGTCACGAGTCTAACCTAACCTAACTGAGGTGTTTATTTTTTCAAAATATCCAGAGAATATTACGGTTTCAGCGTTTATAGCGTTCGATGAAATGATGGAATCGATGAAGTTGACCTCTTATAGGTGAATAAATGAAAAATATTGAAATTTTAGCTTTTTTCTTTAGGGTTCAGATAACACATTCTTTAACCAAGTAAATTGTTACTTTAATACCAGCGGGCCTAAATGGCCGAGGGTACCTAATAGATGCCTTATCCAAACTATATCTAAAAGTGAACTTAGAAAAAACAAAGTTTATTGAATTTTACGCCCCACAAGGTAAACCTGTGAATATTACCATAAAATGTAATGGCTATGAGGTACAGAGAGTTAGTTCAATTCGGTTTCTTGGAATCACAATGGACTCTCACAATAATTGGAAAGATCATGTTGACAAGCTATTAAATAAGTTAAGCAGGTATGTTTTTGCACTAAGACGATTAACAAATATTACTACTCAGAAAACAGCTCTGTTGGCGTTCCACGCATATGTCATGTCAAATATGAGGTATGGTCTGATTCATTGGGGGAACAGTACCAACGCTGAAAAAGTGTTTAGGATGCAGAAGAAATGTCTTCGGTCGATTAATGGCACTTTGCAAACTGATTCCTGTCGGCCACTATTTAGCAAGTTTAAAATACTTACATTACCGGCAATGTACATTTTTGAAGTTTGTCTTTTTGTAAAGAATAACCCCAAGCTGTTCACCACAATTGCATCTACCTCCATGCACAGTACTCGTCATGGGCTGAATTTACATTACCCAGGGACAACGTCTGGCTTAGTTAATAAGAATACTATATTCATGTGTGTTAAAATCTACAATTACTTACCATTAGAATTAAAACAACTTCACATGCCTACCTTTAAATCCAAACTTTTCCAATGGTGCATAGACAAAATGTATTATAGTGTCTCTGAGCACTTCCAACGCAATTAACTTCTAGTCCATTTAATAAAATATTCCTTAATTGTATAACATATTATTTTCGAACCCGTTCAGTTAGGCTTTGGCGTTAAGGGAGGCTGCGAGGCTGCCGTTCATGCTCTTCGCACCTACCTTAGCGACGATCAATGCGAAGTGTTACTCAAAATTGATGTTAAAAACGCCTTTAATTCGGTAAATAGGGATACCCTGCTGTCTGAAATAAAAAACAACATTCCTGAAATTTACAACTATCTTCTTCACTGTTATTCAGATCCAACGAAGTTGATGTACCGATCAAACGAGTTGTCATCTGAAGTTGGTTGTCAGCAGGGGGATCCCCTGGGGCCAGCAATTTTCAGTTTGGCTATTAATCCTTTAATTCAAAATTTAGCTTCAAAATTTAATATTTGGTATCTAGATGATGGGACCTTAGGAGGTGATGTAAATACAGTACTTTCCGATCTTTCATCTTTAAAAAATAACTTTAAATCCATTGGTTTAGAGCTAAATTTTGATAAGTGTGAACTCTTCATCCAAAAACCTTCCGACGCTGACAATGACATAACACAAAAATTCAACAAAATTGCACCAAATATAAAAATAGTAGATAAAAGAACACTTTGCCTCCTGGGATCTCCTATTTTTGAAGAAAGTTTTTCAGATTATATTCAAAATTCCATTTCTAAATTTCAAAATCATTCCCATCGGCTTCTTGACATTAGTCCTCATTTTGCCCTTTTAATTATTAAATTCTGTCTTTTTGTCCCTAAATTTACTTATGTGCTTCGCTGCTGTCCGTTCTGGAAACATCAAGATCTTTTGTCGAAAATTGATACTTTGATCAAAAGTAACCTGCAATCCATTCTTAATATTCAGCTAAGCGAGCATTCCTGGACCCAAGGATCCCTCCCGATTCGGTACGGTGGTATAGGGATCCGCAAAATTTCTAGTATTGCTTTACCAGCTTTTCTTTCGTCGATCCATAGCTCTTCTAGTCTCATAGGAAAAATCCTTAGGGAATTCCCTTTAAACTATGAGACTTCAGGTTTGGAGGACGCAAAGAATGGGTGGTTAACTGCTTGCCCCGGTCAAAATTTTCCTGAAAACCCAAAATCGCAGAGGTGTTGGGATGACATAGTATGTAAATTGACTGTTGATTCCCTTATTAGCCAGTGCTGCGCAGCGGATCGTGCTAGAATTTTAGCAGTCGGTACAAGGGAGGCTGGATACTGGCTTCAAGCTCATCCCTCGCCAAGCACTGGTACTTTCCTAGACCCTAACACACTCCGACTTTCAGTTTGCCTTCGCCTTGGGGTCCCGGTCTGCGCTCCACATCGCTGCTCCTGCGGAAGTGACGTAGATCGGCTAGGACATCACGGACTTTCTTGCCAGAGAAGTGCTGGCCGCTTTTCCAGACACGCCGCACTCAACGACATCATTCGTCGGTCTCTTGCCTCAATAAAGGTCCCGGCTCTTTTAGAGCCGACAGGCATTTCTAGAAATGATGGCAAGAGACCTGACGGAATGACTTTGGTCCCGTGGAATATGGGACGGGTGCTAGTGTGGGATGCAACCTGTGTAGACACGCTAGCCCCATCACATCTCCACCGGACCTCTAATAGGGCAGGTGCGGCAGCTGAAGCGGCCGAAAGCATGAAGGTAGTAAAATATAGTGGTCTCGGCCCAGAATATATGTTTATTCCATTCGGCGTCGAGACCCTTGGTCCGTGGGGTCCTAGCGCTCGGAGCCTCTTCAAAGAAGTTTCGAAGAGGCTCATTGACGTCACGGGAGACCGAAGAGCTGGCAGTTTCCTCGCTCAACGTATAAGTTTAACCATCCAGCGAGGAAATGCTGCCAGCATCTTTGGTACAATGCCGCAGGGGCCATTCTTAGATTTAATGTTTTAGTTAATTTATATATTTAGAGTTAGTTTTATTTAATTTTAGTTTTCTTTTTCAGTTATTGTGTTTTGTTGTATTTTTTTATGTAATTTCCAATTAATTTTTTTAGATTGAATGTACTGTTATGTTATTTAAATATTAAATCACATTATAATGATAACTCTAATAATATCATCTAACTCCACAATTTAGAATTTTAGATTGAATTTTAAATTATTATTTTATTGGACGTATAACATAACCTAATTGAATTTATAAAATGATTTGTAATTACTATCCGTAATACCTATAAGCCAATGTGACTTTTTATTTTAATTTTAATTTTATAAAGGTAACGGATCTCTATTTATATTAGTTAACTGATAATTTGTACGCCTATTGACAGGTAGAAAGTGGATGAAACTATTTTATTATTTAAGACCTACTTTGTACACCTACCCACTTTTAGCAAATAAATATTTTGATTTTGATTTTGATTTTGATCACGCGAATAACGCAGCTATTATTAAGGCCCCAGGGGTCTTATTCTACATCGACTTTATACCTATTTTATCGTGTTGTCCACATTATGTTTTTTTCGAATTTCTTGACAGTAATGACGGCCGACTTAAAATCAATACGATATGCCAAATAGCAGGAAAATCCATATCCATACTATTATAAATGCGAACGTGTGTCTGTCTGTTACCTCTTCACGATTAAACCACTGAACCGATTTAGGTTAAATTTGGTGTAAAGACAGTTTGAATCCTTAGAAAGGACATAGGATAGTTTTTTTCACGAAATTCATCCCCTAAGGGGCTGAAATAGAGGGTGAAAATTTGTATGGCGCTACGATATAAACGAGTTCCAGGCGGACGGAGTCGCGGGCAGAAGCTAGTATTCTATAAGCCTCATACTTAGCATATAATTAGGAAAGAACATAAAATACAGACTATTAAATCTGGCTATATTCTATGAAAATAAAAATGGATTCACCATTTTCTTTGTCTGTGGAGCACTATACGTGCTGAAAGCTTTGCATCTTATGCTGACGAGTGTGGCTACTGGGCAACCAGACACGATCAAAAAAATTAAAATCGGATTCCAAATTCAAACAAAGCTGTTCCAAATCCTAAAGCCACAATTGCCAGCCAGTATTTAACGCCCACTCGTAAAAGAAAAAAGGCGTCATCCGATTTTAGAGTCGTCTGTTTACGTTGGCGGCTTCAAAGCGTGTCTATGGTCAATATTGACGTTCCGCCATATTGGCCGACAGATAAATAATTAGTAGCGATTGCTAAATGCTTAGATTCCTAACTGGGCCTTCACCTCTTTATCACACGCTGTTGTTAAAGTTATAAATACTTTCAGCAGTCAACTAAGTTATTTTTATCCCAAGTCAGCAAACAAATATAAATATTTGACTTTAAAAGTAATACGGTTTGTGTGTTTTCAGTGTAATATTGAAAGGTTAGGTTAACATTGAACACTGTTGAATATGTAACAAATAAGTGTTTTTTTTTTAATTTGGTTCTCTTTGCTTTGTGGCTGAAAAATGTATTTTCGAAATACGAAATGGAGCATTTGAATACTCGTACGGAAACTTCGCAATTCAAATAAGTCTCGATGGTTTAAGGCGTTAACGGCATGCCTTACCAGCCAGACCGTAACTGCCCTAACACCCCTATATAACAAGGTAAAATAACGATTCTTTCTCACCGGTGGAGCTCAATAGCTAAATCTTGACGCTGCTGCGCTGTCACACCGGCTGCGTTTTCAATACCGCGGTGTGATCATAAGACGCCATCTTACTATTTCTTGGTAATTTTTACGCAGCCCAATTAATGTTGGAGTTTTTTAAGCTCCGCTGAAAATCCTTTATGATTGCGAATAAACACAAGATATTTTGTATTTTATTAAGTGGAGACGTAAAAACAACATGGCGTGGGAGGCGGCTCGAGGCGAGGTTTAGAAGGTCATAGAGCGGAATTTAATTAATAAATTGAGATTTATGCGGAAATTGAGACGACCGATTACGTTGTTTACATGTATTGTTGACAAATTGGCTAGAATAGAAAATATCTATTTAATATTTTTTGTCCCTTCTTTTATTGTAAACAGAGTTACTGGATTCCAAAATGATATTGCCATCGCGCTCGCACAGCATCATTGACCGCCTGCATCATCATCAATACGGCGCCTTACAGTAAAGGTCAATGTACGAAATTCTTCGTCAGTGCCCGCGTTTTAGGAGGCGAAAGCGTCGTGTCGTATTTAGCTGTGCACGCTATAATCGCCTTAATAAACGTCACTTCTTTACGTCACGTCACTTATAAAACCAGTCTGCATGCGAGACTTAATGAGAATTATTTCCCTCGTTTTCTAGCAAACTTCAGAATACAAAATATGCAAATACGTCTGACACGAGAATACACTCCACAATGATATTCCGACACTCTGAAAATCTGGAATTTCAAAGTCTGCAGTGAATTATGCTGATGTCTCCTGAGATGTAACGTCTACAAATTTTACTTACTAGGTACCCCTTTCACAATCGACAAGTAAAGCATATTTGACAGATAAAATTAGCCTTTTCTCTTTGTAACACTTGAAATTAGACAAGGAGAGAGCTAACTTTAAATGGCAGATTTTGCTCGACGATTGTGAAATAGGCCCTAAAACACCTAAATCCCTAAGTACAAGTTAATAACAAAGTGGTTATTTCTATGGCACTATTCTACGCAGTAAAACCTTATCACAATACGATATCATGTCAAAAGCAATATGGTTTTACCGAACAGAATAAACCCCCGGTATGTTAGTGCACTGCAGAATGGATTTAAATGTCGGTTGTACAGTCAGTATTATAAATATCTATATATTTAGTACATATAGTATATTATGTACCTTTTCGCTTTAACGGCATGGCTGAAGAAGAAGTGATTATGTACTTAAGTGATACAGCTGTTTATGATGCTGACCGTACAATTTAAATAATATTATGTGCGGCTATAGGTAGATCATCTATCCTTTCACGTGCTTTGTGCAATCAGAGCTGCCAGTGATAGCCCTTATTTACTTAAGAATAAGGTCGATCAAGTTTGCACGAGCTCTCAAGTCGGACGATAAACTTACAATTCGACAAGTACTTGTTTTCTAAACTAATGGTCTAAGTTTTCAGGGGGCCTAATATGGCTGCGTTAATCGCGTGATAAATTTTGGATAAGGCATCCGTCACCTTCTGACAGGTAAATAAGTACACGTGTCAAAAAGTGACGGATGCTTTATCCACATTTGACACGCGATATAGACGCAGCCATACTAGGCTCGCAGTCATTGTTTGTAATCACAAGGCGAGATAATAAAGTAAAGCACTATGCTAACAATAATAAACAATAGTTGTAATATTAACTTATGATCGTTGATCGAAACGACACACTATGTAGGAACATACAAACAAGTCAGATTTACTTCGAAAAATCTACCTAACCGTCACTCCGCGTTCTAAATATTGTTAATTAACATTGCAAAGGAGAGTTCATTTAAGAAGAACTTTGACTTAGACTTTTATGCAAATACACTTAAATAAAAAAGCGGTCAAGTCCTGGTCGGACTCGCGCAGCGACGGTTCCGGATAATATTGTTGGAAGTAACGCAGATTCTTAACATGTTAAAGTGCAACTATTTTGATTGTTTAGTAAATACCTTTACCCGCTTCCTCCTGGATCAAAAATCAGTTTCCACATTCAGTTTCAGTCCATAAACGTCAGAGATAGGAGGACACGGTTTTTTTTAAATTTAGCTGTAAGTCTGAATGTACGACATAAAATAATTAAATTTAAATGTGCACATTGAGCCCTTTTATATGACACCCCGTTTGCTATAATTAAATCACTTTGAATTTTTGGGGTCACTAGTAGAATGACGGGATCGTAAAATTACCGACTCGCAAAATGACCAAATTCAAATTCAAATTAATTTATTACAAGTCATATTACAAATGACCACATCGTTGTAGCCTATATCTCAAAATGCCCGAGTCGCAAAATGGCCACAATGGTTTTTTCATTTTATCATTGTCTATGTTTTTCTAGGTAATTTGCCCTTCGGCCATTTGAAATAACCTAACGAACCTAACCTACCTAGTAATGCAAAGAAAGTAGTCCTTTTGTGACTCGGGCATTTCGAGATGTAGGCTACAAGCGATGTGGTTATTTTGCGAATCGGTAATTTTGCGACTTAGTCATTCTATTAGCGACCGATTTTTGACACACCTTCGAGACCCCTTCTTATTTAGAAAAAAATATTTTTTTCTTAAAATAGATGCGGGCTAGCAAGATACACAACTGTGCCAAATTTCAAGATGATAGTGTCTATAGTTTCAGTAACTGCTGTGACATACAGAAAGACGGACACCGAAGTCTCACCAAGGGTTCCCTTTTTACCATTCTGGTACGGAACCCTAATAAAAGTGTATTAAATTGATCCTGGTTTATCGCAGACGCCAGCTCCGAGGACAGCTCCTTAATAATTCAATATCTTAAGGCCCGTATTATGGTAGCGGTGGATAAAGCATCCGTCACTCTCCCACTTACGTACTGGTCAGAAAGTGACGGAAGTTTTGTCCACGTTGATCCATATCCATAACAGCGACCATATCAGGTTTACTTTTCAAAGGTAACCAAACGACATTTTTAGAAATATTCGTCGTTTTTTCGCTAATGGTGCTCTATTTCTTATACATTTTACTAATGTACTACGAATGATTTAAAATTATTTTGTAATGTTTCAGGTTTTGTTTTATCAAGCTAAAATGAGATTAATTTTATAGTTTATAGATTCACGCTGTGTTAGATTAAATATACAGGCTATAAAAATACTAATCCATTACTTTGAACGTTCATTCTGCATAAGTGGTATTTCTGTTTGTAATTGTAGTTAGTCAAAGCTTGAAAAGAGCTTCAAGAGATGGACAAAGCAACCTGAATGAGAATACACGCCCTGACGTTGTTTGTACGCTCTGACAGAACAACTTAAACTCGCTGGTTAATAACACTTCCGTAGAGTTCAAGAACGAGTCGTTTAAACTATCTACTTGTCAAGACGGTTCTAACAAGCCCTAACACGACGGGTTAATCATGTGTAATTTAGGAGTTCCTATGGCCACCCTGAGTCTCCATCACCAGACCAGCTCTAGATGGTACTATATTATTGTATTGTCATCAGAACTAAAGGCGTATGAAAATTTTCAGCTTCATCGGAAACCGGGAAGTGGGTCTTTGACTTGCAAGATTTGACCCTTACATACATTGCAAGTTAAATAAATAAGTAGTAATTTTAACTCTAAACACAGAAACAAAATAAGTGGCAAATGTTTGTGTGATGAGCGCGCGTATTTTTTCCTGAGTCTTGGATGTTTGTTTCTATATATTTATCTATACCAGTAAGTTTATGATTGCCTAGTACCCATAGTACAGGCCTAGAGCATTGTTTGGGGCTAGGTCAATTTGTGTGAGTTTGTTCCCTGATATTTATTTATTTAAATTGGGATTGTTCATATTTTTACAATTACTCCAATTGGAAAACCATTTCGAGAAATAGGGTTTTAAAGCCGTTCTGCATTATTAAGTTTTTGAAATATTTATCTATTTTGGATATTTCGACAAAAGTACCTTTGTTTGACTTTCGTTTTCGGCTTGAAGCCTCCTAGGTGTATCTTACGGGTTAGGCGAAAACAGCTTGAAATAGTATGTTTTAATACACTATTACAATGACTTTTTTTCATTGGATATGAGTTAATTGTTGTAATTTATTAGAAAATGCCATCCTAAATTTAAAATAATCATGTCATCTATAAAATGTCTGCTAAATAAATAAAGTTATTATATCAAAACTATTGGGTCAAATACAAAATTAATGAAATTGGTGTCTTAAAATTTCCTATTCTTTCGAATGAGAAAGTAAAAATCGTGAGCTATTTTTTTTGGTCAATCCCAATTATGGCTCCTCGTAAAATCTTTACATATAATTAATCTCGTTAATCACCTCCATACACTCGTATAATAAGTATTCATCCCGATCGGTCTCCATGGCAACCGCCAGTAACAGTTTCTTCTTACCCAATGGACCGATTTAAGGATCAACGGATCGTTTGTGGACCCTCGTTTCGTACGCGGCCAAGCGGCAGCCCGAGACACGTTATTTGCTAGGAGGAAAATGTGAGCAGTTGGTTAACGTTTCTACGTCCGTGATATAAAGTTTATGAACCTTAAAACATAAATTACATGTAATTATAGCATACATTGTAAACAGAGCCCGGAATTTTCGGGGAAAAACAAAAGACTGTCGCAATCTAGCTAGTGTTAAAATACTTTTTATCGATATATCGATAGTTGTCAAAATGAATTTTGAAATATGACAATACTGAGGGTCAAAATCAAGGTTAAGGTTAAGGTGAGATAATGTTTATAATAATCAGGAAATAGCGACTCCAAGGATTCTAGAACCACAATATGCCAATAAAAGTCCTAACCACAATTATTATGTAACCTTACATGTCCTAGGTTATCCTGATGTTGGCCCAAGCCACCTCCCCACTCTTGCTCTAAATAACCCTAGATTGGGCTATTCGTGTCACATTACTATGCTCCGAGCTCTCCACCGAATGCTTTAAATCTGGGATAAAAGTGCTCTATAATACAGCACTTTTCTTTAAAGCTCTAGCTGAATGGAGTTAACTAGGAAAAGCTTTCGAAGAGCTTCGGAACTTTCTATTGAAACGTTTGCAAACTTATATTATACGTGATACCTAAGCTTCTACCGACAGAGTGAGGTTGTAGATTTATTTGAAATATTATTAATATTTCTAGTAAAATAAGAATTACAATATCAATAGTCAGCGTATGAGTTCATTTGCGAAATGAAATGAATTGCAAAGTTCATTGATTAATGATATTAAACTATTTCTTTTTAATTATAATTTCAAGCCAAATTTAGAAAAAACCGGTCAAGCGGGAGTCGGACTCGAATAAGCGCAAGCCCAACTCACATTTGACCATTTTGTAGTATTACTTAATTTTTTCAGGGGTTTTACTATAATCACACCAAATATTTTGAAGCTTGTCTACCAAATAAATATATTAAAAAGAAACGTTTTATGGGAATCCTTTTTCATATCAGTATCTATAATATATTTTTTGTAATTCCAGCGTAGTAATGCATTTAGAAAAAAAACAACCCGCTATCTATTAAGGTTCAAAAGATACAGGTCTGTAAAATTATAACGGACAGACGGGTGGACGGACGGACGGACGGATGGACGGACAGCGTAGGTATATTAAGAGGGGCAGTCGGGTTACCTTCTCATACGGAACCCCTACATACATACGGTCGAGTTCATAAATATGTATACCTACACTTTAGTACCTTGTCTATTTAATGTCATGTTCAAACTGCCATATACGAATTATCACAGCGATTAAAGTGACAAGGTACTATAGTGTCTACATATGTATGAACTCGACTGCACTATTTTCAATTACCCGCTTCTATCGGACTACACTATCTATTTCAAACAGCACTTTACAGCCAACATCAGACATACTCGTAAATCAAACTTAACGTTGCACTTGCAGTTTCAAGTTCCGTTGTCTTAAGTTACTAACCAAGTTGCATTGCACAGCCTGTATTTGGCATGCCGGATCACCCTTTGTTATCCTCAGCTGAATACTCGAAACTGAGACTTGTATTTGTGTTTCACTAGCCGACCCCGTGAACTTAGTATACCTACTTACTGAATAAATGTCTTTTTTTTATACTGCGTCAGAATGTTTTTCTCATGTTTTTCCGAAGTTTTAAGTTGCTTGGCTCTCGCTATCCAGAACCAAACGATTTCTAGAAACTTCCATTGCGTTCCACCATCCAGGGGTGGAGGCGGCATTAGAGTAAGCGCTAAAAAAAGATTCCAAGTGTACCTATTCGAAAGAACCCCACCAATAAGATAACATAAAGGAGGTTACAGATAGTGCATCTGTTCATTGCACATTATATGTATAATAATTAAACGAATACGTGAGCGACCGGTTCGTCTGTCTCCCCGCGGGACGGTTGCTCATAAACAGTGTTAATGTAAGAAGTAGCTACACATTTTAATACCTTGTCGCATTAATGTATTCTAGTAGAAGTGGTTTAAATTTAATATATCAATAGCTGCGACAAGGTACCTACTAAAAATATATTGCTACTTCTGAGTTCGACCGGAACTTGTATGTCTATAGCTAATAATTGTCGGGGTTTCCTACAAACTGGTACCAATTCCTCTCAGAAACACTTATGTATTACGTAGTAAGGGCCGTATTAATAAACTAATCTCAACTCTAATGTTCGTCTCGAGATGAGTCGAAAATGACAGTGTTGTATGGTTTGACGTTTACTTTGACTTATCTTGTGACGGGCCTCTCAGCCAAGATGTGTTTATTAATACGGCCTTAAGTGTCACAAACAGCCACAAAATGTCACCACTGAGATGTGGACTCGAGGCCTATGGCACGGATCCACCAGCGACCACCGTTGCAGGGACGAAAGCTCTCTCCGTCCCAATTAGATTGCAGCTTGGCTAGTTCTTCTAATTGGTCGTTTACGCTCCTCTGGTAGACAGAGATGTGAAAATACGGAATATAGATTTTGATTTTCATCTTATTTTTCCACTTGAATGGAAAGGTAGACCTTAGACTTGTTTTTATCATGGCACGTGTTGGTCACTCGTAACGTCCCCAAAACACCGCCACGTGCTGCGTTCATACAAAATGCGTTAGCAGCTTGACGTGCTGATACAATATTCAAGGCGTGTTTACTATTCTTAGCCTACTTGACTACTCGTTTATCTTTGTCCATATTTTCGCTAGAACTTCCTACAAAAACGTGTCCATGCAGAGTTCATACAACATTCAGGAGGTCGCCTGTTTTCACTTTCTGAATATAAATATCTTATTGTAATAAATTTCCGGCACGTATTGACGTATTATCGAGACACGATAAAAGAAATACTTGCGTCGGAAGCGCGGAGCCTGTAATCGATAAATAAATAATCTTTTTCTTTGATGTACAATTGAATTTTTCCATCTTATGGGGAAGTTAGGGTTGCAACACCCTGAGTGCCGTTTTACCATCTCTATAGAATAGAAGCCATGATTACAATTTATGCAGTAAATTCGAGAACAAGTATACTTAGGTTAAGTTAAGTTAGAACACCTTTTGAAAAAGTTCTAGCTGTCAAATACGTAACTTATCAACACACTGTAACTTTAACAGGTTTATCAGAATTATTCCAGTACTCAGCGACTTCAATTCAATTTGAATGTCTTCATGTCAATAAAACATTATCCTTGCCAATTTGTTGGATTATAAACATTTGTTACACAGGGTCTTGTGGTTTATAAGGTCAGGCGGGGCTGTTGCGTCTGGGCTATTGTAAATTTCATATTAATTTTATAAGTAGAACACGTTTTAGTATGAAAAGTTACAATAGCCCCTCAGACGCAATAGCCCCGGCTAACCTTACATATAATGTATAATTGCTCGTTTATGAACACTTCCATAAAATAAATGTTGAATGATTCCCCAGAGATAATCAGACGGTTTAAAAGCGCAAGGAACGACCTAAATAATATTATACGGTATTATTAAGCTGAGCTATGGGTGAAGGGTAATTGTGTGCGAAACGGCTCGTTCAGCGCGGAGTCCGGGCTAACAAGCGAAAAGTCGTCCAGGGCCCAAACCCAGATGCACTTGGACTACGGCTCCGTCTGGCTCAGGAAACCAACAGGCTGGCGCTGAAAGAGTTAACGGGACCTTGTTACGGCAGATTGCGACCACAAATGACGGTGAATGGACGGATTTATTTTCGGACTATTAGGTGCTTGATTGCTCTAAAACCCTCGTTGTTTTAGTATATTAAAAGGTTTTAGTTAACACTTTTAGCGGTCATTTTTCTAAGACGTGAGAAGTATTGTGGATTGAGCACTAATCAAAGTACAATAGGCATAGAAAAGAAGCTTAATGCTAACGTAGACGCATGTTTTTTTATTACGCGATTAAGTCCCGATTTAAGGTCAGGTGGAGTAAGTGCGTCTAACCGTATATTTTTAGGAGATATCGTTGGTTAGACGGATTTGCCCCATAGACGCACTTGCCCCGTCAGAAGGGGTAAGAGCGTCAACGGGGTAAGTGCGACAAACCATATATTTTTTAGTACATATTGTTGGTTAGACGGACTTGCCCCATAGACGCACTTGCCCCGTCAGAAGGGGTAAGAGCGTCAACAGGGTAAGTGCGACAAACCATATATTTTTTAGTACATATTGTTGGTTAGACGGACTTGCCCCGTAGACGCACTTGCCCCGTCAGAAGGGGTAAGAGCGTCAACGGGGTAAGTGCGACAAACCATATATTTTTTAGTACATATTGTTGGTTAGACGGACTTGCCTCGTAGACGCACTTGCCCCGTCAGAAGGGGTAAGAGTGTCAACGGGGTAAGTGCGACAAACCATATATTTTTTAGTACATATTGTTGGTTAGACGGACTTGCCCCGTAGACGCACTGGCCCCACCCGACCTTGTAGTTTTAGTATGAGTGAAAATCGTGTTAGTTTCAAGTAAACTATTTTCGTAAACTGACCAACTGTAAGGAATTGACAATCGCTCGACGCGACATTCCGGCAGCTTACAGTAATTCCATACATTTTCAATAACGATAACGTTCGTGGAATGCATCTCGTCTAGAGCCAGTGCACTCTAATCGTATAAATTACATTGACAGAAAAGTAAAAGGCTTTCGTCACTCTCAAATTGTTCGACTATTACTGTAGTTTAAAAACCATACAACCGGTTTGATGTTAACGAAACCATTAAAAAAGCATGTCTAAAGAAGAACCGTCCCCAAGGCATGCCTTACTATTTTTAAATCAAAAGTAAAGGGAAAACTGCTGCTGGCTGACGGTAGTTTATCAGTTAGTAGACAACGTTACTAGTTTTAGAGTGTTTTTTATTGTAGGTACACTACGAGATAGTTGGCGATTTAATAACGCAGACGATAAATATCTCGAATGGTCTTATTACATCGTTCTTGGATCTGTTGTTATTGGGTTTTATTGGGCTCGTTTATTCCTAGTTTTATTTACCAGTAAATTTACTCAGTAATAAGTTTCTCTCACGTTTTTCCTCAGTTGTTTTTGCGTTACCGGTCACGTTGGCATAAAGGTTTATTTATTTTTCCTCAAACATGCAATGAAATGTTGGCGTTATGTTAGTTATTTTTGGCTGTAAAGTGTCACGTTGCCGGCGGAACAACTCGAGAGAACTGTGAAGGAATTTCATACAAAATTTAAGGCCTAGACCGGGAAGTTTTTTTTTATGTATAAACATGGCGGCTGTGTTTCTAAACAGGCTGAATAGTTAAATTATATTTTGAACATATAAAATGTGATAGCGTCAAATACTAGGAGTGCATAAATGTTTGGGAGACATCCGCGCCGCCCGCCCGCCGGTTGCCCGCACCGCCTGCGATCTAACTTGCGCTATGACTGATATGCCTCCTAATTACCGCGCTCCTAATACTTTATTTTGACATGTAATTACTCTTCTTCCTTACGGTGGACATTACATCAATTAACTTTATTGTGTTGTATTTTTTTATTTCATTGCATATGTTTGAGAAAAGCACTATACTTACCTCGCCGTGAAAAGGGGTTGCCAGCCTCGTAACTACCCTCGTCTATATCACTCGGCCGGCAACCCCCTACTTCCCAGTCTCTGTAGTAATGTACTATAATTGGCACTGTCAAACAACCTATGGTATTTTAATACGTCATTGGATTGAACCAAAACTATTAAATTAAAAAAAAGGCGTAACGTGTTCACCTAAAGCCTTTTTTGTCCAGCTTATTTTAGGGACTCCTGTTAAATGTTACCGTATTACAAAATAGTGTTTTCTCACCACCTTGCACCCCTGTTTTCCTGCTACCAAAAACTAAACCGTACCCGGTCGTGTTCGTAATAAAATGCCTCCTCCTGTTCGTAATAAAAACCGGGTTTTCCCGGCTCAGCGACGACATAAACCGCAAATTCGACAAAAGTAAAGCTTTATTAAGCAAAACATGAAAACTAGATAAGAATTCATTTCATTGGGTACATTGGACTAACTACAGGGTGAATTAAACACGGTGATCGTTACTCACTTGTCCTAACTCAACTAATAATTCCTAACTTCTAGGTAAACTAGTTAATCTTCGAAGCCAGCCTTTATGCTGACATTCACAGTACAAATAACTGATGTAGGTAATAAGTTAAGCTTACAGGGCCTAATATGGATGTGCTTATCACGTGGCAAAATGTGGATAAATCATCCGTCACTTTTTGACACGTATGTTACGAGAGTGACGGATGCTTTGTCCAAAATTTGTCACGCGATAAATGCAACCATACTAGGCTCTGCGAAAATTAAACGACATAGAAATCAATTTAAAATCCTATGATTTGGTTGAAATTGTGACAGTGTAAAAGTTCATTTTATTTCGCAAATTAAAGAGGCTACTGAAATTTTTCCTAAAAGTTTTGAAATGGCAACAATATCATCGACTCAAAACTAGCCTAGTAACCTTCCCGGGTTTTGTGTGATTAGTTTTCTTTGTATTTAAATATCTACTTTATTTCCATAAACGCCTAGAGCACAATTTAAGACTACAGACTAGATCAATTTGTATGAGATCGTCCCCTGATATTCCTTCTAAAGCGGAAATAACCTAAAAACGCGGTCTCCATTGATATGTCTATCCCATGCGATATGCATGACAGTTCATTATCCGTCTGGCCACTTGACCGGATTATGGAACCGGCGGCAAATATGGCTGCTCGTTAATATCGCATTAACTGCCTTTTGCGATACCGAGCTGAACGGTGTTTCAATTAATTAATATTGTCTGTGTTTGCTCGCTGTATTGGTCTATGTTTTGATTCAATACAAGGTAAATAAAGCTGCTTCGCGCGATAAAAAAATAGAGCCAACTAAACGATTATTCAAAACGATAACAATCTCTCAATGGCTGGAGTCACATTTATCACATTCAAAATATATTTTTTTGTATACCCTAGAATAACACCCTGTACCTATGTACAGACAGAGTGTTATTAACTCACCTGATATACTAAAAGATAGAACGACCAATGTTTTTTATATACCCACTGACTAGGTCAACTAGTGTTTGCTCGTCTACGAACTCACGATCAAGTTACATAAGAGAGTTTGTCAGGGTCACCGTTATACCGAATAGCCTGCCGCAAGCAGCAGTGTTTACAATTTAGTGTTCAAATGTAGAAGCGAGATGGACGGTAAAGTTACCAGCGTTGAGTCATTTTATCTTAGACCTCTGGGTCGGTACTGCATTTGCCTTTGGATCCCAAAGACGTTTGTAACCCGAAAACTGAGTTCGTGACTGTAAACAGGAGTATGCCAGAAACAAAATACCGGTCACTTAACCGGACCGGACCGGACCGGAGTCGGACTCCCGCACCGAGGGTTCCGTATTTAAGATAGTATCGTTGGAAAACGCAAAAGAAAATACTCATTTTGTTATGAACTCTATTATATGCAAAAAGGTCCATGTTCACTAGCCTTAGACTTTTTTTTTTGATAATTTTTCCCAATAGTTTGACAATTTCATTTTTTATCCGCATAAAATAGGGTTTCGTGGGTGTTTCCGCTACGCCGCCAGTAAATGCTGGAACAACCTCCCGCCGCCACTCCGAACTCTGCAAACAGCGAACACGTTTAAAGTCAAATCTAAGGCATATTTACTAAGTCAGCAAAAAAAGTAAAGCTTGATCATTACGCAATCAATCTATTCAATTCTCATTCTTCAAGGCTGTAATGTTTACCTTATGGGACTGCTCTAAGTAGAATCGTAAGTAGTTTAATTCAAATTTCGCACTGAGGTACCATTGAAACACTATTTATTTTATTTCACGCACTAAGCTGAATCAACGTTGAATGGAATAAATATAAATTAATTTTGTTTCGTAATCCAGCCACACCCTAAGAGTGAGAGGAGGTAAATGAGGGTAGGTACCGGTTATTCCGCTGCCGACCCGCGCCGTTTGTTAAAGCCTTATGTTGGTAGCACCGATTGGCGCTTTTACCCCTCTCCACTTCCTTGTCTCCTGTGCTCAGTTGCCTTCCTTTTTTTTATTATTTGTATGAATATTATGAATATTTATATTTTACTCCTCTATTCCATTTTTCTACTATATATTGTATTCTCTTATTAGTTATTATTTAAATCAGTGTATATGTGGGCAACCGCTGTCTCTTCGTTCGTGTGTCACGTTGGCGCCACTGAAAATCAGCGTCGCGGTTCCGGCCGTGACATAGTGCTGAGTGGTGTCAATTTCGACGACAGGAATCACCCATGGCAACATTATGCTACTAAATTCCTTTTCCTTATTGTTTAATTGTTTTTTTCTGTGTTGCCATTCTTTTTGTCAATGTTAAATTTAAAATGTGTTTTATTTGTTTTTTCCTGTGATCGTCGAATAAATATTTTCTATTTCTATTTCTATTTCTAAAATATAAATAATTTTCTTTCAATAAGGAATTTTTCAAATTTTAATATACTTCGGAGTAACGGTCATTTTTTGTAGGTTATTGGCTATAAGTAAAAAGTAGGTCACGGAAAATTATAAAAAGATTGAACCTACATTCTAGACCCCTTTTCAAATATTTAGAAAAATAATTTCATGTTGTTTTTAGTGAAAACAGATGCGGGCACGCAAGTTAGACAACTATGCCAAATTTCAAGTATATAGCTTCATTAACTCATAGAAAAAATTCTGTGACATACAGCCAGACAGACAGACAGAAGTTCTGTACCAGTCACTATTTAATTATTAATTTAAAAAAAATTACGTTGTCAAAGCAGCTAAAAAGTATTACATAGGTACTCTGTGAATACAGAATCGTAACTGACGATGGTGGACGTCGGGACAACAAAAGGCTTAGTAAAAGCGAGTAAACTTCAGAGGGAATAACTTACCCAGATTTATTACGTAAAGCTTGTTCTGCAATCTAAGGATTACGAAAACGTTTGTGGGTCCTTTGTCCGTTCTTAACGTTTCTAAATATTCGTTTATTCGCCCGGAGCGTCTGTCGGATCGCATTCCGCCTTATTGCAACATTCATGAGATTAGATTCGGCGGAAACTATTCCAAGTTGCGAATCTACGCAAACAAACGAATAACGTTTCGAAAATTAAACTTAATAGCCGAAATCAACGACATTTATTGGGCGTAGCCGGTGTCTGGGATTTGGTAAATGGAAAAACGTTAATTCTATCATTTTTAGCTTTAACTAAAAGGTTATTTCGAATTACGCATGGAAGGGATGGAGTAGAAGTTACGAATTTAGTGTTTCGTAGCAACTATCTAAGTAGCACGCTGGGGTCCTAGAAAAAATGAGTATTTAAGTCTTTTGAAGATCAAGTGAAAAAAGGTAGTAAGTATATACTCTTTTATTTTATTACGAGTTAAGTCGACTTCTACCCTAACGACTTAAACCCTATATGACATTTGACCAGCAGACAAAATCTGACAATGTGTAAGTTGCAGTTGTCGTTCCATTAAAAAAGTAACAATATTTTTATAAATCCCGGATAATTTTCCATATGAAAGTCACACAATTTGAGAAATGTCACGTCTATACAATGCCGAAGACCGTCACTAGAAATGTTACTTGAAAAAAGTGAGGGATATTCTCCTAGGAAGGTTATGATAGCTTTTATTGACTTGACAGAAATGGAAGCTAAGTTAAAAATATACAAACACATGTCAAAAGCAATTTAGTTTTACCAAGTAGAATAGAGCCAGGTTGCGTTATCGTCATCAATCATTCACTTAGAAGCTATGCTTTTGTCAGTGGAGTAATTTCCATTATATCCTCTTCCGAGCCTTCTCTTAAACATTTAGGTACATAACATAATACATAAATAAACTCATGCCTTCATTCCCAGATGAGGGTAGGCAGAGCGACAGAAATACAAACAACTCTAAAAATTTATTGATAATTCTGTAACCACATTTTGCACAATTAGGCTAAATATTGTAAGCGGTTATTAAATATGTAGTAGTTTATGTGCCTAATTATATCTACTCTCGCAAACATAACTTTATCTACATGCATATCATAAATTATCTGCAATACCTATACATACATACATACATACATAAACTCATGCCTTCATTCCCAGATGGGAGTAGGCCGAGCTACAAAATTACCTACAACTGTAAAAACTTGTTGATAATTCTGTAACCACATTTTGCACAATCAGACTAAGAAATATCCAATATCTATGTGAGAAACCTATAGCTGTGGGTGCCTGTATCTTAATGTTTACTTTAAAGTATCGGTCACCGACACTTGGTGGTCATTAAGATGCATCTATATCGATAACCGATGCTTTAATGACATGCAATACTTTAATGTTAACATTAAAATACAACGACAGATACAGGTTCCTTAACATAGGCCATTTGCTTATCGTTCCTGAACATATTGTAGAGAAGTTATGATTATGAATGTAGATAAAAAACTTCATGAGGTAGCAAAATGTGTAACGGTTTTTAGTAAAAGAATGCCAACACTTATTGTTAACTAATTACAGTTTAAGTCGTCCCTTCTGTACGGTCGGCCAAGAAAGTGTGTTTAGAAAAGTTTCTGTGAGATCTAATTATTGCTAAGGTTGGCACTTGTCACTGTCATAATATTATTGCAAGGGAAAATCGAACTTGAAGGGTGGTAGACCAAAATTTTGCCCGACTGTACATAACATTTTAGTGCTAATTCTCGACTTTGCTTGCACGTTCATCGATGAAGCAGCAGGAGTAAAAATTTACTTAATTCGTAGATAAATCGGAAGGGAAGTAGGTAAATAGGATAACACCCCTGGTCCGGCTCCCTCTCACAATTACAGAGGTACTCCTAATCCTGAAAATGGTCTTGCTTCCGGGATCATCTGATTAACGCCAAAATTGAAGGTCGCGTTAAGGTCGCGTGATTGGTGCTGCTGGGAAACATCTGGAAGCGGACGGTCGCAAATCTTAGGTTTGATGTTTTTTAAGGTTCCGTACCTAAAGGATCCAAACGGAACTCCATTACTGTCACGTGTCCGGCTATCCGTCCAATATCTTTCACATCGATTTTACAGTTACTTATTCAAGCTACAATCATAAAACTTTCACAGTAGGTATAGAAAAAGAAACAAAGAAAAATACATTTATTCACTACAGACAAAACACATAGAAAAAAGTAAAAACAGAAAACAGCAATAAACAAGTAGTTAGTGTGTCCTCGCGGCACTGAATCGGACACTGGCTAAGCATAATGCTGAGGTGTTAAACACCTGCAGCGCTGATTTTCAGCCAGCTCCGAGAGTGACAGACGGACGGTACGCTAAATGAATAAATAGTGTAATAAGAAAATATACTTATACTATTAAACAAATATGTGGTAATATTTAGTGGCAAAATAAATACAAAAACTACAAGCAAATACTTGTCATAAATATATGAGAGTAGAAATACCCACTTAGCCAGTATACAGCATCGGCCATTTGGCATATTGTTAACCAAAAACCATACAAATTGTCAAAAAATATTTTTAAATGTTTTGATTGATAAAAGGGGGCGCGCCCATCGAATGGTTTTTTTTGTTTGTGAAAAAATATTGGGAATCGAAGGAATGAGAAGCCACCATAGTTAGCTTTTTTACAACATTTTGTACTTACCGAAGTTTTTTTTGTTCCCATTGACCTAAACTTGAAATTTGCTGATAATGTTTATTATTACTTATATTTAACTAAAAAATACCATTAAGTACATTTTTTTTTCTGCAACAGAATGGCTTGCGTTTGGGTACAATTGGTACAGAACCTTCCGGAAAGCCGGAAAGGGGATAAAAATTAACGCGGAAATATCCCTTATCATACCAACAGCCGAAAGCAATTACTGGTACATCTCTAGTCATGATTTATTGCAATGAAACTCCCTACAAATCTAAAGGAACAAACTTTTAAATACCAAAGTTCTAACTGACGAAAAAACAAAGTATAAACAACAAGACTGTGGTGTGTCTTAATTTGGATGGGGAAACCATTCGTAGTAGAACTCCAGTTCGTTCATTGTACCCATTTTCTCGAAACCAATTTAGAAAGTGGCTCCAATTAGAAACGATCATTTCTAAAGTTAGATGTGTCTTAAAATTTGATTTGGAAACGTCAAACTTAGTTATACTCAGACAAGAATGTTACACGAACAAATCTATATTTAGAAATTACCTAATTAGACCTTATAAACTGTTTAGATTTTTTCTAGACATTTTCGGTGAGCTAAATTTTTTTTTTTTTTTTTTTTATGTCATAGAGAAGATAAACGAGCACACAGGCCACCTGATGGTAAGTGGAAACTGTGACCCATAGACATTCGCATTCACAGGACTGCGATGCAATCCTAAGACTGCAAATGCGTTGCCAACCCTGAGGACTAAGATGGAATGCCTCTATGCTAGTCATTTCACCGGCTGTCTTATCCCCAAACCGGAACACAACAATGCGAACACTGCTGTTCCATAAATCTGACTACCATAGTTTCTTGACAATATGAGTGGCGAGATCGTTATCGCTATAGAAAATATTATACTGGGCAGAGATTCTAGGCGATTGCATTTTACAACCGCCCGACTAAGATTGTATAGATACAATGATCATTATGTTTACAGGTTAGTAGAAGAGCTCAGTTCAAAAAGTTTAAACTTCTATAAGGACCATTATCGTCTTTGACGGGGGATTATGACATAGCTATGCAGTTCAGTTTACGCGGAGAGAAAAGGACCGAGCTATATAACTGCTACAACTCTGTCCTTTACGCTCGCCGTAAAATGAATTGCATTGCGATGTCATAATAACCCCCCTCTTATCGTATTGTCACGTTCTCTTGAGCTCTTAGGCCCGTATTAATAAACTCATCTTGGCTGAGATGCGCGTCACAAGATACGTCAAAGTAAACGTCAAGCCATAGAACAATGTCAATTTTGACACATCTCAAGACGAGCATTAGACTAGAAATTAGCTTATTCAGAGGCCCAGGGTTGACGTAAGCTGCCAGGTGGTGTCAAGCGCTTATTATTAGTTCTATACACTCTTTAAAAGTTTTCGAAAATCATTTTCGATAGCTATAAGTATTTTGTCTCGGGCCCCTGTTCATTAGGTTATACCCAAAAAAAGAAAACTTGACTTTAAACGTATACTTTGGTGTTTTTTTTGTTTCTTTTTATTTATTTCCATCAGGGGCGGTTTAGGCCCCAGAACGTCAATTAAAAGACCAGCAACACTTTAAAAGAGACAATAATTTCACTTTCCTTTAATTTGAGTTTAACATTTCCAATTTTAAATTGAGGAACGATCATTTTTAAACACTGGCACGAATTTTCGCTGAAACCAAAGAACATAAAGTACTTTATCAAAGTTGCGGATAAGGAACGGTGGAACTTTTCCAATATTAATCCGAGGGAACAAACGACATGAAATATGAACGTTCTATGTCAGACAATATCCGAATGTGAGAAAAACTTATTTTTGTTGAAATCGGTTTTCAACATACGTTCAATTCCATTATAGAATAATAAAGAATTTCACAACCAACTAATTATTGTTGTTAAATATGTCTTAAAAGTTGCATGGGTCGCTCATCTTCTCATATAAATTACTATCGTTTTAATTTTAAAACAGTCGGATAAAAAATTAACTCAGCCATTTTGAAAACAAAAGCCAAACATATAGGTATCGGAAATCACTTTTGTGTTCATGTTCTGTTTAAACACTGATCACTACATTATTTTCTGTTTTTTTTTACCTTTTATTGAAGTATTTAGGTACATTAGCCGACATCAAAAGGACATCAACAATTAGTATTCCATAATAACTGCAAAGTTTTACTTAAACATGGCGTTTAAAAATTAAAACTAAATTAACGTTTGTACAAAGTAAAGCAAGCGTAATGGTGACTCTCAAAAAAGCAAAAAGTATTTAAGCGTATTCAAACTCTTCGCTTACTCAAATAGCCCCATCTCTCTTTGTTATCAAGGTCTAACGTACTGTATGAAAGAGACAGTACTATTGAGATTTTTCAACTGTTGGGACTCCATGGAACTTAGTTAATTAATCTAATTTGGTCTCGATTAATTAAATCTGATCGAGGTTATTTGTGGCTGCGACGGTTCCGAGGCAAGGATACCGCTCATTTAGAACTTTAGAAAGTAAATAAACCAAAACCCAATGTACAGATGTAGTAAATGTAACATACGACATCGTATTTAGTCGGATAATCTTGTATTTATATTACTTTCTCAGCTGGCTTCAGTGTTCATCGATAAACGAATTGAGAAAGCAAGATGAATACGAACTAATTCGATAAAATTGATGTCGTGTGATTATTGCCGATTGAATAGCAACCTCAAACCGTGCATATGCTGCTGCTGCCATGCGATGCGACCAATCGCTACGCAACCAGCACAGCTTCCTCCTGACGTGAAGCAGAACCGCAATAAACCCGTTCGAAGCAGGACAAAGATGGTTTACCCGGGTGGAGAGGAAGAAGAGGCCTGCCTCGAGGAACCTGTGTGGCACTTCACTGACCGGACCGAACCACTTGCTGTGTCCTGGGTAGTGATTCTGTAAACAACGCCGGTCGTACGGACTGTCGAGTGATATCCAAGCGGCGAGTTTAAGTAGTTTAGTAGAGCGAACAAAACACATTTTAGCGCGTGCATTTTCAATTAAGCAGCCTTATACGTTCGACCCATCGGCAGGAACCATGCTGCGAAATTGAAAATGCACGCGCTACAATGTGTTTTGTTCGCACTGACGACGGGACTACTTAATCTCGCCGCTTGGATATCACTCGACAGTCCGTACGACCGGCGTTGTTTACAGAATCACTACCCTGCTTAGCCCACAACGCAGCTGTACTTGCGATACATTACTTTACGGAAACGAAGGAGGTCGTAGAGTATATACCAGTCAAGACCGGAGTTACTCCTAGGGTCGAGTGGTTGGAGCCTTGCTACAAGATTAATTTTAAGTCCTTTGTAGTGAGAGTACCGACCAAAGATCTGTCGAGTCTCGACCTTTTAAAAGGAGGAACTCCAGACGGATGTCATATTTCGTCGATTTCGTGGCCGCCGGCTAACTGATACCGCGAAAGTGTGTCAGTTGGCCGGTTTATACATTGTTATGTAGGTACTTGTGTACTATCAGCCTAATGGAACCCTGACCCACCATAGAACGGTGTCACAGTGACATTATAAAACAATTTGTTTGACACTTCTTATGACTTGAATCATAACGTCTCTGTGACACAGTTCTATGGTGGGTCAAGGTTCCAATGGTCTGATAGTACGTATGTTAGTCTGTAAGGCCAATTTGTAAATATAGCAAGGCACATATTTACAAATAACATCACCATTGACTAAAATAAAGTTTTTGGATTATATTCCATTCTATTCTATTATTCAGTACATCTACTCGGTAAAACCATATTGCTTTTGAACTATTATCGTATGTTCGACGTTATGATAGCTGACAGTAATGGCAGGCGAGTTATAAACGACACGATGACATGTCAAAAGCAATACGGTTTAACAGAGTTGAATAAGAGCCCCAGAGGCCTTTGTGTGCACAGCGGGTCTAGTATGGCTGCATCTATATCGCGTGTCAAATGTGGATAAAGCATCCGCACAGACCACTTATTATAGACTCCGCTTCAGAACAGTTTGTCTAGTATCTCATTAAGCCAAAATGGCGGGGCGCGGGGGGCGGAAAGTGCACCGTGATTGGCTAAGTAGTTCAAAGTCAACGAATAATCAAGTGTGCGCGTCGTGGTGCGCGCCAATAGAACCATGGCAACCAATTAGTGTTCTGTGAGCATAAGCATGGCTTACGGGGGCGCCTTTGTATGCGGAGTCTATAGGGTAAGTGGTCTGTGAGCATCCGTCACGCTCGTACTTATTTACGTGTCAGAAGGTGACGGATGCCTTATTCAAACTTTGTCACGCGATAAACGAAGCCATATTAGGGCCGCAGATAATGGCACGTATCGTTTTTAACACAGCCGCCATTACTGTCAAATAAATAAGACCAATCATAACGTTGACAATACGATAACATGAAAAATTAAAATGAAAAATGAAAAATGTTTGTTTTTGTTAAAATTTAGGAACATAAAGTGTGCAAAGGTTGGGACCTCCTAGTAAGTAAAAGAATAAATGTGACAGGAGACCCCGCTCTTCCATAACATAATAGGGTTATAAATTTAAAATACTTTATACTTAAACATGTCTTCTACCGAGTAGAATATATCCCCTGTACAACTCAACTATCGGTAACAAAATGAGCGTCGCTGATAATGCAATATGTATTGATTAAGGTATCCGGAAACGATATTACTGTCATATTTAGGTCACGGTGGCGTCGTTAACAATACGAAGGACTCGTAAATCGATGGAGGCTTGGTGACGACTGATGGGTACTCGATTTAGATTAATAAACGGGTGATCAAAGAAATTCATGAAGGCCTCCATTCTAGGCGGTAGAACCATGTAGTCTTTGACACTGTTATGGTGGGTCCGTAGCATAATATCGAAAATCAAATTTCATAAGTACGAAATTCCTAACACCAAACTTCGAGTATCAAAATGTCTAATGTATGAAATCCCTAAAGATGCATGTCCTAATGCACTTTTAATCGAATGATCTCATTTTCGAAAATCAATATTCCTTTGTACAAAATGCCTAATGACAAAACTTGAAACTCAATATTTCTAGTGCTCAAAATCACTACGTACAAAAATCTTAGTGACAATTCTTCGAAAATGAATGCATTCAAACCTTAAAACTCCAACCCTAATGAACGTAGCATGTCTTCGAAAATTAAAATGTCGTTCGAAATTACGCACTTTGTACATTTTCAACTTAGGTTAACTGGGAGTACCTAGGTAAAATGTCGTTGGTTTTTTCGTGCACTAGTAATATTGTACTTTAGACATTTTAAAACAGGCTAATTACTCATTGGACATGCATCTTTAGGAATTTCGTACATTATACATTTTGATATTCGAAGCTTTGCTTTTAGGAATTTCGTACTTATGAAATTAGATTTTCGAGATTACGCTACGGACCCGTTATGGTATTGTTTTTACCTCGACCGCTATTATTGTCAAGAAAATAAGATCTATTAAAAACGTTTACAGAACCATAACTGTTCAAAGATTTTTTTCCGCCTAGAATTAAATAGAGGCCTTGTGATGGATTGTTTTGAACTAGGCTGCCATTACTATCAAGTCAATAATACGTTGATAATACGATAACAGTCTAAGGCCCGTATTAATAAACTAATCTCAACTCTAATGCTCGTCTTGAGATGCGTCAAAAATGACAGTGCTCCATGGTTTGACGTTTACTTTGACGTATCTTGTGACGCGCATCTCAGCCAAGATGAGTTTGTTAATTCGGGCCTAAGTTTTAAACTACAAAATGCACTTTATTTATGCTCTATGTTGATGAATTAAGAATGAATATAAACTGCAATTTCAAATATTTCCGACAGAATTAGAAACGAACCGGGTAGTTTATTTTCAGAAGTAAATTTAAGTAGGTTTAGTTGAAAGTGTAAGTTACATTTATAGTTCTACCTGTTATATCTACTCTATGCAAATATTATCACATCTTAATAAATACTATAACAACAATGAGAAGGTATAATTTCTAGGTACGGAACCTTAATAAAAAAAAACTTTTGATTCTAACCTTCGAGAGGAATTTGGAGAAGCTTTTGATTTTTAAATCATTATGATAAAGTATTTGGACCAAGGCTTTTGATTTATTCCACTTTATTACGTAGTAAGTTATAAGGTTTTAAACGTGTATAAGGTTTTAAAAGACCAAAAGCATGTATTTTTATTGGTACGGACGGATATGATGCGTCACTGCGATTCCGTACCGTCTCTGTATTTTAAGCAGCGGTGTGGTCGCACCTTAATGGCACCTTTAAACAAAATAAAATACATAAAGACCATAATAATATAACAATACAAATATGTCGTAGGTACTACCTGCAGATTTAAGTTTTTTTAATAGAATAAAGTAATTGTAAGAGCCTCTTTACATTTTAACTTCAATTGTCACTTTTACACCGTACCTACCAAATTAATTAACTGTAATGTATGAAACTATACAGTTGATAGCGTTGGACATATTACACGACGATCGGGTTCGTGATGTGTATTATAATGAGAACTTAGGTTGGTAATGTCTAGTCTATAATTAGATGACCTCATACACTGTCTCACTTTCACTGTATCAAGTAGACAATAAGCCTGTCCTTTTTCGTTGTGATTGGCAACAATAGAAACAAAAGAAGTACCTATTATTATTTTTTCGCTCTATCAGCTGGGCCTGTATTATGGTCGCCGTTATAGCGGTGAATAAGGCATCCGTCACTCTCGAACTCACGTACTGGTCAGAAAGTGACAGATGTTTTATCCACATCAAGAAACTCGACCATAATAAGCCCGCAGGTCACGGATTATGGGATAAAAATACATTGCAAAATGTCAAAATCATGTTAGATTGTTTCTTGTTCCTATTTTTATTATTTATTTATACAGGGTGTTAGGTAATTGGTGGATAACCCGTGACCTCCTGAGCTGAGGGGACACTTAGGACGTTCTGCAAAAGCTAAATTAGACCTAATAAAAGTGGTACTTTATTCGAGATTTCTTACTTTTTTAGGGTTTCGTAGTCAAACTAGGAACCCTTATAGTTTCGCCATGTCCGTCCGTCCGCAGCCAGCTCAGAGCCTCAGATACTCTTAGTACTAGAACGCTGTAATTTGGCTTGATATTAGTCACGCCAAAAAACTGGTAAATATAATCTAGTTTTTTTTTATAATACCTCCCCTACTCGTAACGTGGGGATGTTATTTTTTTCTCGTCTACCCCATAGTATGGGGTGTTGTTGGATAGGTCTTTCAAAAATAATGCGGGTTTAAAAAAACATTTTTCGATTAAGGGATTATTAAGGGATTATTTATGAAATATTAAGCTTTAAAGCGCTACTTTATGTTAGAGTCAAGTGTCCTCCCACCATCCCCCCATCCCCATGTACATCCAAAACTCTAAGTAGACTTGTTTGGTTCCTGAGATACAGGTGACTAAATGGTTTATACAAACTAAACTAAAATGACCTAAGACAGCACCAAATAACTTAAAATAGAGAATTACTTCATACTTGTGGTTTTTTGAAATAGTTTTTGTGTATTAACGGCTTCGGATCGGATCCCTACACTGAGCATGGTCAGACATGCTCTGGCCCGGTATTTTTTAAATATAATAATATATTTTGCATATTTCCCGGGGGAACAGAAATAAACGACATTTACGCGGACGGAGAATACCTATATACACATCTCAAAAATCGACCTGCTCATTTCAAGCTTCAATACTGGGGTCCTAGTGAAAAACGGTATAACTCTCCTGACGATCAACTTAAAAAGGATTTAAGTCTAGTGTACTCCGTTAATGTATATGCCCTTTTTTAGTACGAGTTAGGCGAGTTATACCCTTATTCACTGAAACCCCAGGGCCTCTTTTGTTAGCAGCATATTTCTATAGACGATAACTCAGACCTTGTTTCATGAATGCGATCGGTGGTTTTATTCTCAGCCCATACAAATCAATGGAGGTATTAAGTTTTATGGGGACATTATCGGCAACTAATCTATGTCGATCCTTACTGGTTTGCAATGGATGTGCTATTGTGCTAATTTTAGACAACATTTAATGGGTTCTACTTGTTATAATAGCGCATGTTGACCTTTACATTTAATGCACTGCTAGTAGGGTTTGCAATTCGAATTATTCGCCATAAATGTTATTCGAATTCGATAATATGCATTATTCGAATAAAACGAATATTTCGAATAGTGCAGATATTGGTCTGCCTTACCTTAGCAAAACACTATAAGAAAATGCCAGGATTAATTTATCCTCCACATTAAAAAAATCGTGGAAATAGATTTAAATATTAGAAATAACTACAAACGTAAGACAAACAATCTATTATCTATTTTGCTTTATCCTTGCCAAAATCAAACTCTCTAAAACGAACTAAATACCGTACCATAATTGGTATAAAAAAAAAAAAAAAAAAAAAAACATACAGTGGAACGTATAACCTCCTCCTTTTTTGAAGTCGGTTAAAAAGGGGTAGCGAGCTAGCGAGCTAGCAAGTTCGGCTACATGCTAGGTATCTGGAGAATACCATAAATGTTTTTTTTTTATTGTAAGGTCATTATATTTTAATGTATCATCACATATTTTACAATTACACAACTTAGAATCATTATTATGTTTAATTTTCAAAAATATTCTAATTATTCGAAATATTCGAATATTGGAAATCTAAGTATTCGTATTATTCGAATACTAAAATTGAACGAATATTGCAAACCCTAACTGCTAGATCAAAACAGTTGCTAGCCACTGCTGGGCAAAGGCCTCCCTCTCGTCCTTCCACGCATCCCTGTCTGTGCAGCGTCCTGACAGCGTCAAGCTGATCTCGCCATCTGCACCTATACCCTGTCCACGATAAAGAGCTAGTACTAGAAAACTTGGACATCACGTGATTGGTCAGCGATAAGGGCGATGCACGTGCTCCGGGTGAGTTTACATGGCGGTCGAAGTACAGTCAACATCTGTCTCCTGCACAGTGCGGACGCGTTATAGTGCTCTCCTTTCAATTTTTACCGGTTTAATCTGTGACTCGGCTTGTTTACTGGACTATCTTGCATTTTAATTGCTTGAATTATAATGTTGTTTAGTTCCTATTTAGTTAAATAAATGATTTTATTATACATGAACTATTTTTGATTGATGATGATCAATAAATACTTTTAGTTTTCTTAAAAATACTTATTCGGCATTAGGGTAAGTCCACCAATACTTCTTGTCCGGCCCAGTCCCACTTGAGATTTGCGGTTGTTTGAGATCAAAACCGTAGTAACTCAAAATACCACGGTATTTAAAATCAACTCTTTTTTTTCTATCTATAAACTTAAAACAAAACTATATAGCAAGAGAGCACTAATTTAGCAGTTTGATGTAGATTGACTGATTGATTGATTTGACTAAGATTGAAAAAGGCATGCTTCGATGGTTCGGTCATTTGTAAAAGGATGGATGAAAGAAGATTGACGAAAGAGATATACAGATCGAAAGTGAGTGGATGGGTCGGAAGGGGCCGCCGTAGGCGTACTTTTTCGAGTCAAATCAGAGAAATACTGGAAAAGGGCCGAATCTTAAGTACCCGAAACCGACGTGCGTGCATGACTCGATGTATGAATGTCGAAGAAGCGAAGGAATTTATCAAGATCGTAGCAAATGGAAAGAAGTGGTCTCTGCCTACCCCTCTGGGAAACAGGCGTGATTTAATGTATGTACGAGTATGTATGTAGATAGACAGAAGCATTTCATCTTAGTTCTCAGGATTGACAATGCATTTGCAGTCTTGGGACGTATTTAATTTCATCTTGAATGAGAATCCTAATACGCCAAAGTAAACTTCAAGTCTTAGAATACTGTTATTTTCCTTGTATCTTGAGACGGGCATCTCTCATCTCGGGGGTCTTAAGATTGCAAATGTCGATAGGTATCAGATCCTTCTTACTATCAAGTGGTCTATATCCATATAAGTATCTTATTTACATGACAGTAATGAATCCAACTTAAAACAATACGATAGCAAAACGTCTGGAATAAGGCTCCTGATCACTTTACAATTCTTTTCCAACACAAGTATGGTGACGCATTACAGTTTAACGACTCCATACTTTATGACGAAACCAAACACGTCGTAAAACCACTGTCTCAGAGAGATACGAGTACACACCCATGCGGTGTTTGGGTAATGTTTATAGGAACTCGCTACCGAGATGCCGCATGAAAGTCTAGCAGATAAGTCTTGGCTGTCTGTCCATAATTCACGAATTTACTACGACTGTAAAGGATGCCACTGTACAATTTATCTGTAGTACTAAAGTGTGTCAGGCCGCCTGACACTCCAAAATTTATATAACTAGAGGTACATATGCTATGCTATGCTACGTAGTTCTACATTATTTAGCGAAAATGTATGCAATGAACTGTTGTAGTAACGTGTTATTCTCTCAAAAACAACGGACGGTCGGACGGACGAGCGAAATCGCAGCGGCGAGTTTAAGTAGTCCCGTCAGAGCGAACAAAACACATTTTAGCGGCTTATACGTTCGATCCATCGGCAGAAACCATGCTGCTAAATTGAAAATGCACGCACTTAAATATGTTTTGTTCGCACTGACGGGACTACTTAAACTCGCCGCTTGGACATTCACTCATTCGTCCGTTCGACCGTCGTTGTTGAGAGAATCACTACCCTGGAGGGTTATTATGACACGACTAAATATGCAGTTCATTTTACGGCGAGCGTAAAGGACAGAGCTATAGCTGTATATAGCTCTGTCCTTTTCTCTCAGCGTAAATAGAACTGTATAGCTATGTCATAATAACCCCTGATGTCAATTGACACGAGACAGCTTCGTCTACTTTGGTTAGGTTCATCAATGCAAGAATACAACTTCTCTAGACATGAGCAGGTGGTGAAGCGCAAAGCGGAACCGACGTCACATGGCACGATACCCGCGTGACCGCTGCGCTTCCGCAAAGCCGACGTTGCGCTCCCTATGCGGCAAGGGCTTAAAAATATGACGTTTTAATTTGTAACGTACGTGAGAGAAGTCATGTAGCTCCAGAAATGAAGTGATATGTAAACAGGTCAGCGAGCAGCTGACGTCAAAATAAACGAATAAGCGACCACGCTATTGCGAATTCTATAGATCGTTAATTTCGAAAAGGAGCTAGGAATATACGAGGCGATCAGCATTGTAGTCTAACCATACGGTTACAGTTTAAGTATCAATATGTTAATGTTGACTTTAATCTATAGCATGGTCGATTTGGCCGATTCTATGAGGCTAGACTAATTGCTTAACTAGCTTAGTCAAAATGTATGTATGTATAGATAACGAACGCTGAATCCATCTTGTCTAGGGCCTGACTGCCAGTTCATCGTGTTAGAATACAAACTATGTTACTCTTAAGGTTTCAACGGCCTGTGTTCAAAGTCTGTGAAAATCTTTAGTTATAATGACGTCAAATACTTACCTACCTATATCGAACACATCGACATTCGCATCACATGTCATTATTAGTTGCCCTTACCGGGGCACTTACCGGGACTGCTAAATGTGCGCGCGGGGTCCTTATAGCTAAACTGACGGCGTCGTCTAGTTTCAAAACTGATGATCTCTAATGAATGAGTGCCTTTCTAGTAAAATCATAAGTTTTTCACACACACACACACACACACGTGCGCGCGCGCCGCGCGTGCGCACGCGCATAATTAACCATAATCAGTAACAAAACTTACCTACATAGTTTCTTAGGTTATTTATAAGTCTTTAGCGTAAGTTAAATATATAAACTAACTGCTAACTTTCTTGTGAACCCTGTATTGTATTGGTTGTTTTTGTACCCTTAATCTTGATGCTGGACGAGCGGGATCTTCTGTCGCAAGTATTGCCATACTTACAAGAAGGTCCCAACCCTATCCTTATTGTAAACACACTGATTGTGACCAATAAACATATTTTCATTTTAAACAAATTTTCAATTTTCATTTTCATAAGTAGGGGTTCTGTACTGATGATTTTACTAGAGTATCAGTAGGGTAGTAGTATAGAGTATCAGTAGAGATACTATTTAGTCGTCTCATAACGTTCTGGACATAATCACCGAAAAACAGTTCACAATTCGTTCCAGCAATACCACCCTTCTCGTTTGGTCATGGAATAATAATAAAATATAAAAAAATCTGTTCTGTTGTCTACAGACAGCACGATGTACGGGCTGCTCCTCGAAAACATGGCGGAGTACATCCGGCAGACGTACGGGGAGGAGCGCTGGGAGGACATCCGGCGGCAGGCAGGCGTGGAGCAGCCCTCCTTCTCCGTGCACCAGGTCTACCCCGAGAACCTCATCACCAGGCTCGCCAAGAAGGCGCAGGAAGTAAGTCATAGGGCCCATGGGGCCCGTACCCAGGGTCGGTCCTCAGGGGGCCCGAAGGACCGACAATTTCTCTCACGAGATCATAGTAGGAAAATGTTAGTATAATTCGCTTTGTCTTTCCAGAAGGGCTCGAAATTCTTGTGTTCACTAGGGCCCAAGCATAGTTAAAGACGGACTTGCATAGAGACAAGCAGATTACGTACAAGGCAGGATTTTTGTCTTAAGTACACAATATCCTACTAATATTAGAAATGCGAAAGTTAGTGTGTTAGTTTCTTTCTCTTTCACGCTGCAACGGCTGGACGATTGGATGGGAATAGATATAGCTTATACACTGGATAAACAGATAGGCTTAGGCTTTTCATCCCGGAAAATTTAAAAATTCCTGAGGTAATAACGACACTTAGTCAAAATTTACGCAGAAATATCGCGAGTAGAACTTAATTAGGTATATTATTAATTAGATACTAGATGTAACTATTAAAAATTGTGGGGTAAAAGGGGACGCTGACAAGCTTTGAGGACCCGACTGTCTTTTTGATAATGTCGTCTATATATGCTCATAACCATAAAGTTATTTTTAAATTCGACTTTTTCAAATTAAATTATCTTGTCTAACGACACCTCGTTTGTCAAAATCGGCCATCGTTCAGTCCCTACGAGGGGACGAAAAACCATACATGCATATGTACAGGGGAAAAAAATTGCCTCCTTCTTCGGTCTGACTTTGATTCTACTATTGGCAACTAGGTATATCTGTGTAGAAACTCACATAGGCCCTTTACTCCGATTTGACGTGAAAGCGACACCAATATTTCAATTTCTTAAAGATGAGCGAGATTGTTAAATGAGAATACATCATATTCTATTTGCGTTTTCGAATAATTATTACGTATATCGGTGACGACACATCAAAGCAAAGCGAAGGCGGCGCGAATCACAAATATATCGGCGCCGCGACATTTTATATAGATATTAATAAAATAATCTAAATTTAGCTTCGGATGATCTAGTATCGCATTCAACTATTATGATTACTTATTATTAAATTTAGCTTCAACGGGGAACTAATTTATCTTGTTATTTTTAGTTCTACACGTGAGGTGTTCGTGATAAAATGTAAAGAGTGAAATGCAACAGTATTAAATAACTGCCTATCCAAGGGACAACTGCCGTATACCAAATAAGTCGAGTGATTGCAATATTATAGTCGAAGCAATCTATACTCTAATGTTAACTACATAGAAATTCAATGATTAAGTATTCTATTACTATCCTTAACCGCTTTCTTTGGTATAAAGACCAACAATCCAATTTACCTTAGCGTAAATTCAGGTCTTTACTTCGTCTGATTAATTTAAATAATTTGTGGAACAAAATAGTAAACAAAATACCACGTCACGTGATACCAACATAGTTATTTTAATTCCGTGTCTAATACTAACAATAAGTAAGTACAATGGATTTCGCGTAGTCTGAAATAAAGGCTTTTTTTTATATAAAATTCTGCGGGTGGTAGGACCTTATGCAGGGTCCGTCCGGATCGCTACCACCATCTTATCCATTAACCTACCGCCAAACAGCAGTGTTCGCATTGTTGTGTTCCGGTTTGGGGATAAGACAGCCGGTGAAATGACTAGCATAGAGGCATTCCTTCTTAGTCCTCAGGGTTGGCAACGCATTTGCAGTCTTAGGATTGCATGGCAGTCTTGTGAATGCAAATGTCTATGGGTCACAGTTTCCACTTACCATCAGGTGGCCTGTGTGCCCGTTTGTCTTCTCTATGCCATAAAAAAAAAAAAAAAAAAAAAAAAATAAGCATACCTTACCATAAATATCCCGTAAATGGATTTAATGGCTATGCCTCCGAGTACTTACACTGAAGGCACGGTCGTTCACCAACAAGATGGACCGATCAAGTGAAAGAATTGGCATCCTCCAAATTCTATACGGTTGTAAGAGACGCGCTGGACTGGAACCGGTGGACGCAGATCATCATCTCCAGATGCAGCCCTGATGCTGATCACGATCTTCAGACACGATGGACTGTCCCAGAGAGAGACGAGTACTTTCAGACCTAATAACTCTTACCCCCCCCCCCCCCCGACACACGATGAAATTATCTTTAAAAAAAAAAACATTTATTTCAGGCGTTGCCCATATAGTGTTAATAACATTGGTCTAAAAATTGGTTTAAAAACCCCACACCGGAATAGGCCCATTAGTGTAGGAGCTATGATACACGTGTTAAACTTCCTCCCTCTGATTATGGGGGTTAAAGAGATATCCCCAATAGGTAATATAATTTTATCTTCGACTTTGGAAATAAATGCATGGCACGAAACATCACTTTTTACAACCAAAACGTTCCGCCAAAGTCAAAGACATAAATTCGAATGTAAAAACGATAAAATATTATGAGATGAGGAAAATTTCATCTTACTAAGTGAGTCTGAATTAAATTTTATATGATTACTACAATATAGCTTTGCAATATAGTCTTCCCATGGATATACGAATATTCGTATCTCTGACTTCTCGAAGTGGACAACCGCCAATGGCCGCGAGAGGCGTTGTACCTCGTTTTCCACGTTTATGCATTAAGTGCTCTAAAGCTATGAAAGCGACCGTTTTCAGGGTTTTGTAGTAAAACCAGAAACCCTTATAGTTTCGCCATGTCCATCCAAGCGGCGAATTTAAGTAGTCCCATCAGTGCGAACAAAACATATTTTAGCGCGTGCATTTTCAATTTAGCAGCATGGTTTCTGCCGATGGATCAAACGTATAAGGCTGCTTAAGTGAAAATGCACGCGTTAAAATATGTTTTGTTCGCTCTGACGGGACTACTTAAACTCGCCGCTGCGATTTCGCTCGTCCGTCCGACCGTCCGTTGTTTTTGAGAGAATAACACCCCTGGCGGGCAAAAAACCATTACAGATGTAGTGAATAATCCTTTCCCGTCGTTTTTTGTCGGATGTGTTCGTATTTATCTAGCTTTCTCAATTAGCTTCAGTACCTACCCATCAACAAGCCAACTGAGAAAGCAAGATAAATACGAAGTTATCCGACCAAAAACGATGGGAAAGGATTATTCACTACATCTGTACCTATTTTAAATCGATCAATCATCCTCACTTACACAAGTAGGTATACTTTCACATTACACAACAGGACTTTTTGCTAAAGGAACAAGGTTCAATTCCTATGTTGTTTTCTTTCACGAAAACATTTTATTGAGAAATATTCAGTACATTATTGACGAATGAGGGTCTGCCGAGGATTTCCCGCGAGACCTTTGTATGGGGGTGTATGGGGTGTATGGGAAATGCCCATAAATTGGTATTAAATACCCAATTTATATTGTTAAGTGAGGGTTATACGGAAAATATTGCGAGGTTTTTTTACGAATTGCCTATTTATATGAAATATACACTGCTTTATGGTATAGTGGAAGGTTTATGGAATCAATAGGATGGGTTAAGCCACGTATGAATTCATGGTAAGTAAATTGTTTGGCAACATTCAGTCGACATTTTATTACTACTATTAAATGTTAACAAAACATTACTATCGGTGATGTAGCTCGGCCCTAATGTTTTTTTTGTACGGGGACCCTTTCAATACTTTTTTATTAGTTATAGCGCTGCGGCCATAGTAAATTTTGACAGGGTTTCCCTATTACTAGAGAATGCAATTTAACCGGCTATTGGAGTTTTTAGTATGAAAATAACCGATTAAAACCGAGTATAACCGGTTCTTTGCATTCCCTACCTATTACAGTGCAAGAGATATACGGTCACGAGCGTAAACATGGGACCCATTTTAAGAAAAATATGCTTGAAGTCGTCAATGTCATAAGAGATGTCAAGTCATTTATAACTTTTAGGAAACTCAACCTTATTGTTGTATAATGTGAGATTGACTTTGGACCTAAGGTAGGTACCAAATTAAATATCGTGGCTGTACATAGCGATGTTTAACAAAAAAAAAACTTGTATGGGGCCACAGACCACTCAACCCTGAGTTGAGTGGTCTGTGTATGGGGGCCATCTGTATTTTCTATTTCTTGTTATAGCAGCTCTAGAAATACACACTCTGTGAAAATTGCATATGGCCTATGACGGTTCATAAGATCAGACCGCTGACAGACAGACGAACGGACAGCGGAGGGTTAGTAATAGGATTCCGTTGGCACGCTTCGGGTAAAGGTTAAAGCTATACGTGTCTAACATTCGTCTTTATTTAGAGCAAAATGCGTAGTTAGTATTAATCGGTTTTAAAACCGCCGAATAATGGGTTTCGAATTATGTCATATCAATCATAATATTATTATGTGTCTGGGTGTTTTCTTTCAATACATTTATACATCTTCTTTCCCAACACGATGCAACTTTTTTTATACATACCTACGTTAACATGTGTAGGTACAGTCACGAGATTTAATTTGGTACCCACCTTAGGTCCAAAGTCAATCTGACATTCTACAACAATAAGGTTGAGTTTCCTAAAAGTTACAAATGACTTGACATCTCTATCTCTAATGACATTGACGACTTCAAGCATATTTTTCTTGAAATGGGTCCCAAATTAACGCTCGTGATCGTACATTGTTTTTGTAATCTTAAATGCATTTTTTGTGCCTAGAATTGATTAGCGCTCGCAAGCACAGACCACTTACCCTATAGATAGACTCCGCATACAAACAAAGGCGCCCCCGTAAGCCATGCTTATGCTCACAGAACACTAATTGGTTGCCATGGTTCTATTGGCGCGCACCACGACGCGCACACTTGATTATTCGTTGACTTTGAACTAGCCAATCACGGTGCACTTTCCGCCCCCCGCGCCCCGCCATTTTGGCCTAATGAGATACTAGACAAACTGTTCCGAAGCGGAGTCTATAGGGTAAGTGGTCTGTGCTCGCAAGCTTGCACTGTAACCTCGGCACTCGTGCTTTAAAGAAGCTTCATTGTATCAGTACTATTAGTAGGTACCAGTTACTTAAATAACTGTTGGAGACTTTAAATTATTGTTCTAATTTTCTTAAAGTGGCCTGTCCACACGCACACAACATTTACTTTATTTTATTTTATATTTTATTGCATGATGAATATGATGACAGATAGATTAGGTATACAGCTTTAAAGAAACGATCAAATAAATTTAATATTGAACAAAAATATAATTTGAAGTTTTAAAGAATGTCTTTATTTTAATCGTGAAGAATCTTAATAATTACACAGTGAAATAATATCAAATTAATCGAAATCCCGGATTTTAATAATTCGATGTACCTACCTATTCTATATTGTTTTATCGAATTGAAAACTTTCAAGGTTACAGTTAAAGCCCTTTGACGAATGTCCCTTTACCAATTACGTAAAGTAAAAGGTCAATTGGCAGGTATTATTAAGACGCCATCGTAATTAAGGCCAGTCATACAAATTGTTGTTTGACCTCCAAACGAAATTGTTTTGTTCGTTATTTGGATAATCTTGTTTGACTTGTAATTAAGGTATTTGTTATTGTTTGCAGTTAAATTTTATTATTGCTTTAAAGGAAATGGCCTTTGAAGTTTTTTTACAAAATGTACTTTTGATGAAGGTTAGGTTCCTAAGTATAGTCGCCACGCCATCAAATATATTATAATAAGAGCATACAAAGTGCTTATAAATATCTGAACGCTCTAAAGTCTTTTAACAATAGGGTCGAGTTCAAATATTTTTAGCACTTTATATGTTATGATACTTATGATACATTGAAGGGCGGCTGTAGTTAAAAAGTAGGAAACTACAGGGAAAAGTTTACTGTACTTATGTTTGTAAAACTAAAGAGATGGAATTAATTAACAAGGAAGGACCAATGATGGACACTTGATCCTTTTGTTACAGAAGATAAGGGTTATTCATTTGTTGTGTCCATTATTGGTGCCTTCAGTTAAAGGTATCCAACACCGTGCCGTCAGCCTAGCTAGTAGAACAAAAAGCATACTATAAAAACCCATGTTTTAAAAATTTTAGACTCGCTTGTGAAAAGAACCATACATACAAACATATATTTATGGCTCCATACATAAGTATATACAAATACATAATATGCATTTAATAAACACAGGTCCGTCCAAGCAGGGATCACCTACCAGACAAAAACATTATCCTCTTTCTTCGGCAGCTGGGTAAAAGACCAAACGTCATACAAAAGGCAGGAATCATGACGTAATAAAACCGATAGAGTATTTCGACACCTCATGCATCGGCCCATTAGCTCAGTTGGTTAGAGCGTCGTGCTAATAACGCGAAGGTCGCGGGTTCGATCCCCTCATGGGCCAAATTTCCATTTTGCTTTTCGTTTCTGGTTTTTTTTTGTTAATTTTTTTGCTTTTTTATCAGTTGGCTTGGTTAGGATTTTTTTTTACTTAACACATTTTTTTTACGTATTTTTTATGAAAATGACGTTGTCTTTTTGCATTTCGTTACGGGTTTTTTTGGTAATTTCTTTGCTTTTTTATCAGTTGGATGGTTAAGACTTTTTTTTTACTTTTTACATTTTTTTATATATTTTTCTGAAAATGTTGTATTTGTTCATTCTATGGTTTGTAAAAAAGAAACAATGCTTCGGTTCAATTTAAATATTAATTATTGCCTGCGAAAAAAAACAGCTAATGAAGCATAATAATAACATTGAAAATAAAACACAAAATGTAAAATGTATTTAAATATTAATTATTGCCTGCGAAAAAAAACAGCTAATGAAGCATAATAATAACATTGAAAATAAAACACAAAATGTAAAATGTAATTTGGAGGTGCTGGGATTTGAACCCAGGACTTTCAGCATGCGAAGCAGACACTCTACCACTGAGTTACACCCCCGGGTGAAGTAGTGAACGAAATTACCGTACTAGTTACCCAACTGGCTCCGTGTGTTAACTTTTCACCAAAAAATATTGAGGGCTACGCTAGTCCATATTGCTATCAACATAAACAGTTAATGACTAATTTCTGCTTAATCCAGGAAACTTCTTATTAAATGTTTATCGCCTAAAAGTAAAATATAATATTTATTGAGTAGTTTGGATTTGGATACGACGTATTTCTAAATCCAATAATATTTTATTCCTAAGTATAAGTTATTTTTATCCTTGTGTAATAAATAAGGTAATAACGTACCTGTAATTCAACTGAACGCTATGTTGATGACATCAATTTTAAATGTTAAACGTTTTTGTTTCAGGTATTAGGCATAACAGAACGAGAATTTATGGATCAAATGGGAGTATACTTCGTAGGATTCGTATCGCAATATGGGTACGACAGAGTTCTATCTGTGCTGGGCCGCCACATGCGAGACTTTTTAAACGGCTTGGATAATCTACACGAGTACCTTAAATTCAGTTACCCAAGAATGCGGGCACCGAGTTTCATCTGCGAGAACGAGACTCGCCAGGGACTGACCCTGCATTACCGGTCGAAGAGGCGGGGCTTCGTTTACTACGCCATGGGGCAGATTAGAGAGGTATGAATTTTTTGAAAATGTGTTTTTTTGAAATGTGTTTTATTATTTGTTCTGTTGGTTGATTTTTAATGTTTGTTCTGTTGGGATAATACTGATAGTACTTAATTCCTTGCGGTTGTTAAAGTAGACTGACAATGAGTACGTTGAGTAGACATTAAAATAATGTATCTTATCGCATTCAGATAAGGTACTTACCTACATATTTTTATGTTTGTTTATCAGTTTATTACCTAAATAGGATTAACTTAGAGGTCTATTTACTTAATAATGACATTTATATTTATAAATCTTGCTTGTCACTTACGTTTAATTTTAATATGATAAAGTGGATTTTTAAATGAGTACTAAAACACAAAAACTCAAAATGAAAGAACGAAATTAAAAAAGTATGTTTAAAATTAATAAAAATGAGAAATTAAGTTCAACCAAAAAATAAAAAGATTGATTTCACTTTGGAGGTGCGGGGTATCGATCCCCGTACTTCTCGCATGCTAAGCGAGCGCTCTACCATCTGAGCTACACCCCCGGTTGAGTTACGTGTCGAAAATATTCATCAGTTTAAGCAACACTGTGTTTGCTATTTTTATAATTCTGTTTCTGACACGGGGCTTATTTCCAGTCTCCAGATAACAGTATCTGTCAGGTAAATTGTAGCTCTGTCCTTATCTTTCTTATGACAACGAAAAGGGCAGAGTTACAAATTTACCTGACAAAGATAGATTTAAAAATCAGCCTACAATTGGTAATAATAATCAGAAAGATAGCGCTTGTGTTTTTTTTTTGTATGTATGTTGAGTTACTATACGAGCAATTTTTGCACATTTGGTGTAATAAAATGAGTCATCCGAAATGTTGGCGGGGAATTATTGCTGAATTAATTACCGGTGTTAATTATACTCATGGATACAATATGCTGTAATATAACCAAAAACTATACTTTATTTAAATCTTTGAATGTAACAAAGAATGCAGACTGTGCTACTTTATAACGCCATCTATGGGATCGCGGCTGAACTAAAATCTAATAAGAAATAGGTACAGGTGGCGCCACTGTGTCGTAATATGTAACGAGGACTTTGGGCCTTTTAAAAGTTTTAAATGGTTATTTAGACATTTAGGCATAACCAAATACTTTAAGTATTTAGCATTTACATTACAAATTCAAACACGATGACCCTCAATGCTAAATACTCAATAATTTTGCAACACGGACGGGTTTAATAGGTACCTATTTATACCTACCTAAATAGAAAGTGTGAACTTATGGGTAAGTATTATGATTGTTCTGTAGCTAGTTATGTAGTTTTGCACATATTATACAATTATTTACAAGACAGCAATATTGTCATTTGTTATTACTTATCATAGCCAACATGGTGTTAACCTGTGTACCACTATTGAATTAAGAGTGAAGTGTCCATTATTACTGGTGCCTATCAGCTAAAAGTGTCTATCATTGGTGCCGTCAGCGTATGACAAAGCATAAAAAATATCCTGTTATGTGGCAACCTACCTATTGCACGATTTAACTTTTATTTAGCGGGCGAAATTTTTTAGTTCAGTGCTCTAGGTGACTACGAAATGAGTTTAATACTGGCACTGAATATTAAACAGCTTTCAGAGTTCCGTAACGTTACTTACAACACTTCACAAATATAAAGATAAGACGAGCGTATTTCACAAAAGGTTAAGATTAAAAAAAAAAGTCAAACGCCTGTCTTCACCAAAAAGTTATAACTCCTGCAGGTTAAAACCTGTCGATTGAAGATAAAACTTTCTATGAAATAATTGTCAATGATTCAAGGTATCTAAACCTCCTAATGTTGCAGGTGGCCCGCCACTTCTACCACAAGGAGATGCGGATAGAACTCCTCAGGGAGGAACTGCTCTTCGACACGGTGCACGTGACCTTCCAGCTGACCTTCGACAACAGGGCCTTCACCCTGGCCTCGCTGGCGATGACCAGAGAGGAGAAGCACCTTCCCATCAGCGCTTCGGTGCTGTTTGAGATATTCCCCTTTTGCATCGTGTTTGGGTACGTTTAATTATTACTAGCGACCCGCCCTCGCATCGCTTTGGTTTATGTGAGCTTTCTGCAACATCCGTTAATAATCCAGAATCTATGACACTTACATAAAAATCTTCTTCATAAATTACTCTATCTATTGAAGAAAACCGTATTCAATCACTTTGAAAGATCTAAGTTTTAGAGGGACAGACGGCAGGAAGCAACAGAACTTTGTTTTATACTATGTAAAGATGACATTTTTAATACACTATTGAGGCATAGCATTAGCAAAGATAGTCGTAAAGGTCAGCGCATTAGCAAAAATGAAATTGCAATGTTCAAAAGCAATAGTACTTATGAAAAAGGTCACCATAAAAACCATTTATTCCATTTGCTTAGATAGGTGCGTTTAGTTAACTGAATTAAACTAACTAAACCACGTGGTTCTGTTAAACAGCCAATCAAAACTGTTTTGTCGAGCTTTGACGAATCACTGTTCTGCTTCTATTGGCTGACGAGCTATATCACGTAGGTTTTTCTTTACATTTAGTTAAGAGGCTGAAAAAATGAAATACAATATTCCCAGCTTTTTTATAGCTTTCGGCTGGCTATTGCTATCACGCATACACTTGCAACTTACAGTATATTTGTCACTCGTGTGTCGGAGAGAAATTAAGATTTCGGATAGCTATTAAAACAAAATGTACATTTGTATATAGGAAGATAGACTTGCCCAGAGTTTCCCAACCTTTTTTATACTGCGACCGCCTTCACTTGTTTTTATTTATGTGGCTCCCTTGTAAAAGATACCCTCCCACGTGTACTTATTACGCCTCAGGGTGTCACGATGCACAGTTAGGGAACTCCTGGACTAGCCGGAAAAATTACAAGCATAGAGGCTCACCTTGGTCCTAAGGGCTTGCAATTTACAATCTTGCAAATATCCATAGGCTTCAAACACCACTTACCATGACGTGGCCTGTATAAATGGATACCTTTTCATGCCATTAAAAATGAATTGACATTTGGTAATCCCTTTTTACCTTTCCCCGAACCTTTCCTTTCCTTGCAATTTCCGTTTCCTGTCCAATGTCCTGTATGAAGGACATTTTTCAGAAGGAAATTTATTTGTTCTCATTAAAGTATATTTGGTAAGACGAGGATAGAGTTGGACTCAGCCTTAGTGCAGTCACCTTCATTTTGGAAACTAAGTAGTGAATTGATATGAAAGAACTAGAGGCTCAGTCAATACTTCGTTTAACAATTCATAGATAGAAAATATTAGTACCTTTCAAATGAATGCTACTTTTAAAATCATTAAGAAAACCGTTTCAACTGATCAGTTTTCAGAAGCGAGAAAATTCAGCTGCTTATTTTAATCAGTGCTTTAGGTATGTTACGTTTCTCTGAGTTAAATCCCTGTTGGCAGTGAAATAACTAGTTCCAAGCTTGAGCCACTTGTCTTCATTACGAGCGGCTGGACAGGACACCCACATAAATCTGTTGACGTCGTTAAAGTGGGATTTTCATGTCTACTTTACTATCTATTACGTATGTTTTATTTTCTGTTAATAATTGATATTTTAGGGATTTTTTGATCCTTATAGACAGGGTCTACCATATTTCCTATAAAATCAAGAGTCATAAAATTAGATGCTATAAATTCATTTCCTATAAAATCACTTGCTATAATCATTCATTTGCTATAAAAGCCATTTTCTATAATGTAAAACTAATGTTCATCATGCATAACAAAATGTACCTATATGATTGTGTTTTAAAAAAATCCTCGAAGGTCAAGGCGGGGAGCCAAGCTCCCACCTTGATCTTCTAACCTAACCTATCCGAGTCGGTTCTGCCCTGATTCGGCTTGCATACATTATAACATGGTGTTTGAACAGATTTTTGAATGCAACGTGCATTTTCTGGAATGTCAAAACACCATGTCATAAATTATTAGAGTTTTTTTTTATAGAATTTGAAAGCATCTAAAACTTATAGTAACTGAAGATTATAGATACGAACTGTTAGCATTTGAATGTATACCATGTGACTGATTGTAGCAAATGAATTTAGAGAAAGTGATATTATAGCCATTGATTTTATAGTAACTAAGGGGATACCGAATAGACATTTTTGATGTTTGTATTTAAAAGACTAAACTCTTCCAATATGATGGCGAATGGTGACCAACTTTCAGAGTTGATATATCTATCTTAAACGGCCCAATCAAATTTCAATTAACCTAGCAAAATAACTTTCGGACAAAAATTTAAATTTTGGGACAAGCTGTTAAACATAAAAGATAAAGATAAAGATACATTTATTTGTTAAACATGAGTTACAATTTTATAAAGATGTCAGAATTCATGTCAGATCGTCATGTTTTGCCTTTCGGCGTACAAATTAAAGTTGGAACTTATAAATTAATGTTAATTAGTTATCTACAGAAATATGTCATTTACAAATTCGCTAACACTGTAATAACATTTTGTTAATAACAATTTAATTAGTTCTCTTTTAAAAATGTTGTTATCACTAAACCTTATTTCCTGAGGGATTTTGTTGTATATTACAGGTGCCATACCAAATATGCTTTTCCTCAATATTGCCGATTTCGTTCGTTGAATATTTACTTTATCGGCATCACGGGGTCTTAGATGTTGTTACTGAACTTTTTTTTGTGAAGTGGTTATCTGCTTATCAAGACCAAACTTAACTTACCGAACTCGGTGGGTCTCCGTTATAAAGCGGAGCCCTATCGCCACCTTCCGACTCATCAGCTCTTAGATACCGTAGTATTGAATTGGTATCGGGTTTATTGACTTGAAAATTTTATCGGGCAATTTACAAACATACGAACAGTACAAGTTTAATTAACGCTAGGATCGGTCTATGCGTTTGGGAGCTACGATGCCACAGATAAATATACCTACACAGATATCCAGACACACAGATGGATAGACAATAGGGTCTAGGGTGCTTCTTATTTGGCCTTTTATTCTCTCCTAAGACATATGAAAGTATATTTTTATTTTTTTCGCATTTTTAAAGTAATATTTAGGGGTCGCTACCAGCCAAAGAAAATTTTAATGTTTTTTTTATATTATTAAATTATCAATCCTATACATAACTATTATCTGCAATAAGAATAAACTAGGCTACCTAATGTCGTATTTTTTTTGGGTTAGGGTAGTTATGCCTGTTTTTTTTTACAGTCAAAAGACTAGTAGAGTAGAGTATTATATTATATATAAATAAGAAGCTCCAGAATGGACACATACACATACACAGATACACACGATAAACTTCTTACACGACTCTCTGAATGTTAGGTTATAAAGGTAAACATCATCATTCAAACCACTTCAGTATCCTGAACCGTTAATAACAAGTTGAGGATTCCTAAACAAATTGCTGAATTAATTCCAAAGTTCTGCCCAACGCAATATGTCACAGTCGCTGTCAACGTACAATCTGCCACACAATCAGCCAGCCAGCCAGCCAGCCAGTCTGTAGGTACTTTTCCTTTACAAAACAGTGGAGTGGAGCTGTGGAGCCTGTGGAGCATTGTTTTTTTTTTAATGGATTTTGTTAAGGCGAAAAATTATTAGAATCCCATGATCCTAATAAAAATCGAAGTTTTTCGACCTTGGGTTGGAGGAGGAGTCGTGAGCCGCCATCTTGAATTAAAGGTGCCACATTGGTTCACTTTAAACTAATTCCTCAACAATTGACTTCCCGACAAACGTGTCTATGATGAGTATAAACGAGACAAAATTGCACACAAGAGAATGAGACAGAAAATACAATCGAAGATAATGAAGTTATCAACCTGGGTATCAAAACAAACAATATTTTTCCCAAGGTCGAAAAATTTGATTGTCATTAGGACCACGACTTTTTTTTAAATTTAAACAAGCTGGATTTTATTCCTACACTTACACTTATAATACGGCGGTGGTTTAAGCTTAGTCGCCCAGTGTACACCCGTGGCAGAAACTGTTTGCTTATTTCAAAGGATTTCACCCGAATAAATGTTAACTTATGGAAATTTAATTTGCATGCGTTTGGTTTTGAATCCGAGCTCTAAATTGAATGCTAAGGATAAGGACGTCTATTTTAGTGAGATATTTAGGGAATCTGGTAAGGTTGAAGGGGCTACTGCGTCTGGTAGGCTATTGTATCTTTTCATACTAATTTTAAAAGTAGAACACATCTTAGTATTAAAGTTACAATAGCCCCTCAGACGCAACTGAAATGTGATGGACTTACATGGTTTTTGGATTAAGTTCACAAGAACTTAAATTGCGAAAAATAATTATACATTTTGACAGAAGACGTACTTTATTTTTAACATGAAATTTGAGTTACTGCTGCTTCGAATCAGAACCAGAAAAACGATAAATTGAAATAAAATATGCCTTAACTTTCTAACCTCCATACTTTGATTTATGCAAAAATAACAGAAACGCAGAAATATTTGGGTTATTGATCTCTTCCAGTCAATATTATTTCCCGGTATGGGTAAGTATTTTTGTGATGAGCGCGAGTATTTGTTTCTGTTTCTTGGATGTTTTCTATGTATTTAAGTTTTGCTTTAGCCATAAAAAAAGCTGTGACCTAACGACTAAACCTGCGGGCTGCATAATTATATCGCGTGTCTAATGTGGATAAAGCATCCGTCACTCTCGTACTTATTTACGTGTCAAAAGGTGACCGATGCCTTATGCAAACTCGTTAAACACAGCCATATTTGGGCCCTAGAAGGCCGTAAACTCTATTTTCCACCAAAGGTACAGTTTCAACACATTCATCAAGTAGGTAACCGTGCATTGTGTAACTTGACACTTATTGCGAATAGTTCCGAACTGCCGCAATTTCCAAAATAGTGGGGACAACCACATACACCAAAAGTTAACCGAATTTTCAGTAAAGTTTGTTAATGGAATGCGCATCTGGTATTTTACTGAATAAAATGTATCGTTTCCCAACCGTTTAATTTGCCAACACGCTTTTTTTTGTAACTGTAAATATTTCAAGATTATTCTGAGAGTTATCTACACGATGGTACTGAATAAATCCTGAAATATTTAGTTACAGAATAAAGGCAAATTATACCCAAAAATCCAAAACTTACATACGCAGTTACATACCTTCACATCTTCATTCCCAGAGTGGGGTAGGCAGAGGTACAGGATTACCAACAACTCTAAAAACTTGTTGATAATTCTGTAACCATATTTAGCACAAACAAACCAAAACGTAATAATTACTGCAAACTATTATTGTGTTTTCTAATAAACTAAAGTATTTTCATAAAATTGGTTGGTAGGTTTTTGTATAACAAATGAAAACACAACTTATGGGGTATATCACATAGTTTAGTAACAATTCACCTTCGAGTTATCAACTTAACGGCAAAAAGTGGCCACCTTTTCCCGTTAAGCTGACTACTCAAAGGGTAATTGTTATTAAAGTGTGTCACGTATCCCATAAATTGCGTTTTTACTGGCGCTACAAAAATGTATCGTCTGATCCCTTTTCTTGACGCACTTTACTTAACAGTAATTTAATAACTTATTATTTTTCTATTAATTTTAGTAACCCATATGGTGTTGTAACCATGAACATAAGTTTATTCACCCTCTCCCCTCCCTATCCGATTTGTTGCCCCCACCCCCACAGGCTTTTTGTGTTAACCTCGTGTTTGGCTCTCGTAATATGCTCTTCATGCGAGTCGTTAAATTGCCATAACTTGCCACGCCGCGGTTAATTTTTAATGCTACATCATACCCTTACCATGAGTTACAATTACCGTACTCGCTAGCGAGTCGAATGCTCTGTCCCTCGCACTCTATAAGAATACTTCGAGGTCTGTGAGGGACAGAGAAATCGACTCGCTAGCGAGTACGGTAATTGTACCTCATGGTAAGGGTACTGAGACTTACTCCTTTCAACGTGTGTTAAAAAGAGCCACTAAGCACAGTATAGAGAGTAGTTCGTCTTCACACAGAGGTTAGTATCGCGTGGCTTGCATGTGTAGCGCCTCGACCGTATGCCCCGCGAGCCACCGCAAGCAAACACAACAAGTCGGATTAGTCAGGGCCACGCTGTTGCCAATTTAGTCGCGTAATAAGTACCGAGAAACGCGCATGGACGCAACCCTAGCACCCAAGCGGCAATAGGTATCAGAAACTCCTAAAGGGCCGGAGACTCCATAGTTTTCTATTAATACTAGGCTGAAAGGCAACGACTATCCCTGTATTTCAGGCATTTACAGCCCCTAACATTGCCAACGGCTTAATGGCTGTAAAACAGAAAAGGATAACAACAACAGGGTTTCAGCATTAAAAACTTAATAATAAATAATGCATGCGTAAAAATGTGACAAAGGCAGGTTAATATTAGGAGGATAATTTAGTGATTTCTGCTTGTGGTAACATTTATAGATGGTAGATTACTCGGTTTACTTAAATTTTGTTACACTTCCCGAATAAGAATATTCCGAAAGAATATTGGGAATATTTCCGGAACCTTTTGTTAAGAACATTGTTTTATTCGATGAAGATTTAAATTAAAAGACACGTGATTATTTTTAAATTAATTCCCGTGTTCCAATATTCCTATTAGGTAGATCTTCCCGGAAATGGGAATATTCCCTCGACCCATTATTAGCCCCAATTCCTTTCGCTCTTCATCCCTAACCAAATCGAAATGAGACAGCTTATCACTACATAGTATAAAACAAAGTCGCTTTCCGCTGTCTGTCCCTATGTATGCTTAGATCTTTAAAACTACGCAACGGATTTTGATGCGGTTTTTATTAATAGATAGAGTGTTTCAAGAGGAAGGTTTATATGTATAATAAATCCTGTTTCATGTACGGGTGTTACAGAAAACTCACATAAACCGAAGCGAAGCGAGGGCGGGTCGCTAGTACGTAATAAATATCGATATTTTTTTTCATATTTGCTTGAGTTCAAACTTTCCATAATTAAAGTTAATTTATTTTTCTACGGCTTAAATTGACTCTAACGTAACCGACATTAACTGGGATTATTCAATAAACTTCCTTTTAAAATTTACTTCCGTATGAAGCTAAGTTCGAAATTTGTCCGGTAGACAGATGCGGTAAAGCAATCTCCTTTTGCGGCTTCTCTAAGTGAGGCATTAAGAAAAAATATTTTAATGTTGCCGATATATTTCCTATTGCAGATTATATTTCTGTATACTTGCTGTTATACGTACATACAGGATTTTTTATTTATCCAACTGTTTATATTGTATCTCTTTTCTTATTATAACTTCTCTGACCACTTGACACGTGTGCCGTAGGAGGTATAATAATATGTACATCATTAAGTCATTTAGAATACACAACTTTATGTAGATGACTATAAAGTTCATTATTTTTTTCTAAATTGTAAATGCCATTTTAGAGCAAACGCAGCAACACAATCTATTTCCTTGCTGGTAGATTCCAATTCCCACGTATACCAATGAGTTTTTCTAACTTATAACAGTATTATTACCTGAAGCTCTTGCCAGACTTGAGAGCGGTCTTACGATCACGAATTCGCACCCTTAGCCACTAGGCTACCAGCACCTTGTCAATGCTACTCCCACTTCCAGCTCAGACATGGTGGTGCGGAGCATCGGGAACTCCCTGATGGTGATTCTGCCGGACCTGGTGGGCAAGAAGATCACGAACTGGTTTGATCTGGTGCGGCCTCTCATCGCGTTCAAGTTTCAAACTGTAAGTTACTAGTATTAATGCATACAGTCAACCAATTTGATCCCCAGGCCACTATGAACTTTGTCAACGTGACGTTGGTGGTTTATGTTTTGGCTATCATCGTAACTTTAACACAGTCCATAGTGGCCTAGAAATCAAATTGGTTGAGTGTACAGGTAAGCTCTAGTACCTACATTTCAATCATACATCACGCTTTCGAATCGTCTTTACAATTTGAAAACATTGACTAGGTATACTTTATCGGACTCTTTTCGGATCACGAATATCACGATCTCCTCAAACAGTCTCAAGTTTTCATACATTTAACTTCGTAAGAAGATAATTGCAACCTTGTTGAATCAACTTATGTTTGGTATTATGTCCTCAAGCGAGAACTTGAGGACTCAGGAGGTTAAGTTAATTTCACCTTTACTACTATTTGTCAATTATCTCAACGTCAATGTACCTCAAGCGTACGTATACGGGAATGCTAACCCACTGGCAAGGTATTCTTCATAATTTTGCCGAGTAATACATAATGGATATACGAGTATAAACGACTATATAAAATTCGATTTGCATTACGCGACCAAATTACGAACAGTGGTAAGTGGCTCAATACAATTCCGCGTTGTAATTGTTCACCGTCATGAGATTAACTATGAGCTACTATAGAACTCTATCGCAGTAAATTAATGCTTAATTTCGATGTGAATCCTTACGTTTAGTGGCTTGACGCTATAGTTGACAGGGTTTTAAGGCGGTTGATATAATTGGAGTAACTTACGTGTCTGGTGTTTGTCTTTACGTCAATTCTATACACATTGGAAGACTAACTTTTGCCTTATCGCTATTGTCTTGCAAACTGATGAACTGAAACGGCAGAACAACGGTACTTGTCATTTAGGGTTCAAGAGAAGTTTAACAGAAGGTCTTTGTAGGTACATCGATAGTTTTAAACAAATAAAATTAAACACACATTAATATTAATAAATTAGAAGGAATTTCCATTGACAGAATATTTCTTGTCTAAAATCTTTGTATGAGTCATTTACAATAGAAATTATTACACTGACGAGCAAATAAATTGTCGCAAGGAATTTCTGCATAAAGCACACCCCTTTTTGCTCGTAAGTGTCCCACACTATGTTACGTTGTGAATTGTTGTGTGATAACCTTTATACTCCCAAATGGAGATATTTTAATTGGCAGTTCCCTTGGAGGGTTTCATGTGGGTCGACGAAAATTAGCCAATTTGGGCTTGAAGGCCATGGATGCTCGTATATTTATACTTAGATATAGAAATGTATGAATTCTGCACGCGACGTAGATTAAGAGCGCTTGGAAAGATATGCGGTGTCGGGAACATTTTTGTATGGTGCCCAAAACTCGACGTTGGGACAGTTTTTGAAGGAAATTTTGCGATCTGGTAATGTGTGAATGTGTGGGGTTAAAAATTTCTGGAAATGTCTCTGCCGTTGGTGATTCATGGAAATTGACTTTGACGATCTTGATAATATTATGCACAAATAGTACAATATTTTTGTAGTACCTATCTCCTGGATTTGAATAAGGCTGTCCAATTTGAGGCACGTTTTATAACGGAAACTGGAGAACAGGTTTTCAGGCAAAAAACCTCGTTTTAATGTACCATGATGACGAGTGACTTTTATTGATTGACTTTCGTTTGACAAATGAATATGAAATATATTTTTTATGGCCTTTAGTATGGACTAGATGCCTCCAATATGTATTTCATTATTTGTTGTGTTATGATATAAAATTAATAATTGTAGGCTGATATTGTAATTTGTAAATGGCTATCTGGACATCACATCAATAATAATTACAATTTTAATTTGACTTTATGTACCTAACCTAAATTTGCATGTCGTTTTTTCGACTGAATGCCGGTTCTACCTACTAACCTGAGACACCTATGTATCGCATTCTAGCAAATAATTATTCATTTCATTTCATTTAGACAAAATATCATTATTATCATACTTATATAAATGATAAAGCCTAAACAAGTAGGTAAGTACATAAAAAATATCCATGAATTCCATGACTCACGCTACTGAACAGTATCAACTCAAAAAACTTGCCAGTTTTGTTTCAAGCTCATAATATGTATATAGAAAGTGTATTAAAGTTGATTTTATAATACAGTTGTGTTTTGAGTTGCAACTTTTTTAGATCTAGCAGTGCGAATTCGTACACATTAGACAAAAATATGCCCTTAACCTTTAACACCAACATCTAACTGCGCTTCACTTGTTTCCGAAACCAGATCCTCAACCGCACCAACAACATCTTCGAGCTGGTGACGGTGGAGGCTGTTATTCACGAGAAGGCCACGGACAAACGAAGCGAGATCCTGAAGCTTTCAGACGAGTCTGATGGAACCACCGAGAAGAACTTGCGGCTTAAAGGTATACTCGTACTAGGGAATGAAAATAACCGGTTATAACCGGTTGTAACCGGTTATTTTCATACTAAAACGGCTGAAACCCGGTTATAATGCATTCTCTTACGCCTTCGTACACGCTAATGATCTTGATTGAACAGAAACGTTTCGATCTAAATTCTAAAATAGATTTCAAATCAAAAATGCGTCAGTATTAGGGTGCAGGATACCCTACACTTATAGTCGCACCGTTCTAAGAGGCCCGCGATTAGACAGATGACAGCTGTCAACCCAGCACAAAATATAACCTCAAGTTCAAGTTCTATTCCTTAATATAATATATGGCTACAGTCCAGTGGGACAATTCTGCCAGTGTCAAGGTTGGAAGTTTCAAGTGATCGGTGAAAATGTTTTTCCAAAATCAGTTGGAGAATCTTTAAATGAAATTGATAATTTACATTAAATTCAACTACAAATACTAACCACCTGTTTCACAATCGGCAAGTAAAGGATATTTGACGGATAAGTTTAGCCCTTTCTTTGTCGTACACTTGAAAATAAACAAGGAGAGAGACAACTTTATGTGACAGATAAATTTACTTGTCGATTGTGAAACAGGCCCTAAATCTAATAAAAATATAACCTCAAACATGCCTCAAATACATATTTTGTACTGAGTTGACAGCTAATGTATAATGGCGCGACTATAGTACGGAGCCATTTATATTAAGATAAAAGAACATCCTTTATGTCTTTATGTCCATAGTGACCATCCACTTACCGGCCTATTATGGGGATGGGGTTCACATGAATAAAACATCTGTCACTTTCTAACCAGTACGTAAGTGCGAGAGTGATGGTTGCCTTGTCTACATTTATCCTCACGCAGTATCTTTATTTTAAATGATTAATATGCGTATACATCTTGCAAATAATATATTAATTAGTGCTTAAGGGTGGGAGAAGTCAACCTAAATCAATTAGTCTAGATCGAGATTGAAGCGTCGGTTTCCGACATGTTAAAGAGGAAACTTATAATCTTATTCCAAATAAGAAAATTCAATTTTTTCGGCACTCTAGGCACTCGCTCGACCCATATCAGATATCGGTAATTGAAAACGTCAACATGCTTCAACGACGTTCGATTGATTCCGGTACTTATATAACTTCCTTAAGGAAATTTGTTGAATATTTAATGTACCAGAAAAAACATTTATTATGTTCTCTTAAATCTTTAAACAAGGGTTTCTCAACCTTTTTTTGCATCGCGTCTCTCTTGATAATAAATATGGATTCAAGCCGCCTTTGATTTTTTCGTGACAAGAAACAAACGCACATTAATTTAAGAATATCAGCCGACGATGTGTTGTAAAACAGAAACCGATGATACAATATCAATGTGTGTGTTGTTATATTTATTTATTTACGGGTAGAATGTTTTTTTAACGCATTCCGCGCCCCTCAATCTTGCCATCTTTCTACGCCTTCTTAGTGAGGCCCTCCCCACCGGTTAGGAAATTTTGTTTTTAACTATAATAATGGGGTCAATTATAATATATGTACCTACCTAAACCTTAATTTATAAACGTCAAACTATTCTTGGTGGACTATAAATCAAGTTCGAATTTATAAATGTGCGTACATTTTAAATTAGAGAACGCAAATCCAAATTAGCCCCAAAATTTCAAGTAAACAAGATGTAAACAAAAGAAATACCAAATTAGGGTGATTATTTTATTAAACTCAATCGACATGTTATAGTCGAAATAATGCGATTAAACTTGAAAACAAGAATCAAATATCAATATATCGATTCGTATCTACAATAGAATTGATTAAACAATCGGTCGTTTGAGTGAGATACGACTTTAACCTTGGCTTGACAAAATAGAGGCCGCGGCATGCAGCCCACATGATTGTTTAACCTGTAGAAGAGTACATGTATACTAAATTCGGTCGTATATCACTAAGTATAATCTCACGTGGTATTTTTTTATTGCAATGTGTATAGCATAATACTACAAAATAAAGAATGGCAGCTTTGACTAAGGGTGGAGTCACATCAATCAGCATCAATACGCATTTTGTCTAACAGAACATGGCTGTTTTGTACGCATGACATAGGAGAAATTGATCTGTACGCATCTTGATACAAATAACTATGTTATATAGACAAAACGTGAATCGGGCTGATAGAGTGACACCACTCTAAAGACCACATTGTATCCACGGGTTACTAAAAAACTTTTTATAAGATTTTATTTCTTCAATTGGCCGACCATTGGGCTATATTCCCACCTGTTACCACCAATTTGTTACCTATGGTAACAGCTGGGATTTTTTTTCCCAGCTGTTACCACTAAACTAATAAACTTTTGTCCCCAGTAGTTATCACCAAATATTTTAGTGGTAACAAATGGGAAAAAAAATCCCACTTGTTGCTACCGAGAAATTTAGTGGTAACAGGTGGGAAAAAAATCCCGGCTGTTACCAGTGATAACAAATTGGTAGTAACAGGTGGGAATAGCCCCGAGCATTTTAATAAAGTTCGTACCTACGTCTTACCATAATATCAAAAATCATGCAAAAAGATAATTAACCTTATGTAATGATCTATAAATTAGCATTACAAACCCCCTAAACCTTGTAAATCCTGTTACATTTCACTTTTACGAGATCCGACTAACTAAGCAGAATTTATGTCCAAGAGTGAAATTAACAAATGAAATAGAAGATACGCGAGACGGCAGTCATCCCGCGGGACAGGTGGACTCGCTCTGTCCCGGAAACGGGAAAAAATGGACGGCGATAAATACCGGGAATATCCGCTGTGGGTTTATTAAATGCTCCTACAACAACATTTGTCTCAAGTAAAAGAGAGAATCGGTTATTTTTCGTATCACAGCCAAGTAAAGCGAGCTACATACCATCAGTTTTGACTACACAGTTTCAACTGTACCTACAGTTTTATCTAAGTAAAGAAATTTCGATTAGATATTATTATGTAGACTACTGAATTTCTTGCGGCGTTTCTTCTTAGCAGTGGTCTCTTCTTGGGAAGCGCTGGTAGATTCTTGACGTGTAAAAGTGCCCGTGCGGCCTACTTCACTACATAGTATAAAACAAAGTCGCTTCCCGCTGTCTGTCCCTATGTATGCTTAGATCTTTAAAACTACGCAACGGATTTTGATGCGGTTTTTTTAGTAGATAGAGTGATTCAAGAGGAAGGTTTTTATGTATAATAAATTTTGTTTTATGTACGTGTGAAAACTCAAATAAACCGAAGCGAAGCGAGGGCGGGTCGCTAGTACTGAATAAATGTCTTATATCTTTATCTTTTATAACTGCAAGGTTAACAGTGCCTACATACATACGTTTTAAGGTTTTAACTGAACATTTTGACTGTGCAGTTAATACTGATGGTATGTAGCCCGCTTTACGAATCAGTGTATGTTTATTTTTTAAAGACTACTTATTTGATAGGTAGAACGTGAATCTAATAAGTATTTTGATTAGCGTAATTATAAGATTATTATCGTGAATCAGGATATTACTTCATGTTTCCACGGTTAGATTTAAGTGTTTAAAAAAATCTTACCTTGCAAACGTCAAGTAATATATTATCCTAACATGAATATCCTTACAGGTGAACCAAAATACCGGTAATTGTACAGAATTTCAACACTGTTTTTTACTCATAACATAAGTTTGTATAGATACGTTTTTTATACTTACTTCAGTTAACAGATTATAAACCTACCTTCTTTTAGTTCAAAAGTTCCATTGTAGTCGGGTCTCGATTGACGAAATTAACCGAAACCTATATCGATTTAGGTATTTCCAAATCGTTTGTTCTTTACGATCATCTTATTTCGAAGGTTCCTTTAACGAATTATTTGGTTTTCATTTCAATTTTATTGCCGCAACTTATTGGAATACCTACTATTCTCCGAATATTCGATTCGAAATGTCTTATTCTGAAATACATATAATTATAGCCACCCCCGCATTTATTAAATTTGCTCATCCTGTATCACCAGTATAAAAATATCATCAAAGGTAAGTATCAAAACAAATTGATTTCAGGGATGCCTGCAAAGAAGCGCTTTGCTTACGACGGGAGACGGTTGCCTGATGTTATTAATTTACATCTGAAAGGTAGTCTGTAAAAAGTGAAAATATGTTCACTTAGTCCGCTGTGTCACGGTTCGGTATGCGTGCAAATCCGAATTGGTAAGGGTGGGTCCTAGCTATGCGGTTTTCTATTTTTAGTTTGGCTCCATTCACTTAATATTTTTTAATAACATCATAAGGAAGTCTCTGCTGTACGGAACAGGGTTACGTTTTCAAAATGACGGGCGTTTATCCGATCCTTGATGATTACAAATGCTTTAAACGAGGTTCAGTGTTTTTAAGCTCCAAGGGCCCTAATATGGCTGCGTTTTTCGCGTGACAAAGTTTGGATAAGACATCCGTCACCTTCCGACACGTAAATGAGTACGAGAGTGACGGATGCTTTATCCACATTTGACATGCGATATAGACGCAGCCATACCGGGCCCGAAGGTTGTGTGTCGTGCAACAATACAATAATTCTATTCAAATACAATATGTTGTTTTCGTTAAGACCGAAATTTTGATTCCGACTGTTTCATTTGCCCCGAAATTCATTAATAAGAAAATATTTTTTTTTGAACCTATTAATTTTTCAAAACATTTATAAAAATATACCTATCTACACGACATGAGGGCCCAGACAAGATGCACTACGCTAGCTAGCGTTTAACTCTTCGTTAGTTGTTAAACCAATCGCGTCACTGGTAGATGACGTGATACGAAAAGTCACGTGATGCGCCAGTGACGCGATTGGTTTAAAAACTAAACGAATAGAAACGATAGCTAGCGTAATGCATCTTGTCTGGGCCCTCTGTAGATTATATGGCTATTATGGCTTACGTTAGAATTGCTGTATAAGTTCTTAAACACTCCAGGAAAGTAAGCGGTTTCATACATACATACATTAAATTACGCCTGTTTCCCAGAGGGGTAGGTAGAAACCACTTCTTTCCACTTGCTACGATCCTGACAAATTTCTTTCGTACATTCATACATCGAGTCATGCACGCACGTCAGCTTCGGGTACTTAAGATTCGGCCCTTTTCCAGTATTTCTCCGAATAATTTTCTAACTTATGAGAATTCAGACAAACGCAACAGTTGGTAAGTGAAAAACCGGATAGACCATTAATAGAGAAACGAATCGAAGTATAAATAATAATTAACATGCGGGATTCATACCGAAATCGTATCATGCTTCAAGCATACCGAGCCGTGAAAGTGGTTTGACGCACAATGTTTCTTATTTGAAGCGCCTAAATATGATTATGGCGTGTAAAAGGAACACCGATGGCACATTAGGTACTACCTGGAGATGAGGCTCTTCTGGTTATTACTCGTACACATAAATGTCTAAGTTACGTTTAGATATTAGCGTAAAACGGGGTGAGAAGAGATTCCAATTGTTTTATGAATTAATCAGCCTATTACACAATCTGTGTTTTCCAACAATAAAAGTAAAAATCAATAATCGACCCTTAGTAAATAATTGGCTATCAAGAGGTTTAAAGAAATGCTGTAAAACAAAACGAGCTCTTTATTTCAACATGAAAGGATCGCAACCAAATAGTCAGGTCACGAAAATTAAGTATAATAAATATCATCGTATATTAAAAAAATGTTTATTAAATGCAAGAAAAATTGCAAATACAAATTATATTCAACAGAGTAAAAATAAGTGTCTAGCAACTTGGAATATTATATCTTCAACGCTATCCGATAATCTTCGCGTTTCAGATATAAATAGCATAAAAACAAAAAATAATTTACACACTGATCCTTACGAAATCTGCGATATTTTCAATAATTATTTTATAAATTTAATTAAGCCTGATAATTTAGCTCCAGGTTTACATAGTAGGTCACACAAATTCGAATCATCGACAAATCCGGCTACAATATTTTTGAATCCTGTAAATGAACAAGAAGTGTATAAAATAATAATGTCTCTAAAAAATTGCAAAGCGAGTGGTTATGACAGCATTACCACAAAACTCCTGAAACAATGTGCTTCATATATCTGTGTTCCGCTTGCTCATGTTATAAACTTGTCTTTTGTCGAGGGTGTATTTCCAAGAGAATTGAAATTATCGATAGTAAAGCCCCTATTTAAGAAAGGTGACAGGCAGGACCCAGGTAATTTCAGACCTATTGCACTAATACCTATATTATCAAAAATATTTGAGAGGGCATTGTTCATTCGATTAAGCAATTTCTTGACAAAGTTTAAAATACTCTGTCCCGAGCAGTTTGGCTTTCGGGAAAAGAGGTCAACAACCCATGCTTGTTTTGAGTTCGTCAAGTACATTACGGAGGCCATCAATAAAAGTATTCCGGTCGCGTCGCTTTTCTTGGACATGACAAAAGCATTTGATTTTGTCAATCATTCCAAGCTCCTGAGCAAGCTAGAACGCTACGGTATCAGAGGCCGAGCGCTTGACTGGATCGGAAGCTATCTGAGTGACCGGTTGCAGTGTACTGAGATAAGCAGATTTATTGAGAGAAATAATGAAATAGTCAAACAAGTTTTTAGATCTCAGTATAAAGTAAATTATACCGGAGTCCCACAGGGAAGTATATTAGGCCCCCTACTTTTTGTTATCTACATCAATGACTTGCCGAACGCAACCCGTCATAAAGTCATTATGTTTGCAGATGACACGACCATCATGGTCAAATGTAGTAATAGGTTAACTTTTAATCAAGACATAAATAATTCTTTAAATGATATTGTAAATTGGATGGACATGAACGATTTAAAAATTAATATTAATAAAACTAAATTAATGCAATTAAATTCTTATAATTCAAATAATTTACCAATTACAGTTCAATACAGAAACGAAAACATAGAAGAAGTTGCCTCTATCAGGTTTCTCGGTTTCAACTTAGACAAACATCTAAATTGGAAAGATCACATCGAGCAGATATGTAACAGACTAAATCGATTTGTCTTTGCTCTCCGAAGAGTGAGGGACACTGTCTCAGTGGAAGCCGCATTAACAGCTTATCATGGCTATGTGTCCTCAGTTCTTCGTTACGGCCTGATTCTGTGGGGTGGTTCCGTCGATGTAGAAAGAGTTTTTAAAGTCCAAAAAAAAATGTATTAGGGTTATTTGTAATGCTTGGAATGATGACTCTTGCATCCCTTTATTTAAAAAACTGCACATTCTTCCGTTACCTTGCTTATATATACGAGAAATATGTCTGTTTGTAAGTTCCCATAGATATTTATTCAAAAAACGAGGTGAAGTAATACACAGAAACACCAGGGTTAATATTATGAATTTACTTTATAAACCACGGGCTCATAAAATGATCTACAGGAAAAATGTTTGTAACATGTGCATAGACATATACAATAACCTACCTGAGGACATAAAGTTACTCGAGGGAAATAGTTTTAAATATAAATTGACTGCCTGGCTCTTAGACCGTTGTTTTTATACCATTCAGAAATATTTAAATCGCGACTGACATTTTTAATTTAATTGAATGTTTATTGATTGTGTTACTGTTATTCTATTCTTTATATTTATATTTTGTCATGATTGTCTTTTGTCTTTATTTTAATATTATTTTAATTGTATCGCTCCGACAAATGTTTTGCACGCCTGCATGCAGGCTGAATACACTGGATATAATTTAAAAATTAATGTAACATCTACACAACTGTATTCTGAGCAAATAAATTCTTTGAATCTTTGAATCTTTGAATCTTTGATTAAGGGGTGAGTTGGAACACAACTTAAAAATGAGCATTATGATACTAATTATAAGACTGAAATTATTTCCAATGAACGTTACGTGATCCATTTAATACTTGTTCTTATTTGTAACAAGTTATGAGTTATTTTAGGTTGTGTCACTCACCCCTTAATCCCTACTCACCCCGTTTTGCAGTACACAAACAATAATTTCAAGTTATTTTTATTACATTGTATGGTTATTCGAAGAACATTTCTTCACAGGTGTTCAGGTTCAGTAATTTTTTTTAATTGTGATATGTCTAATTGGATTTTTAGTACCCTGAAACCTACCTTTAAATATAATAATGCCTAAGTAAATTAACATTACATGATTCTTTAGTTTTAAAGTGTTATTATTTGTACCTACGTAGGGTTGTAAAGGTTACTTAATGTATACATATATGCCACTTTTTTGGGTTTTACGGCGTGTCCATAAAAGTAAACCTAAAAACCTAAAGAGGCCTAAAGTAGAAAGCTGGAGCTGGTAACTCAGTAAAAAGATTTTTCGTGTCTAAAATGTATTAACAATATTACCGCCCGGTTTATGAATATTCTCCAGTGGGAACGAGACAAGTATTTTTTGCAGAAATTGTTTTATGTGTATATGTTTTCAATGTATTAACACAGGTTTATAGTTTTTTGCACAAGTACCTGTACCTCCTGAAGTAGTTTTAAAAAACATGTCAGCACGGCTTTATCGAAGTTCCTGATACTAAATATATTTACGTTTACTTATCTTTGTGTCGTTGACTGTACTATATACGACGTTGATTAAGACCTCATTTGTGTTACAACTATGTATGTTACAACCCATTGCTATAGTTATTTGCACATGTGTTCTGAGTGTTTTGGTATGTCGAATTTGTATTTAAAACCCTTGAAACCTCTATTATGAATAAGAAGAGCGCTACTACTGTCGAACACCTGATAGCTCACACACCTATCTACACCTACCTATAAAGGTCAATAAAAACGGGTCAATAAAGAAACAAAACGTAGGCGTTGATCAGTTTTAATTGCTCGTGTGTGTACAATTAATAATGCGTTTGTTGCAAGCCAGACCGAGGAGAAAATATATTAAAAATATAGAGAAGACGGGGCCATATCCGACCCACTCTGTAATTTAGGCGCGAAGTTACAGGTATAGGCCAGGAAATTAATGGTTTAGCAGTTTGTCTTATATGTAAATGAGTCGATTAGATCGGAAATTCGGACAGATATTTACCTAAACTTTGGCAGCGGTGTTGTTGTTCGTTCAGTTGAATGCAAACGAACTCAGATTTAATTTATTAATAAAAATCCCAGGAATTTTAATAAACAAATTACGCCAGCATAAGTCCACATTTAAGTATTTACATTAACTATTTGAAGTTAATGCAGCAAGCAAGCAAAGTACAAGTGTAGGAAGTGGAAAGAAGTGGTATCTGCCTACCCCTCTGGAAAACAGGCGTGATTTAATGTATGTATGTATTTGAAGTTATTATTTTACTAAAATGTTATTTAATTTACTTTTACGCTAATATCTAAACGTAAATCATTGAACTAACGAAGTTTGAGGAGCAAATTAACGTAAAGTTTTATACTAATTGTAAAATAATGAATGTAAACGTTTTGTCGAATCCCGGAATCCCGGCAATTACATATTTAAGAGACCGACGCCATATTTGCTTTTTTTCTTTTACTTTTCCCTGGATTTTGCCAACTTTAAGTAAATATCTATCCGAATTTCCGATCCCTGGTTATACATTTCCCGAGGTGACAAGTGGAAATAAATACGTAACCCGGCAAATTGACGTATTATGTCTTGCTAAACAATAAAATTCCTCGACTATTTATAAGCACAATTATCTAACTTTAGAATGGTCATTTTAAGTAGACGATTTTTCTTTTGCCGTAAGTTACAGTTAGGGGCCAGATGGTCGCTAACAAGCCCTCCCGACAACGTGACCTTGGTCGAGACCGACCGTGTAGACAGTTGTTTCCAAAAAAAAAAACAAATTTGACGACAGTCTTGGCGATTAGCCACCCACCAAGGTCAGTCCGTAGGAGGCTTGTTGGGGAGTTTGTTAACCGTCTAGCAGGTCCTTAAATCGCCAATATCGGCTGATAGACTGTTGGTCTGTATTGCCCTTTACGCCTCCCCTGTCTGGCTTACACCTTCCACAAACCAATTGTAAATATGTGTTACCACAAAACAAATGCAAAATTAAATATTAAGGTAGACCCCAGTACTTAGATCCTAGTAGACCCCGTAATGGAGAAAATGAAAAATTAGGACCAATGTTATGTGTTTTATCACTTTTATCCTTCTTACACTGACACCTGATCTTATAGTATCTCAATTTGCTACGGAAATAAAACATTTTTTTATTAATTATTTACATAATTACCATGCAATAGGCCAAGATTTTTATTGTTACCCCAAACCGGATCAAAAATGTTCATATTTCCGAGCAGTTGAGAAAAGTAATTTATCTTGATATTCATCACATTGAGAGGCGAGCTGTTCAAAATATCCTCTGACCCTGAGTTTTAAAAACCCTCAACTCCAGGGCAAATGATCTACATGGACAACTGGCGCATGATGATGTACCTGGGCACGCCCGTGATGCCGGACTTATCTGCGCTCGTCTCCACGGGTCTCTACATCAACGACCTGTCAATGCATGACTTCAGCAGGTCAGTGGCAATAGTATATCTTCACTATACCCTCTTATTATGGTTACAGAATTATCAGCAACGTTTTAAAGTTGTAGGTAGTTCTGTAGCTCTGCCACCCCACTCTGGGAACGAAGGCGTGTGTTTATGTATTTATGTATGAAATAGCCAGTTGGTTTGTTTGATTTCTTTTTTAGTGCAAGGATAAAGCTAACGATATACAGTCCACATAGGCCCAAGATGACTGCGATCTTAAGACAGCCATCCTAAGACTGAAAACGCGTTGCCAACCCTGAGGACTGACACAGAATGCATCGATGATAGTAATGTCACCAGTTCTTACTCTTTCACTACCACCCCGAGAAACGATAGAATCTTATCTTATCTTGCACAAAATGAGCCCTTTCGGATACACTTCGACCGTGTGGGATCTTTGCCCTCCCTCTCCCTCTTACACACTTAGTTGCTCAAATGAGCAGTGGCTATAGCATTTCGAAATAAATAGAAAGAACAACACCTAGATTCGAACTCAGTACCTTACGACCATGAGTCGACACTCTAAGCCACTAAGCCAACGGCGCTCTAAGGGCATAATTCCCGAGAAAAAAAAAGTTAAGATATTTTAAACAAACGCTAATGAATATGTTTTATTCATTAATTCCTTGATGGTAATAATTTATCCCGTCTTCATTTCACTTAGTGCCTTAAATAATTATAATGTAATTTAAGTTCCTGAGATCATTTTACATCCCATTATAAACAAAGCAGTTAACAAACATATTTCTGGCACAATTTTCAACTTCTCAGAATTCGAGTTTCACAAAGAACAAAGAATTCTAATTGTTTCAAAGCACAGTTCTTGTAATAGGTACTCCCATTTCATTTTGTTAAAATTTATTCTGTTAAGAGGAAATAAATACAATTTATTTTAAAAGATATTAGAAGTACATTAGGGTTCCCACGCATCATAATCTGTCTTGTAGCATTAAACAAGTAAGACGAAAACAATTAGTAACCTCGTCTAAAATGTCAGAGTTTGGCTTAATCGGGATAACAAATGTTTATAAATTTGCTTCTTACGCCAAAATTGTGTTTGACGTAATTACAGATTGAGTTTATTTTTCAAAAGGTCTGCATATGTTACTTCTGCGTTAGACTACATATTCTTTGAACTTTGCTCCCATTGTGGATCATCATGCCAAAAACTGTCTACTGCAACATATAGTGCTTCCTTGAAAATCAACTTAATCGCTCCTGTGATACTCGCATCCTAGCTGTGTCCCGCGACACGTATTGGTAAGGACTAGAAAGTCTACTTTGTCAGAGGTCCGAGAATATTACACTTTCCGATTCATGGCTGCGACTCCAGAGTTTTTCCGGGGACGTATCATAATCCCGAAAGTTCATAATATCGAATGGTTCTTTTTTCTGAAACCGTAAACTTTTCAGGATTTTTTAAAAGGCCATTGTATAGAACCCATTAGGTTAGGTTAGGTTTGTTTTATAACAATCCTGAAAAGTTTATGGTTTCAGAAAAAAGAACCATTCGATATTATGAACTTTCGGGATTATGATACGTGCCCGTTTTTCCACCCCAAACTCTCCAATACAACAAAATAAAAAGCGTCTATGGAACATAATGCCTTATCAATGACTATGCTGGTTTGCCTTGGAAAATCATAAAAGAAATCCGGTCTTATCTATTTTGACTACCTTAGTATTCACATCTGCATATCCAATTTTGACCTGGCTACCTGAAAGAAATCTATCTACATCTATAATTCCAGGGACCTGATGCTCGCCGGCACCCAGCAGTCAGTGGAGTTGAAGCTAGCGCTGGACCAGGAACAGCAGAAGAGTAAGAAGCTGGAAGAATCCATGAGGAAACTGGACGAGGAGATGAAGCGGACCGACGAGCTCCTGTACCAGATGATACCCAAGCAGGTCGCTGACCGGCTGCGGAAGGGGGAGAACCCGATTGACACTTGCGAGGTAAGGTTATAATAGCTATTTTTTTAATTGAGGACGTCTATGACTTCATAGGGGTAGAATTCGTTTCTCGCAATTTCTTCCCGAGAGGGGTTGGTTAAAAAAAAAATTTAGGTACTCAAATTAAAAATCAAATTAAAAATATATTTATTTTCACATTATTTACATTAACATATAGGTACATGTGGTTACAGAAATATTAACAAGTTTTTAAAGTTGTTAGTAATTCTGTAGCTCTGCCTCCCCGCTCTGGGAATAAAGGCGTGAGCTTATGTATGTGTTTGTATGTATAGGTACATTTGATTACAGTCTTAGACAATCACGAATATAAACTAAATTACACCATACGGGCATTTCACATCTACCCATCTCACATCATACAATCAAAACATAAAAAAATAAAAACAACACAAAACACAAGCACAATAATACAATACAGAGACACGGAACATTGAGGTGGTAAAAGGCTAAGGCTCAGTCTGTGCCACGGCTTGGTAAAATAGTAAGGCTAAGATATATTAGTACTCAAAGAATTTTCCTCTCCAAATTTCAAGTTCCTATGTCAGCAGTTTAGGGTGTGCGTTATCTGTCAGCCAGCCAATCATCGAAGAGTTTTATATCGTATGTATACAGTGAGCTTAATTTTCATTGGCCTTATGCATCCATAGAAAAATAAGCAGCGTCGATAAAGGTGCGGTACCTAAAAATATGATTTACTCATTATAGCAAAAGTGGTATTCAGAGGTTCCCGAGGATGCGGGTTGGTGTCCTCAATTGATCCATTTCCGCTTGTGTATTCAAGAATCGGATTAAGATACCGTACCGATACCGTATGCGACCACACCGTCAAATATCCTTCTTCCAACGGTCTCGATCTAACTTTCTAACTATTAGGTAAATTTGCAAAGGTCATGGTCATGTTTTTGCATACCCTTTTGACATATCGAAAATGTTAACGACTGTACCAATCAAAGAATTTGTATATTGACGACATACGCCAGTAGTGTTTTCAACTTAAACGTACCGTACATTTGATATTAACAGCAAAAATTCGGATTAATAATGTAATGGCCAAAAAACTTTTCCTAAACTATACTCAAATTGTCATTTTGCAAAAAATCATAAGTCAATACAACTTATCGCAATGCAATAGATAGCAATAATTTTTTGGCAAACAATTATTTACTTTCCCATGTTTCATTTTGCCACATTTCATGTAGTGATGTGTTTGGCATAACATATTTTACGCAAAATAAAATACGGTAAATGATTTGCATCGTCCCTAAACTAACAACCTTAATAAATCAACTTAATTTTTATTTTTACAATGTCTTTTATTCCATTAGTAATACAAGCCTTTATTCCCCTTACGACTTCCACGGGAAGACATGGAGTGGCACTATTCTAAGCCGGCAACAACACAGCCAATTATTTACCTCATGCCATGAATAAGGGTCACTGTACGTTACCCGCAGCTAAAACTGCAGTTTGACTTTATACAACTTTATTAGTATACGAAGTGCAGCTCCGGAACGGATGCGCTATCTGACCGAGCCATAAAAGTGCATAATAAATTGTCTAGCTACGAAGCCAATATTGATCCGCGGGTACCAACAGTTTCAATTGAACAAAACCATGAACGTTGATTTAAATTTACAGGCGTGAAGGTTTATTATAAAGATTTATATAGGTGTATGTTTTTATAAAGATTCTCTAAATAAAGACGTAAATCTTAGATTGGGGTCCCCTAGATATTACTTTTAAGAACATTGTACCTTTTTGTTAATAAATCATTACTTACTTTTACTTACTTAAAGATTTAGTTTTATTTAAGCTTAGTTTTAATCAGTTATTGTTTATGCATGTTTATAACAACCACAATCTCTATCAGTACGAAACAGGATTAGCAGTAAATAGGATGTTAACTCCCTTAATTGCCTCGGTGTAATAATAGGATCACTTAAGTCTTATAACACTGTCAACATAATTAAACGGAAGAGAATTGAGTGAGATAATAATTCCTAAACGTAAACCCAAAGCATTGAGCGTCAAAGTTTTAAGTTTGTATAGAAATGTGGCTCCGATGGGTGTCGCTGGCGTTCCTCGTGGTATCGTTTAGCTGATCGCGGCACTAATCGTCACGGACGGCTGTTTGCTGACGGGATATAAGGCTGATATTTAGTGCTAGCGGGCGGGGAATTTATTATTTATGTATTTGTCGATATAAACAATAGGCGGCATTGATACTGGATTTAACCTTTTGCACGTTGGCACGACACGACGTAGCGAGAAAGAAATGCGAGCCATTTTATAAAGAATTTTAGTACGGTCAAACTCAGAAGTAAGTAGCTGTACACTTTAGTCCCTTGTCGCAACTATTGATACACTAAATTTAAACCACTCTCACTATAATCATTATTTCGACAAGGTACTAAAATGTTATGCAACTTCAGAGAGACAACCCGAAATAGTGTCTATCAGCGTCGGCTTCCGATGTCCGTCGGCGTCGGACCCAACTTCGGCGTAACACGGCGACGCCAAGTCTTTCGAATTCCGGCGCCTTGTCAGCGTCTTCTCAGGGTCCACCACAGATGCTGGAAAGACGCTGGCAAGACGCCGACGTTCAAAAGACCATTGGTTTTTCTGTTATTTGTAAGTAGTAAAAAGTCGACCTAGTTATTGTTTAATTATCTTTATTCTTTAGGTTAGCTAGTTAGTATGTGGAATAAAAGAAGATGTAGTGACAAAGATTGAAAAAGGAATGCTTCGATGGTTCGGTCATTTGGAAAGGATGGATGAAAGAAGATTGACAAAAGAGATATACAGATCGAAAGTGAGTGGACGGGTTGGAAGGGGCCGCCCTAGGCGTACTTTTTCGAGTCAAATCGGAGAAATACTGGAAAAGGGCCGAATCTTAAGTACCCGAAACTGACGTGCGTGCATGGGTTCTCTGCCGTTTCGCCGAATTATGTTTCGTCAAATGATTCATTTCGTCAAATGTTTCATTTGGGCAAATGCTTTTTTTTCTAAAACTGTAAATATTTCAGGATTTTTTAAAAACTAACCTAACCTAACCTATAGGGTTCTACACGATGGTCCTGAAATAAATCCGTACACCGCGTGCATGACTCGATGTATGAATGTGGAAGAAGCGAAAGAAATTTGTCAAGATCGTAGCAAGTGGAAAGAAGTGGTCTCTGCCTACCCCTCTGGGAAACAGGCGTGATTTAATGTATGTTTGTATGTAGTTAACCTGACATTTTTTTGTAACAGTCAGGATAAAATTCGTTCTCCTCTTCTAAATTTTGAATAATTTCCTTTACATTTAAAAATAATAATCGAACAAAAGAAAACAACCAAATTCATTATGATTTTTTATTCAAGAATACACGTCTTATTTTGTTAGACGTCAGTGTTGCCTTGAATTGCCCCAAGTGTACGGGAGCACGGCATTACCGACCTTGAGACCTGCAGTGGCTACTTCGTGTAAGAAGGTCAACCCAGGATGGCCTGGAAAAATACTTGAGCCTTGACCACCTGCAGAAGAAGAAGGTTGTTGAAGGACAATGATATTTGGGGTCTGTGGCTGACTGGGGGGGTATCCATATGGCGATGGTGCATACAGCTGGTTGGGGGGATATACATATTGTACAGGCGGCTGGTTGGGAGGGGGGTAGCTATTTAGTACAGGCGCCTGGTTGGGGGGGTATCCATACCTATGGTGAAGGCGGGTAGCTATTTTGTACAGGCGCCTGGTTGGAGGGGTATCGATATGGTGAAGGTGACTGATTTTGCTGTCCATATTGTCCATTAGACGGCTGGCGTTCGTATTGTCCGTTAGGTTGTTGGTTGGATCCAAAGTTTTGTCCGTCGTTTACCAGATGAGAGTATCCTTGTGCCGAAGTAAGTCCAATTATGCCACTTCCCGAGAACCCTATAAAATAGAAAAACTATTTTAAGGATCATTGATATCACCGTTAGTTTTGGTTTTAAGAAATCACGTTATAGTCATGTTTGTAAAGGTAATCCATATTTGCAATGACATTAATATTCCTGCGTCAGGAGGGTTATGTTTTCCTGGTGTATGTATGCATATATTTCTTTGACACGCTCTGCAGCCTAAACAGTTTGATAGATTATACCATGTGCGTCGGTAGATTTGTCTTGGTTGTGAAGTGACATAGGCAGGCAGACATTAAATCAAAGTAATGAGAGGGAGGGTTATGTTTTTTCATATTATTTTGACGACAATATCACACTTTGAAACTTGGGGATGTAACTTTAGGTAATCCAGTTCATTTCTACGTTATAATTCATTCATAATTCATAATTCATAATTCATAATTATTTATTGATCTCTTAACAAATAGCATTCAAAAAAAAATTACAGATTAGAGAGATTTTATGCTTACCCAATTCAAGATAAAGTGGTTCCTACACTAGGTACAGCCTGTGTCGTAGGTAACCAATTGCTGTTTGAGTTGCCAAAATGGAGCGAAATGAGAACAAAAATTAAGTGTATGTTTCTGTGTGTGTGTGTGTATGTGTGTAATGTATGTCCATCTATACTACCCCCTTCAAAACCTCTTCAGTTATAAAGATTAGGTTTTGAAATCACATTATAGCTATTTTCAGCTAAATGAGCCAAAGACGTACCTCAAGTAGGGTTGTCCACGAGCTTCTTTAAAATCTTAATAACTCCAAACTATTAACAATTTGAAAAGTTAAAACTACTCTTTGGACCGTTATAAAGGGGTTTATTATACGGTAAAAATTAGAACTGATTTTCATATAGTTTGGAGTGTCGTGTCTCGGTAACTTTTGGGTAGGTTATTTAGAAATTATTCAGAAACTATATATTAGCGCTTTAGTTCCTGCCTCTAGAAAACACCGTTGCTCCAAAACCCAAAGTGTATGATTAATTAAATAAAAACTAAAAAAACTTCAAGAAAAGAACTTTTATTTTCTTAAGTTTTAAACAAAAAAATTATAACCCATGGTAGGATCCGCTGCGGCATCAATAACAACAGTCAAATTTGCAAACGTTTCCTCTAATAACTTAGTAAATATTAAAATAAACTCTAATTCTTGGTAATAATTACTTATAGAGCAGACAATGGCATTTAATTTCTAATTTTTGCTTCGTTAAAGGTGAAATCGTGTGCAAAGTAACGGTCATTTTAATTTTAAAACATTTTAGAGGTAAATTAAACTAAATGAAAATCAAGTGAGTAAATAACAATTATCAATTAAATTAAATGAAGAACTGCGTTTAAAATGAAAAAAAGTATATTAAGTTTTTAAGTAATGGGTTTAAATGACATCAAAAAGTGAAATAATTAATTATTTTCTTGGGCATAGTGTTTGTATGAAATATTAAGAAACCAATTAAGTTCTGATACTGCATACATAATCTCTCTAAAGTAAACAGACAGAGCCTACTCTACTACCTACACGTTCTACTGGATATAACTATATTGCCTTTGACGTGTTTCCGGATTGTCAATGGTTTGATAGCTCTTACTTCTCTGGTATATTATACTACTACTTTCTGACTTATTATTTCTTCTTCTTTTCTTCTTATTTCCTCTGTCTTCTTTGATATTTTCTTGTCAGTAATGGTGGCCAAGTTAAAAACAATACCATAACATGCTAAAGTAATATTGTTTTACCGAGTTGAATAGGGCCTGTATTAGTGATGTGCCGTGGGAATATTCCGCTTCCGGATATTCATGGGAATGTTCCCTTACTCCCAGGAATATTTCTAAAACAGGGGTATATTGCAATACAGATTTGGCAAATTCAAATTTTAATTAAAATTTTATATAATTAATAGTACCTACTGTGAAGAATAAAAAGACTCGCTTAAACCAGCTTTTATGCTAGGTATACATGTTTAACCAATGTACCTTTAAGGTACATTTTGCAACTTATTGAATTTGTTAGTTACGCAGTATTGCAGTATCCCCGACGATATGTGTACTTTTATACTTACAGTAAAATTTAAGCTTTCGTTTGGATCACAAAATCGTTACTCCTTTTCGCGATGCATAATGTTCCTAGGAATTTACGCCTGCTCTTGCCTGTATACCCTATTCATTATTTTATGGAGTTTCCCGGGAGCAACGGAAATTTTCCTTGTAACGCTTTTGTTATTTCTTTGTACCTACCCATCGTGACTTTTAATGTTTATGAATATTTAACATGTCAAAGACAATATGGTTTTACCCTGTACCCTGTAGTAGCACAGCCGAGGCCATGTTTTACGAAAACTTCTAAGTGGCTTGAGTAGTTTATATTTTTAACAGTACAAAGTTTTATCAGTGTTTTTGTATTCTCAATTACTAGGACTTTTTCTTAACTAGCACTATCAAGTGTACCTACTTTTGTATCACCTCAGACCCCAATAATCTACACTCGCGGTCAAATAATTCGGGTCAGAGTGCGTTTTTCATACAAACGAGGCTATTTCGAAGCCTTGGTCCCTAGCCAGGGGTTGTTTTGATTGAGGTTTAATGGTGGATACTCCAAGGTTCAATAGAGGAGGTCAAAAGTTCTTAAGATACCTAACTGATAGCACAATCAGTTGACACCACAGCGAGAGAGTTTGGGTCAGCATTTGGATTTCCTTACATTTTATTGTCATTTTAGATGTTTTTCTGAAGATGCACAATTCCGGCGTTAGCCGCAGATTCAATCAGTTGGGTGTCCTAGGCACTCTGGAAGTCCTGTATCGATGCTCGGGGTATCCATCATCAGATTTCACGACAAGCATCCCCTGGCGAGGAACCAAGGCTTCGAAATAGCCTCGTTTGTATGAAAAACGCACTCTGACCCGAATTATTTGACCGCGAGTGTAGATTAAGTATTTAAAGAACAAAAAACCCAACTGTGTTAATAAATCACAACTTGGAATATATTTCATCCCTATCGTATTGATGTCAACTCGGCCATTACTGTCCAGATAGTAGAAGTCATTGTAGAATAAGGGCCAATCCAATTAATGAAATCTAATAAATTCGAAATTAACTTTGTCTGTTTATTACGATTTCACAGATACACTGCTGAACCGATATCGATGAAATTTGGTTCATAGACAGTTAGAGCCCCGAGGAAGGACATTGGGTACCTTTCGTATGCGGTAGGCAGAAAATTTGTTGGCGGCTCAGTGCGGCAACGCGGTCACGTGACCAGTCACGTGACATCAAACCAACAAAAATAGCGACCATACTGAATATTTTTATGTAAGGAGCAATTTTTAGTAAATTTGATTACTTTATTGGCTAACCTACAATAAACTTTAACCCTTAGAAAGCTTCACAACAAGGTTCAAATTAAATTCGGGAGGCAGCGCAAAGCATTTGGTGCAGATCTGCTCTCTAGCAGTTTGCGTATATGGAGCAGATCTGCTACTACGCATACGAAAGGTTAAACTCGCAAGTAATAATGACTTCGAGGCGGACGGAGTCTCGGGGCACAGCTAGTTTAATAATAATATCAATTATATCAGAACACTTGACTGTGCTCATCATAATGAACATTTTTTACGTAGATTTTTAATTAAAACTGGTCATTTGCCACACGGACTCCCGCATCGTGGGTTCCGTACAGCAGCACAGTATGTAGATCTACCTACAAATACAGATTTCGACTCGCACTTGACCATTTTTAGTACATATTTGTTGTTTTTTTTTCAGGGTTTGTGCTATCATCTAACCAAATTTGTTTTTAAATTTGTTAGTAAACCCGCCGTAATAAGAAATTCGGAAAAAAAAACAACCCGCTATATATTACGGTTCAAAAGGCAGATCTTTAAGTTTAGTCCCCACATAGCAGTACTAGCAGGTAAATTAAGTTCTGCAGCTTATGCTGTTAGGAAAATCAGGCAACTTACGAATGTTGAGACAGCTCGCTTAGTTTATTATAGTTATTTTCATAGTGTTATGTCATACGGTATTCTGGTTTGGGGAAAAGCTGCTGACATACAGACTATATTCGTGTTACAAAAAAGAGCCATCCGTTCTATATATAATCTAAACTCCCGTGATTCTTTAAGATTACTATTTAAAGAAATTAGTATTTTGACAGTAGCGTCACAATTTATTTATGAGAATATTATTTATGTCATTAAAAATCAGGACTCTTTTATTAAGAATTGTGATATACATAATTTTAATACAAGAAATAAAAATAAAATTGCTATTAAAAAATTTCGTGTTCGTAAGGTTTTTAAATCATTTGTAGGTCAATGCATCCATTTCTATAATAAATTACCTGACGAAGTTTTAAAGTTACCATTTCCAGTACTTAAAACTTACTTGAAAAAGTCGCTGATGTCTAAAGCTTACTATAGGGTCGAGGACTATCTATCAGATAAAAGTGCTTGGCCTAAACTAAACACCCAAATAACTTAATAATAACTTAATCGTAAGAAATATGTACTTAAACATTGTATATTGTCTAGGGGACACGGTTTCTGTAGGAGAATGTATCGAAACTTTTTATGTAGTTGTATTACACCATCATAATTAAGTATAATTTTCATAATTATTTTCTATTACTTACTACTAATTAGTTCTGGAGAAAATTCAGAGTTTTGACACATTTTCCTGCTCAACTACGCGTGAATACATTTATTTCTTATCGTATGTTATATTCATTGTTTTATATAATGCTAGGTTAAGTTTTAAAATTGTATATTTAAAAAACGACTAACTGTTGAGTTTCTTGCGGCGCTTCTTCTCAGCAGTGGTCTCTTGCGAAGCGCTGGTAGATTTTTGACGTGTAAAAGTGCCCGTGCGGCCTACTTACTGAATAAACATCTTTTATCTTTTTTTTTATCTTTTTTTTAGGACGCACGGACGGACGGGTGGATGATGTAACAAGGCGATGTATGCTAGGAATGTGAACAACGTTTGTATAGAAAATAGCCACCCACCAGAAAGTATGAAGTCGCTTACAGGAAGCCTTTTCAAGCGCATATTGACCAAATGGCTCATGGATAAATGTTTTCATAGTGTACAAGATTATTTAAAATTTAATGTAAATGTATTATTACGTACATACATACATAAACTCACGCCTTTATTCCCAGAGTGGGGTAGGCAGAGCTACAGAATTTCCAACAACTATAAACTTTTTGATAATTCCGTAACCACATTTTGCACACTTAGGCAAAGATGTTTACCAGTGTATTAGTGACAGGTTGCAAGCCCATCGCCTAACAGTACTACACGCCTTTATTACCTTAGTCGGCTTTTACGACATCCACGGAAAGACTTGGAGTGGCACTATTCTAATCCGGCAACCACACGGGGTTCGGGGGGGGGGGGGGTGTATTATTATAACCCATATTATTAATTTTGATTTGATTTGATTTGATCTCAACTGGAAGGAATAGGGGGACCAGCAGGAAATGACTTAAATCTATGCTACCTCTGGTTTTAATATAAATTATGCATGCTAAATAGTTGCTGCCATTGCTGATAAAAATAATGTGTTAAACCACTTGACTATAATCGATCCTGTATCCTCCCTTTGGCTACGAAGTCCTAAAATATGTTCTTTCCCCCAGATGTTCAACAGCGTCTCCATCCTGTTCTCCGACGTGGTGACCTTCACGGAGATCTGCTCCCGCATCACTCCCATGGAGGTGGTATCCATGCTCAACGCCATGTACTCCATCTTCGACACGCTGACCGAGAGGAACCGGGTGTACAAGGTCAGGAAGATCATGGTATTCTCTAAGTATAGTAGCTGCTGTGTTTATACATATAGGCATCCCATCTAGTCCTAGGGGCTAGGGGACGCGTTTTGAGATTGTAGTAGTTTAAGTTTAAGTTTGAGCGTGAGGCCGTGAGAGCAGAGAGAGAGAGAGACTACAACTGGCGGTAACAGCACGGGCTATGTAGCAGGCGAGGGAAGTGAACTCAACGGCGCAACGTACTTTAGTAGTCATTTCCACTCCCGACTTTGTCACCGCTACACTAGTCTGTCAAAGCCGATGACGCGACAGGGTACAAAAATGTGAAGCTACTTATACAACTGACTGTACCTATAGTCTTTGCTTTGTACCAAACGAACCAATTTACCATTAATACTCGATAATCACGTGCTTTTAAGGATCAAGTGAGGTCTAAGCAATGATTTATTACACTTAATCTTTACGTTCACATTAAGTCTAAGATTAAGTAAATAACTATTCATTATACGTTATTTGAAATAAAATCACGCTTAATCAATATTTGAGGTTACGTGTCAAATAGTACTAATTTGTTTACATCTTTTTCAATTTCAATTGACACAGACTATACGTACCTATTGTAAACCTCCAGGTAGAAACCATCGGCGACGCTTACATGGTGGTGTCAGGAGCCCCGGAGAAGGAAGATAACCACGCGGAGAAGGTGTGCGACATGGCCTTGGACATGGTGGACGCCATCACTGACCTGAAGGATCCGAGCACAGGTAACTCTTTACATTGGAGGTAATATAATTATGTATGGATAGTAACTACGTTCAGAGCTGATAACCAGTGGTCAGACCCTCTAATACGAGTAGGTAGCTTACACGTCAATTACTGACAGCGCCATCTACCATGATCTCAATGAACTTGATGGCTTGATAGTATATTAAGATCTTCTTAGTTCTAGCTTTAAATAGTTATTTCGTCAAGTTAAGGTTAATAGGCACTACCTATTCGACCACTGCATTTCATCAAAGCTCACCATCCCGATTCGACTAGCCTACATTGGAAAACCACCAACGTTGTTGCAATGCCCAAAAACAATTCCGATATCCGATTCTTTCGGTAATGTCAATGACCCAGGCAAATGCACTCTTTATTCAGTTGTCCCTAGCTGTGTTAATTCATAGATGCCAAACGTCATGCTGATGTGGTTGACTTTTCCAGGTTCCCACCTCTCAATCAGGGTGGGAGTGCACTCGGGGGCAGTAGTAGCCGGCATCGTGGGGCTGAAGATGCCCCGCTACTGCCTCTTCGGAGACTCCGTCAACACCGCCTCCCGCATGGAGTCCACGTCGGAAGCCATGAGGATCCACATATCGGAGACCACGCAAGAGTTGCTATCGCCATCTTATATGGTCACAGAGAGAGGAGAAATACAGGTTAAGGGAAAAGGTAGGTTCTGTTGTCGTTGAATTAGGGTAACTAGAACAGCACCTACGAGGAAATAAGTCTGTGTCAAAAATTTCAATTTTGGGACAAGCTTTTATTCACGACTGTACTTTTTGCAAAATCATTATCTGATTGTCAAGACCAAACTATTGAGTCCCAACGCACGGTGGCTATAAGTCCAGTATAGCGGAGATCCTGTCGCCACCTTCCGACCCCATCATCAGATCAGCTCGTAGATACCATAATATTGCATTGTCATCAGGTTTTACATATGTGGTCCAAATCTTAGCCTATTCAGTTAAAGAGGGTCAAAATTGGTTTGCAAATTTTGACGGACAACTAACTTACAAACATACGAACAGTGCAATTTAAATAATAACTTGTAAGTAGTAATAAGAGAAGATATTTCAAGGACGTGTCTTGTCTGTGAAATGTGTATAGAAAAATATTCCATAAAAACTTGAGATTTGAAGTTAGGCTACGCAGGTTCATAACGAGGGAAAAAACTACCACAGTTTTTCAGAAAAAAGGTCCTGGCGATCCTTTTAAACCATATTTACTGTAAAGTATTTGTCCGTTGTTCCACCTTTTCGTATGAAAAAAAGGACATTTATTCATATCTGAAATTTTAGGATCAATGAAAACCTACTGGCTCGAAGGCAGAGAATCGAGACCGTCGTTGACCAAAGTGATATCATCCCAGCTGCAACCAGGCTCGGAACCAGAGTGGGAGAGGGCTGCTGACGTCAGGGACAGTATTGCAGAATATTCAGCTCAACAGTTCTTGAATAAAGAGAACTCCATGGTACCCCAGATCCTTCCAAATGCCGTGCAGAATTCCGGACCAAGTTCGCTGGTCAGCGTATCTGGTGAGTGAGGAGACCGCTCCTTTATCAAAATTTGTTGTATACCTGTTCAAAATGCTGCTTACTTTTACATTAAAACAATCTTTTTTACGGAGGTGCCGTAAGAGTTTAATAGTTTTTCACCATTATAATGAAGAAAATCTAAATGGTTTTAGATGCTACCTAACAAGTCCTTACTTTATTAAAGCTGCAACATATTTTGTAAGAAATATAATTTAAGACTAGTTTTACAGCAGACCTCGCTCTAGGTCAAACCTGTGCCGCAAGGATAGATACATTGGTTTCAGGTTTGCTTGAGAAGGTGTTGACCAGAAGTTGCGTGAAAAGTTTCAAACAATATTTTCCTGTTAAATAGGTAGCGAATCTTAAGTACCCGAAACCGACGTGCGTGCATGACTCGATGTATGAATGTGGAAGAAGCGAAAGAAATTTGTCAAGATCGTAGCAAGTGGAAAGAAGTGGTCTCTGCCTACCCCTCTGGGAAACAGGCGTGATTTAATGTATGTATGTATGTATAGGTAGCGAATTTTGAACATAAGAAAATAACAGTTAATTTAACTACTCGTACTTATCAAGGCGCGTGTATGTGTGTGTGTGTGGTTTGTATGTGTAAGTATGTGTGTGTCTGTGTGACTGTGAATGTCACTCAAGTTTTCAAAATATTTTATTAGTATAATATTTTATTCTAACATGCTTACTTGTTCAAGGAAATCAACTTGCTCAGCTGTCGACAGCAACTGCAAGGAGCCCCCAGAGCCCCCTGACGCCGACCGTGATGTCTCCGGTGGAGGAACGAAGGATGTACTCCCCGGTGACCTTCCAGGACGTGGCCAGGCGCAGTATAGCCAACTCGCCCAACAGAACGGATAAGACCCGAGGTAATATGGAAATAAAGTGCCAATATATGAACTACCTGAAGTATTCTTATCTCCTAGTACCAATTTAGGCTAATCAGTGATGCAACATACAGGCGGGTTATTATGACATAGCTGTACAGTTCATTTCACGGCGAGCGTAAAGGACAGCGCTATAGAAGTTACATAGCTCTGTCCTGTTCTCTCAGCGTAAAATGAATTGCACAGATACGTCGTAATAACCCCACTGATCAGACATTTGCACTGCACCAGACATTAGAAATAAAAGAGTTTTGAGGTTTTCTTCTCTGCGTTATGATAAACTTGGCCTGTCATTCGGGCCAATCAAGTTTCCAAAATTTGTTGCAAAGTCGGAAAGAGTGTAGAATAAACAAACTCTGAAATTATGCGACGATTTTCATTTATTTTTCATTTCAATATTTAAATTATTTGGTTCGGTTTCTGGATCGTGTGCCAGGATAGGATGTTATAAAAACGGTTTCCCAACCGTTTTGCGTGTTCAAAATCTCATGCGTAGAAAATATTGTTTTTCTTTTATTGGTTTCCTTTTGGGAAATGCTGGTAGATTTATGACGTGTTTTACACGCGCCAGTGTGGCCTACTTACTGATCGGTTCTTTTATATTATTCTATGTACAGATTCGAGATCGAACTCCACCAGTTTCGGCGGAGGGTGGGCCGACGCCGAGTCCCTCGCCACCACCACCCCCGCTAGAACCACTGACAGCCTCAACTCTATTTGGTAACATTCACCCTTCCATTCTATAAACGTTTCTTTTAATATGACTTTACCTTCGTGGCAATATTTTCCCCCTAGTTTCCCTGCGTGGTTGCCGTGGATGTCGTAAGAGACGACTAATGTCGGATTCCGATATTCAAACCGCGGATAGATAAGGCCTACTTCGGGTTAAAATTTGGCATTTGCTCACCCAAAGGTTAGCTGGAAGAGATCCCTTAAAGGGATAAGTTCGACTTTGTACATTCTAACTCTGTATTGTATTAGATTTTCTGTTTTTTTTTTTGTGTACAATAAAGTGTTTACATACATACATACATACAAGATGTGTCAAATTTAATCCGAAGTAAGTCTATCTGTCCGCTGTTTGAATATAGGAACTGGCCATAAGGGAATAAAGGCTGTGTGCCTAGTACTGTTAGGCGATGGGCTAGCAACTTGTCACTAATACACTGGTAAATATCTTAGCCTAATAGTGCAAAATGTGGTTACAGAATTGTTAACAAGTTTTTAGAGTTGTTAGTTTAATTCTGTAGCACTGCCTACCCCACTCTGGGAATAAAGGCGTGAGCTTATGTATGTATGTGTATGTATTTTCCCAATTAATAAGTCCAAGAGACACTTCATCATTTTGCACCTTTTTATTGGCAACGTTGTTATTGTACAATTGGGTTTATTCTGATGGCTATTTGCTTGTTGGTGGCAATTTTTTTCTATTGTTATTGTTATTCTTGAGTCTAGGTCTTGACTCATTCCAGCCTAGTCTTCAGATTTGGCACCAATCTTAAGATTCTAAATGTCCATGAGCCTGTGTGCTCGTTTGCCTTTTCGACGCTATTAAAAAACATTCGGTCTTTTATGGCATAAAGAAAATAAACGAGCACACAGGCCACGGTATTCAGAAGACTATAGTCTTAAGAATTCAAATGTGTTGCCAACCCTGCGGTCTAAGTTGGAATGCTAATATGCTGGGTACCTAATTATTTTATCGAAACAATTTTTATTTTATCGAAAGGCAATTCTCGCCGCATGAGTATTTTTTTGGTACTGACACGTCTATCTTAACCTAACTTACGTAATTAATGTTTAAAATATCCTGTAAACATCATAATGTAATGAAATTCGATGAATTGAAATTCGATAAAATGATGGGCTGCCCTAGAGGGTAGCATAGATGCTAGCATCTTCACCGGTTGTCTTATCACCACACCGGAACACAAAAATAATGGAACTTGTACAAACTCACGCGGTTTGTCCGTCTGTAGTTACAGTGCGACGTCCCCTTGCAGAAACGGCACCGCGCCCCCCTCCAAGGAGAGGGGAGATGACAGCGTGGCCGAGGCAGCGGTAAGTGCCCCTTACCTTCAATGGTTTATCATACAAAAGTTTGAAAAAACTAAATAAAAAGCCAGCTTCAAAAACCCGCCTACATTTTCTATACTGTCAGTCTGTCACCGATGGAATAATTGTCATTTTGCCATTGTTGTTATTTCAATTTTAACAGTTTATATCCTACTAGCTGTTCCCGTGTCCACTTCGTTGGCCAAAACATTTTTTTTGAGTTAATAATTTTCCCGCTAATTCCCGTTCCCGTGGGCACTTCGGGAGTTCCTTTCTTAGTGCACCTCTACGGTACCTAAGCTACGTCCCTTCCAAATTTCAAGTGTCTACGTTTAGCCGTTTAGGCTGTGCGTTGATATGTCAGTCAGTCAGTCAGTTTCTCCTTTTATATATTTAGATAGATATCACTCGGGGTGGTGAAAGGATTCTAACGATACCACACACATCTTAATGGGCTCAGGCGTTTAGAAGTTACGCTGGAATAAAGAATCTTACGTACATACATAAACCAGAAAATATTACCTACACTCCTTTTTTTGGGCAGTCGTGTAAAAAGATCGTGTTAAGTAATTGGTTCTAAAAGTACGGTGGCTAGGCATATATTCTAACTTTCCAGAGGTAACATGAATTTAAGATATTGGTAATTTAATCTTCGGTTCTCTACTTTATTGATATTATTACAGTGCGTGGCTCGCATGTCCCCAGCGCACTCCGCGCCGGCCGCGTGTCGTGAAGCCCCGCGAGCAAGCGCCGACGACATAGGTAAGCACTCTGACTGAATATTAGCTGTTTTAATGCTGGGTAGTGATTCTCTAAACAACGACGGTCGAACGGACGGACGAGTGATGTCATAGTCATAGTCATAGTCATAGTCATAGTCATTTATTTATTGCATTACGTGTATACATGATGTTAAAAATATATTTTGTCCAAACATAAACCCTGTAAGGGCGCTGCAATCAACTCAATAAAACTAGATACGTTATTAAAAATCAAATTCAAACATGTCATCACAATTACAATTAACTAAGTACTATAAATTAAATACTAAATATGCTGATTATTGTATAACATTCGTAAAAATATTAGAATTTACATTTTGATTAAAAGTCACTTATAATTATGATGTCAGCCTATTACATTAAGTAGTCAAAGAAACGATTTCAATAAAATAAAATTAAACAATTGCCATTTTGTAAAATTCTAAACATAACTAAAAACTAAAAATATTAAATCCAAGCAGCGAGTTTAAGTAGTCCCGTCAGATCGAACAAAACACATTTTAGCGCGTGCATTTTCAATTAAGCAGCATTATACGTTCGACCCATCGGCAGGAACCATGCTGCTAAATTGAAAATGCATGCAGTGTGCAAAATGTGGTTACAGAATTATCAACAATTTTTAGAGTTGTTGGTAATTCTGTAGCTCTGCCTACCCCACTCTGGGAATAAAGGCGTGATATTATGTATGTATGTATGTATGTGAAAATGCACGCGCTACAATGTGTTTTGTTCGCACTGACGGGACTACTTAATCTCGCCGCTTGGACATCACTCGATCAGTCGTTCACCTTTGCTTCTTGAGATAATCACATCCCTGATTAACAGGTCCAGCTACAGCATGCTAGTAGAAGTACGTTGACGACTTGTTTTTCACGTTTAAGGTGTGAGCTTTTGTAACGACGCAATGTACTCCTACTGGTGTGCTTTTACAGGACCAATGGTAAATCAGCCTTAACAGAATTTATGTGGGAACACGTTCATTATTATTCAAAACGAACTGCTTTCGACTGCTACGATAAAGGGGTGCGTAACGATCGATATAAAAATATTTTCTATAATATCAGTCGATATAACGCTCATTTGATATACTTATTGAATCATATAACAACATTGAATATATTTAAATATGATATAATTAACATTTTATGTAACGATCATTTGTTCTAAAAATATTTTATATAACATACATTAAGTATAATGCATAATTACTATAATCAACTTATGATATAAAGTTAATTTCATATAAAGTACAGTTGGTATAAAAAAATACTGTCTATACTAACTCGTGTCCAACCACAAGGGTCGGTTTCTTAGTTACCTATTGTGACCCTGCAGAGCGGTAACTCCTAGGTCTTAACTAATATAATAGGTTAGGTTAGGTTAGAATTGTGTCAAGGCGCGAAGCGCCGTAACTACGTGGAATAGGAGCTCCGCAAAGCGGAGCTCCGTCGACTTTGCCTCACGGTCAGCGTAGTACCAAAAAATCATTCGACAAAAATAATATACCACATGATAGTTATACAATATGATTTTTATACAAAATGATGATTATACCAAATGATGTTTATAATAAATAAATGATATATCAAATGATAATTAAAGTAAATAAAAATAGATATTTTGATAATATACCAATCGTATATTATATAAAATGAGTGATTATATCCTTTAAAATTATATCAAAAGTTATTATATCAAATGAAATTATATTAATTATTTTTATACCGATCATTACACACCCACGATAAAGTCCTATCTTTAGGGAAAAAAAAAGGGAAATTCCCACACAAATTGACCAAGTCCTAAGTTAAACTTTAAGCTTGTTCTTCGGGTACTAGTCAACGGTAAACTTACTTATACAGAGATATGCATACTTAAATACATACAAATATCTCCACTTATACTGGGATTCGAACCAGACGGGCTATTGCTAACGCACTCACAATCGCAATCGTTTTCATTTTGAAAATCGAAGGCTTGTCTGCGTACAAAATGAAAAACAATTGTTCCGCTTTGAAGCTGATTGCGATTGCGAAGGTTCACCGCATATACTCCTGAAAAATATAACCGACTTGCTTGGGCTGTTGGGCACAAGGTATCATCATAAAAAGCTATACAGGGTCATGGAACCAGTAATTAACAAGGACCAATGATCGACCTTTGATTCTTGTGTTACACAAGTTGAGGCTTATTCATTTGTTTTGGAATAATGTATGTATGTATGTAAACACTTTATTGTACAAAAAAAAAACCATAACAATACAATTAATATAAAAATATGTACAAAGGCGAACTTATCCCTTTAAGGGATCTCTTCCAGCTAACCCTTGAGAGATTGAGAAGAGTCAACGGTTGTGCACAGATAATAATCAATCAATTTAGAACCTTATGATCTTTGAATTTAGATTTAAGTGTCCATGATTGACGCCTTTAGCTAAAAGTGTCCAACATTGGTGCCGTTACCCACACACACACACTAGTATACACACTAGTATCCTTAAACTCCTGTGACAATTTCATGTAGCAGTTTGAATATGACATTACATCGACGGAAGATGAAAATATATAGCGATTTACAAGGAAACTACTTACCATGACTCTAATCATCTGTTCTGTTTCAGAAACCGACACAGAGTACCAGGATGCTCACGAGCTCAGCCACAGCCACATCTGCACCGTCTCGGAGACCATCACCGAAAACCCCAAGCCTGGCAAAGTAGGACGGTTCAAGGCGAGGATAGCCCCCCACAAATGCGTCAGCCAGAAACCGAATAAGGAGTCCATCAAGGACAAAAACCCAACGGTCTCTGTACAGCCCCACGGCCATCACCACACGAAGAACGCCAATCACCACCAATGCTGCGGCGCCTTTGGGAATCCGCACGTAAGACACAAAAATAACTCAAGCTGTCAACTTATTTAAAACTAGCTGTTAGTTTATTGTCTATCAAAATTGAGTGATATCATCTTTGGTATGTCTGAGCTGCACGTGGCACTGTAATGTAGTTAAGATACGGTTTCAGGAGATATTGATTGGTGCAACATATCCAAATAACAGACATATGTGGTTCTGAAAGATAAATAGGACTATTCTTAATTAACGCTTTCCTAAGTCCTTATAATTCACACGAGATTAAATTATCTAACAGAACTGTGCGAGACAGCTTAGGAGCGAGGAATATCCACCAATAGGATTTTTTTTTATGGCATAGAGAAGACAAACGAGCACACAGGCCACCTAATGGTAAGTGGAAACTATGACCCATAGACATTCGCATTCACAGGACTGCGATGCAATCCTAAGACTGCAAATGCGTTGCCAACCCTGAGGACTAAGTTGGAATGCCTCTATGCTAGGGATTTCACCGGCTGTCTTATCCCCAAACCGGAACACAACAGTGTGAACACTGCTGTTTGGCGGTAGGTTAATGGATAAGATGGTGGTAGTGATCTGGACGGACCCTGCACAAGGTCCTACCACCCGCGCAATGATTTGGTTATTTTCCCAGCCTAGCGCAGTGGAGCTATCCTATTGGTGGTTTTTTTCGACGTCCACTGCTCAGCTTCCTCACACAAGTAGAAGTAGCACAAAACTTTCATAAACAATAAAGTAAGTACGACGAGCTACTCAAAAATGTATTCAAGACTTTTAATAATGGTTATAATTTTTTGGCTTTTTTGTAGCTCGATCATATACATATAAGTATGGATAAGAATGAATGTTCTAAAAGTCTTTCGATCGAAAGCATAACATATTTTAAGTAAAAGGTCGTGGTTGTATTATTTTGTCGTCCGCAAAAGTATTATTTTACCTACAATTATGGAGTACGTAAGTTTAAGATTTTAAAACAGTATTTAGCTAACGGACTCTTATGGCTGCACTCAGGGCCAGTTAATGACGCTTAATTCGTTCCTTAGTGACGATTTTTTATACAAGGGTTTAAAAAAGGAACGAGTTAATTGCCTAAAACGTCTCCGAGTACGGTTAGGGACAGATCTCAGACGGTACAATAATTCCAATTCCAAAGGTAATTCCAAAGATAAACTGTCAAGTTTAAATGAAATCGAGCTTTACACTATGACAATAGCAAATAAAATGTTACCAAAAACTTATATCATGTATATTGACACTGTGTGACAGTGGTTTTTATAGAATTTAAATAGATTGATGTATACTTGCTAAGCTTATATCATAGACATGAGCGTTAGGTTGTAGGTAGGCACGAGCCAATAAAAACACGGGGATGGTGGCATTAACGCACCGGACATTGTCGGTGGTTCAATAAATACTTGAACATCAAAATCTAGATTAACTAGAATTCGAATGCACATCAGCTCACTGGTTACGCCACCATGACATACTAAAGCAGCTCATTTTAGGTTGAGAAATAGGGACAGAGCTGTACAACTGCTATACAGCTCTGTCACTTATTAACGTGTCAAAAAGTAACGGATGTTTTGTCCACATTTTGTCACGCGATATACGCAGCCATGTTTAGGGCCCCAGTTCAGTTTATGCCGAGAGAAAAGGCCGGAGCTAACCACAAAGCTATGTCATCGTAATCCGCTAAGCAATTGAGTTATCTAGAAATAAGTCTTTTAAAATTGAGGTTACAACTCAATTCACTCAATAGACCAGCTTGAACGTAAATCATTTAGTGTATGTTTATAGGTGTCGCGGTATTATAATTATGTGGTTATTTTCATGATTTTGACATAAATCTCAATGAGTTGTATCGTAAAGCTGCGACCACACCGCTGTTTAGAATACGGCGTCGGTACGGAAACGCAGTGACGCGTCGTATCAGTACCGTTTTTGACGCATGCTCCACACACCGCTGCTTAAAATACGGCGTCGGTACGGAAACGCAGTGACGCGTCGTATCAGTACCGATTTTGACGCATGCTCCACACACCGCTGCTTAAAATACGGCGTCGGTACGGAAACGCAGTGACGCGTCGTATCAGTACCGTTTTTGACGCATGCTCCACACACCGCTGCTTAAAATACGGCGACGGTACGGAAACGCAGTGACGCGTCGTATCCCTGTCACTGCGATTCCGTACCGTCACCGTTTTTTAAGCATTGGTGTAGGCGTAACTTAAGTAAATGTTTTAGTCTTGTTGTTGGATCATCGACAAATTACATGTTTAGACCGCTTGTATTTATATAAAACATTATAAACTTATTTACCTCTGTATTCCATGCAACGAAATAAGTATCATGTTTTTAATAAAAACTTAATATTACTTATAGTCTAGCGCAGAATTGTAAGTTAAGTAGGCAACTTACCTATATAAGATTATTTTTCCAAATATAGATATTTGTACAGACATAGTTATGGTGTTGTATATTTTTTGGTATAATAGGTAAGTTATTAGACATGTTTCGATTCCTGGATGTTCCTGTTGTGTCTAACACAATATTTTTTTATTATCTTGATGTATACTAAAATACAGTTATAGTATATCGTAAACTTAGTTCTAAGTTGCAGAAAATTATAGAAGTTGTTCGACTTATAAACAATATATTAAGACATTATTATTAACTTACACACCATCTTATTGTAAACTAAAATAAAACATTATTTTTAATATTTTATTGAAACTAAATGTCCAATATGTTATATAAATATAACAAGATAACAAAGGTTCGCAACGACACTTTTTGCGCCTACGATGGAAAACGTTATCGGTATGTTTATTATTATATTCGTCTTTTCAACAAAAGTCTTACTAGGTAACTAATTCATAGGTTCTGTCAACTGTTAACATTTTATGTTCCCGAAACAGCTTAGCTCTTCCAACAACTGAATTATTTTAATCCAATCGGATTCCGCAATATTTCTGTGTCCCGGAAAGCAATTACTCACGTAGGTATTTCTCAAAAGAGATTTTTTCTCGATATTTTTCAGCCTGTAGAGACCTCAAGCCTTGGCTTTAGAATAAGAGGAAAAATAAACAAACTTAAGCAACTTCGAGTTCTGGGAGACATATATCAAAAATCCCTTATTTTTCACCATACGCAATGCAAAAAAACTTACAGAGTAAAAACAATGAAAAATGCACGGCAGCCTCTTGAAATGATAAAAAAATGTAAAAAGCGTTCGGCAGAAAAAACACAATAGAGGAAAACAGCGAATGAGACAATTAGGGGTAAAACGCGAATGAAAAATCTGCTACTAACGATGTCGGGGATTTTGGATCCCTAATTGGGAAAGGGGAAAAGAACTCCGTTTAACAACTTGAAATTATAACAACTAAGCAGTTTCGTGAGAAGGCTATTTGTATTTTTTTCTACTGGCGTACTCAAAACCGCAGATATTGATATCGTTAATGGTATCAAAATACCATATAGCGTAACCGAAGCGTGAAAATAATTCTATAATGACCGTTGCCATGGTAATAACAGTTCTTTAGTATATAATTATAACCCTCTTCACAATGGGACAATGACTAAAGTAGATATGTTTAAAAGTATGGAACTGAAATCGGTTTATTGTACGTTTATGATTCAGGGATTAAAGTATTTAAAAATAACATTTAGAGAAAAGCTGTTACGGGCAGTCTTATTATTTAAATAGGCAAAAGTCGATGTCGATTTATCGATGTTTAAAGTCATTATGGCATAATATCAGTGCAGCTTGTTCTTTCCTTTTTGACTCCAATTACACACTAAAAACACATTTCACTTAACTATGACATAAGTACCTACTTTTAATAGTGTGAATCATAATTATGAACGTCGTAAGTTAAGTCAATTAAGAATTAAGTACTTAATATATTTTATCTAGTCTTTTAGATATTACTGTTGTACTTAATTTGTCTTTACAGAATATTATACTCTTAGTTTGACAAGTTAATGTTTATGTACCTACACGCTAGGTAAGATTCCTTATTGGGAAGTAAAAGTGAACACAATTTTACGTTTTTACAACTCGTGTAACTTACAAACTGCTTTAAAGATGTAAGATGTAAGCGGTTGTGGGTGATTTGCACAATGTGTTACAGGTCGATTCACAAAAGCTGGCACGAATGGATTGAATGAGTGAACGAAAGTTGACAAGTGTAATAGTAACAGGTTTTCGGTTTGAAGTTCGAACATCGGACGGTTCCAAGGACGGCACTCACACAGTGATAGGTGACATTACTTTTGTTCATTCCATTCGTGCTAGCTTTATTTAATCTACCCGCGTGCGTGATATAAGTGCTATCGCAGCTGTAATTTTCACAACCAGGGCAAATGTATGATACCATGAATGATCAAACAAATTAACAGTTGGCTACAAATACATGTGTCTACTTTTTGCATGGAATAAGATCCAAAATTGGATCTTATCTTATTGGCGGGGCCCTTACGGAATCACTTCGTCCCTATAGCCCTAATTATAGAACGGGCAATTACACAAAAAAATAATTAGTATTAGTGTGATTACCCGTTTTATGATTAGCGTTTAATCCAATTCAGCCTCCACCCCTTCCAGAAAGCGGATACTGGGAGTGAAATGGTTCTTTAAAATCCTTTGGTTCTGTGTAGCCACACCCATGGATATTAAGTCTTACTCAGTATCACATTCACACAGTAAGTGTTTCATTGTTTCCACCTCTTCGCCGCCCAGTCTATAATCTGTGTTATCATAAAGGCCCATCTTTGCTAGATGTTTCTCCTTAAAGTACCCAGTTAACACTCCGATAATCCATCGGAGTTGTCTTCTGCTGAGTTTCCTATACGATCCCCCTTTTACGATTGGCATAGCCGAGGTATTTTAACTACAAATCTAATGTTTTCAATCCACGATGGCGCGCCCCACCATTTAGTTTGACTATGCAAGGTATCTTGAATGTTAAAATTACGCCGAGCGTCCAGTGGCGCCCTCATTACTACTCTTGTGTCTTGAAATCGAAGGATGATTTCTTGTTGTATGAATGAATACACAACATGTACCTTTATATGTATAACAAGGTTTAATAAACTTAAACGGAATAAGGTGGCCACTTTTTTCCGTTAAGTTACTTACTCATAGTTCAATAGTTATTAAGTTATGTCATCTATCGTATAAATTGTGTACCTATTCTTACACGGTGCGCGTCTTCGTGGAACTTAAACACTATAGGTACTTAAAGTAATTGTGTTTCTACTTTCGATTACTATGTAGTTTATGGGTTTATCATTATTGATGATGTAAAATTTAATTCTACCGATGATGTTAAGGTTATAATCTAAAATAAAAAGATAGAGAATATATCGATGTTATCTAGACAGACCCCGTAAATTACGTCTAGTCAGGGTAGCTATGGAATTATTGTTTCTATATTTTTGCAATTTATTAAATGTTGGCACGATGTTATTGCTTGTATAAGATAAAAAGTATAAAGTCATATCATTGCAAATTATTCTGTTGCCAATGTTGTAAATCTCACTTTTGAGGAAATAAATGCATCGAAAGTGGTAATGTTTTTTATTTACTAATCTACTACGTTTCCCCGTCAACAAAGTGGCAAACACGATATCGCACGCTTACTCAAACAAAGAAATAACTAAAAATTTGTATTTTTTGGTAACAAGCAATCAAAGTTTTACACCTAGTCCGCGTTATATTTAAAAATAGATAAAAAATGCATTCTTGAATAATTGTAACAATATAACAATTTTATTGTATAGCTTAAAAGTTAAAGTTTAGGTATTCATTTGTTAATTCATAATTATTGTTTTGCTTCATAATTATTTTTGAGGTTTTTCAAAAACGATGCGACTTATTTCATTTTTTTATTAAATTATGGAGTTATGAAGTTAAATTTAGATGGCCTAAAATGGAATATGCCGTTTTTTGTTTTAACCGTAAATCTACAATGTGACTACTTTTAGTTTTAATTCCTTATACTTAAAAATGTATAAAATAATTTGTGATTGATGTCAAAATATTTCACTTTTTGTTATAAGTAATTATAAATGTTTATTTTACAGTTACTAATAAAAGACGTTTTAACCAATCAACTTTTATTTATTATTGTAATCAAATACAGAAATCAGTTCTAAACCCCGACAGCAGTGAGGACATAAACCTAAAAGTATAAAATTCTCAAGTTTTGTTACTAATGCAGTAAAAAAGTAAACAGTTCTAAACCCCGACAGCAGTGAGGACATAAACTAAAAGTATAAAATTCTCAAGTTTTTGTTACTAATACAGTAAAAAAGTAAACAGTTCTAAACCCCGACAACAGTGAGGACATAAATTAAAATAAAAAATTCTCATATTTTTGTTACTTGCCTGTATAGTACCTAACATTATAATCTTATAAACCACTCAATATTAATAGAGAGCTTGAGCAAGAATCAGATAATACTTAAAGCCTATCTTAAGTATGAGATCAATTTGTTAGTCTTTAATTATCATTTGTTCTGACTTTAAAAAATAACTAATATTATCTTTGAACATTTACTAACAATATTATTATAATTTTCTCTCTAATAAAATAAAAACATCTTCCAAAAAATAACATTAACTAGACTTTAGAAATTGTCTTAATACTTTTATAATTTCCTCTTTGGTTAATTAATTATTAAGTTATAAAAACTAGCATAATACGCAGGAATCAATCCTTTTGTAAGGAGCTCTCTCAAATCTTTTTTTTTATTTTCACTTAGCTCTTGTCTTTTGGTATACGCTTGTTGTAGAGTTATTTCTGATATAATTTTCATCTTCTTTCTTTTATTTCTTACGTCAACTTCTCTGTATATCTCCTCCTTGTACGAATTTTTATAATAGAAACTGAACGGGGTTTCTTTCTTCATCATCAAAACTTTAATATTGTTCCAATTTACTGCCTGTCCATTTGTATCAGTGCTGTAATTGTACCCCCATTCCTCTTGTAAAAGCTTTATATTCATAAAAGATTCAAAGGTCATTTCATGTACGTTAATTGCTGGCTTACTTTTTTTGGCATTTTTGATAAGTGCTATGTATTGGTCAGGACTATATATAGGACCAGATCTTAGATTTTTTTTAATTTCTTTTTCTATTAAACTATGCACACCATCAGCTTCATTTTGCGTATGCCCTCGAATTAAAAACTTGTGTGTTATGCTTTTTATATTCAAAAACTGCACAGCAAACATGTATAATGTTGTGATAAATTTATTTTTGTTCTGGCCGCAACAGTTGTCAGAGTAAAAAATAACGTTTTTCTCTTCGGGGTTTTCCTTGCATAAGTCATCAAGATATTGCCACACACATGTCCCAATTTCAACTGCCCCACGTTTAGCGTCACATTCTGTCCAGAAATAACAATGAACTATGTCATATGCCACCACACGAGGCTGTCCACAAGGGGGTGTCCTTTCCCCACTTTTGTGGACCCTAGCAGTGGATCAACTACTTGCATTAATGACGGACCAAGACTATGACACACAGGGATATGCCGACGACCTTGTAGTCATAATCAAAGGCCCCAGCCTCCACACAATCTCATGTCTAATGCAAGGAGCTCTCAACACCATAAATAAATGGTGTAAAGAAAACGAATTGTCCATAAACGCAAGCAAAACTGTGATAGTTCCCTTCACTAAGAAAAGGAAGCTCGAAAAGCTACTAGATCTTAAGCTTAACGAACAAATAATTCCAATCTCAAGTGAAGTAAAGTATCTAGGGGTCACCTTAGACCAAAAGTTAACTTGGAACTCGCACATAAAAAACACAATCCAAAAAGCCAAAATGGCTATGTGGACTAGTTGTCGAATGGCGGGGTCAAGATGGGGCCTAAAGCCCAAAATTGCCCTGTGGCTGTACACGGCAGTGGTAAGGCCTATAATTACATATGCCTCCGCTGTCTGGTGCACAAAAACCAACCAAAAGACAACAATAAACACCCTAAACAGTCTGCAACGCACAGCCTGCGTTATCGCAACAGGAGCTCTATCCTCAACACCGGGAGCAGCTCTGGATGCACTGCTAGACCTAACACCACTGCACCTACAAGTGCAAAAAGAGGCTGAACAGTGTATATACAGAATCTGCACCACGACAAGGACGAAATGGAGCTCTCAAGCACTGACCAAGCGTATGGCATCGGTGTTTGAACACAAAACCTTATGCATGCCAACTGATGACATGCATATTGAATATAACTACAAAAAACTATACTCAGTGGAGATACCCTCCAGGGAGAAATGGCTGAAAGGCCAGCTGGACTACAAAGAGGGCTGCCACATTTGGTATACAGATGGTTCCAAAAAAGGGAACGATGTGGGGTGCGGCATCTACGGTGAGAGACCAAGACTCAAAGTTAGCGTCAGCATGGGTACGGAGGCCTCAATCTTCCAAGCGGAAGTCTTCGCCATCAACAAATGCGCGGAAATCAACCTTGAGAAGAACCGTAGGCACCAGCACATCTACATCAACTCGGACAGCCAAGCTGCCCTTTTGGCACTAGACGCATTGGAGATAAACTCTAAACTAGTCCAAAACTGCAAAGAAAACCTTAATGCCCTAGGAAACTCCAACAAAGTAATACTTAGATGGGTACCAGGGCACTCCAATATTGATGGAAACGAAATAGCAGATGAACTGGCTAGGAAAGGTGCTGACAACCCCCTGGTTGGCCCGGAGCCTTTTTGTGGTATCACAAAAAGGAAATCCTATTCACTGCTAAACGACCTATATAAATCTAGGGCGATCGAGCTGTGGAAGTCCACGAAAGGACAAAAGCACTCGAAATCATTAATTACAGGGTTCAAAAGCAACTTCTCAAAAGAGATTCTACAACTCAAAAGAGAAAAGACTTGCGCAGTGACTAGAATTCTAACTGGCCACTGCAAATTGAACAAACATCTGTTTCTAATGGGTATGAAACAAGAACCGACATGCAGGTTCTGTCAGGAAACAGAGGAGACAGCAATGCACATCCTCTGTTCTTGCGGACCACTAATGCGTAACAGAAGTATCTACCTAGGGCGACATATTGTGGACCCACAAGAGATACAACTTCTCACGGCCCAAAGCATCTGGAAATTCTTAGACGCAACGGGCCTTTGCGGTGAACTTTAAACAAAGGGCTGTTACAAAAGATCAGCAATGGTCGAAGTGACACACAAGGCCCATCCAAACCCCCCAATAATAATAATGTCATATGCACTTTTTGAATTCGCTTTTGTCAACTCGGTACAAGTTAGATTGTAACTATTTAGCTTTGACTTATAGTAAAATGATGATGTGTCACCTTTTGGGCTTTGCAGCACCGCTTCTAAATCATAAATGACAACTTTGTGATCTTTTGAAACATTTTTGCGATCATTTTGCTTTTCAATCCTACTCAATTTCTTTTCTTCTACGTGAATGCTATATTTTTCTTCTAATTCTTTCTTTTTTTCATCTGTAGAATTATGATATGATAGGCAGAAATCGCACTGGTCCTTTTTAGGGCTAAAGAAACTTAAATTGAATTCATTTGTGAATATTTTGTAATAAGCAATATAATTTCCCAGTTCTTTTCCATTACTCTTTTGTTGCTCAGCAAAGTCATTGTATAAATCTTTAATTGTTTTGCCGCCGTCAATATATTGTCTCGAAGACGTAGCTCTCGTATAATGAGATTCTATTCGGGGAATAGAATCTATGTGCTTTCGAATATCGTCTAGCAACTCCGGTTTAATCTTTTTATGCTGTCCATGTTTTCCACGTAGGTCTTCAAGCAGAACTCCACCTTCACTTATTTTAGTCTGTATAGTAAATATCATTCGGTCCGAAATATCAAGTGTACTTTTGAAAAAAGTTTTGCATACCCTTATTTTCTTCATATTTAATGTTAAATAATAAGCTTTGTTGAAGCGTCTGGGATTATCGGCATTCGTATATCGGTATTTCGGGGTGATATCTACCATACACTTATTTATATATGCTCTTTGTTTATTTAAATCTCCTAAATCCCAAAATTCTTTAAATATTTTGTATCTACTCTCGGTATTAATTTCTTCTGTGCATTTCAATTTGCATTTATCTGTGCATGGTACTTTCAAACAACGGCTCGGTATATTTTTATGACTGCTGGACAAGGATGTATAAGACTCCCCTGTGTTTCTCAATTTTTTAACTTTATTTTGCTTCCACTTGGCAGGGTTTTTTGTACGTTTGCGGCCTTTATTTTTACTTTTTTTTTTAATATTTGTATTATCCGAGTCCAAAGATGTGTCATTGCTACTTGAAGACGATAAAGAAGGAGCAATATTAGTCTGATCGATTAAAAAGTTTCTTGTTTGCCTGTGTTTGCTCAACATGTTCTCAGCATTATAAGTGGGATCGTCGTCACTCAAATCGATATCGCTTTCATCCGTAAAAATTGGAGAAATGTTATAAGACCTCTCCTCGGTACCTCTTAGCTCTCTCAAACTTTGGTTGCTCGGTTCAGCGTTTCTATTATCTGCTGGTTGAAACAGTGCACCTGTGCCGTCAACATTTTTAGTAACTTCAATGTCTTCATTACAAGATTCTTTATTAAATGTAGATACATCTTCGCTCGGCTCTTGGATACTACTTTTTACTGAACTAGACGAGCTATCGGAGTCTGATGAAGAACTTGACGAAGATGATGACGAAGATGATGACGAAGAAGATGAGCTTGAAGAGGAAGAATTAGGTATCGACTTAGTCATGCCATCCCCCACAGGGGTGGCCATATTATTTTCGTGGCTAATTTTATCCTCTATCAAAGAATCATCGCTATCGTAATCCGGGACGAGGTTATTTTTATGCGTCATTTTTTTGTCTGGAAAAGTCATTTCTCTTCCGACTTCATTGGAATTCAATTGTAATCTCACTTGACAATCTCGGTCCATGCAGTCATCTGTATCAAAAGGATCGATTTCTTCACAGTATGTAGTCGAGTTCACATTACTTTGAGTATTTGAACACGGAGATATATTTTCTTTCGTAGTAATGCAATTACTCGCTGACATTACATCGATCGAATGATGAATATTTCCGTGATCTGGCACGTCATTGCCTACTATTTGAGACGTTGGCGATATCAAGCTCAAGATTCGCCGAGCTCTGGAAGACGCCATCCTAAACAATAAATAAAAGCTAATTGTTATGTTGAACTAGGTACAAGTAGGTATGCGAGCGAACGAAAAAGCATAATAATACAACGACACCACTTATACGCGTTTAAGTATCACAGTTTTATCACAAAATTACTATCATTTTAAACACATATTGTGGTTTTATTATTCTTTTGCGTATTGTACAGTAAACAGTGATTGGGATAGGCATAGGTAATTTCTTTACCTAAAGCCGGCAATAGCATCTAATAGTAAGAATGATGTACGAGTAGGTACATTATAGTTAAGCAAGAATAATTATTTTCACATTTACCTACCCATCGTGAACGGTGTCGTTAAGCAGCATTCAATTAGGTTATGTACCTAAACTTGACGAAATTTAGCTTTGCCTATCCCGTTAACTGGTAATAAGTCTAAAACTGATATGACTTTTAAAAAATAATGTGGACCAACCAAAAAAACATCATTTATAAATAACACCTGTTAAATAATAAACAGGAACAAACACAAAACAAATCAATTGTAATTAACAAATTTAAAAATAAACTGGTGTAACACGAAATGATATAGGTAATTATTTTTCTTTTTTAAAATAAACTGTAATAACTCGAAATGACACGCAGGGGTCTATAAACCAATTTATAATAAACTGAAGTAAGTCTAGATTATTATTTTAAGAGTGACAAGAATTTACTACTAAGGTGTAATATGTCCGAAAAAAAACACTTTAGTTTTAAAATTACTTAAATGAATAGCCTTACCTGTTAGTAAAAAATCGATCTATTTCGAGTTACTCCACGCATAAAATCGGTCTGCTCCCATCGCTGTCGGCACAAGACTGAAGGCCGCCGGTTTACTAGTACCAACCTGTCGGCATCTTTTAGTGGAAAAGAGAGGGGTGAATGGCTATTTCGTTCATTTTAGTTCAAATCAAGCGGCAGTTGGAATGTACTTATTCTCGACTCCTTGTTATTGCGTTTTACTTCAAAATCTCGAAATTCCCCATTTTTGAGTTGTTTCTTTGTTTGAGTAAGCGTGCGATATCTTGGGGCTCTGGTTTTCCTTGTAAAACCTTGTTAATAATAATAATAATATCAGGGGACTATGTCACACCAATTGACCTAGTCCCAAACTCTCTAGGCTTGTGCTATGGGTACTAGACAACGATATAAATACTTATATAGAGAAATATATACTTAAATACATAGAAAACATCCATGACTTAGGAACAAATATTTGCGCTCATCACACAAATATCTGCCCTTACCGGGATTTGAACCCAGGACCGCTATCTTCGTAGGCAGGGTTACTACCAACTAGGCTATCGCGTCGTCGTATTGCTTTTGACATTTATCGTATTGCCGGTATAATAGCTCTTATTTACTTGACGGCCGAGGTAAAAACAATACGGTAACATGTCATAAGCAATTGGATTGGCTGAGTAGTGTAGAGTGAAGGTCATCGCACACTGCAAAGCCTCGGCTCAAGCAAGCAAAACATTATAAAGTGAGCTTTGATTTGTGCCAATACCTTCTTTTTTTAAGTTAACGTGAAAACAATGGGGTTAAAAGAAAAACTAATTAGTCCGTCAGTAGGATTATCAAAATATATTCAATACGTAATTTTTGCTTTATCAAGTCAATCAAAATTGACAAATATGTGAAGTCACAACGTGGTATAAAGTGTGCCACGGCATGCCACGGCCTGACGTCACGCGAAACATTAACGCACTTTAACTTCGTAATTTTTTGTTTAATTGATAAAAGAAAAAATATGTGTTCAATATTTTTTGATAATGTAAATGACGGACTTACATACATACATACATAATCACGCCTGTTTCCCAGAGGGGCAGGCAGAGACCACTTCTTTCCATTTGCTACGATCTTGACAAATTTCTTTCGCTTCTTCCACATTCATACATCGAGTCATGCACGCACGTCGGCAGGCCGGTGACACTCCGCGCTATCGCCTTCAAAATGTGCTGCCCCTTGCAAGGGGCGAATCAGTTGAGTGTCACGCGAGCGCTCGTCTCGACGCGCGCCGCGCCGTGCGCTGCCAAAGTTTTTGTTTGAATACTTAGGTACTTATACGAATATGGCTAATCGAAAAGGCAAAAAGTAATGCATCGCATACGGATGCTTAAATAATAACTCAAATGTCGAATTATCTTGTTTTAACCTGCCTCAGGATGCCGAAAGATAAGATTATTATTAATATTATTAATAACTTCGATCTAGATAGGTAGTTACGAGTAGCTGGACTTATTTACTGACAGAATCAGTACCTACAGTTTTGAATCCTCGACTTAAAAAGAGCGGTATAATATTATTTATTTTATTAACGACCCGTCCGCAGTTTCGTAGTTTTCAACTTATTCGGACCAAAAACCAGTTATCTAGTTGCCTTAAACAGCGTTCAGTCTAAATAAGTAGATCTCCCAGTAATAGTAACTGCCTGCTCAAGCAAGGTCAGCATGTGCTGGTTATTAGGTAAACACAACACGCAAACAAATGGCAGCTTTTCTAAGTAACGGAGTAGGTAACGATAGTGCTTGAGTTTATAACAAACAAAAAGTTTTAAGGTCTATATCGAAGATATTATAGTATGTTTACAACAAATTTTGTAATGCAACTTTTACAAAATGAAAGTTCAAAGTCCTTACAATAAATGGTTATTTTTTGTCGAAAACGTGCGTCAGCTCCTAGACGGGTAGCACAAATAGTTGTGACGTTATTTTATTTATTTATTTATTTATTCAATTAGGCACACCAATAGTTGTACAAACAAATACAAATTCAAAAGGTATCTATAAAGAAAATAGTTAAATAGCTAGTACCAGTTACAGGTGTGCAACATTATTAGCACAGTCGGGATTCAATAAAACTAAAAATTAGGCATTTACCACATTACAGCAAAATGCCAAAAAATAAATAATTAAATTAACATATATTTAGAAGTTTAATACTAGTAAACTACGTCTTATTACTTAGATAGAAATGGAGATCGGAGCAAACAACAAACAAGTCGCGGACAACTTTTGCTAGTCATATAAGTAAGAACTACATAATAAAACTACAGATTATCATAAATTCAATTTGTTTTCTTACAACTGCCACGGAAAAGTAATAGAACAAGTAAGTGCCAGCCCTGGGAGGTGGGCGGAGTCAGTAAAGCTAATGACGGGCGAAATAATACAGACTCGCGCGGCGCAGATTTAAGGTGCATTTTGCCTTGTTAGGGGCGCCCCCACTATTGATCGCAAAAATGTAACCAAGGTCACTTCCGTGCGTGCACTTGTATTATTATCGTTCCCGCGTTCTGAATAGGTTTAAATTCGCATGTTTGCTGTCACAGAGAGTCGCTTCTGTACTTGTACTATTACTTATTCTGTGACGTCGGTTTCGGGTACTTAAGATTCGGCCCTTTTCCAGTATTTCACCGATTTGACTCGAAAAAGTAGAATAATGACGGACTTATTAGATTTTTGTAGAACACTAGCCTATAGCCTGGCGCAGGCCTCGCGTCGCGTCGTCCAATGATCAGAAGTTCTTTTCAATGTTTCTCCTTGAGTTCAGGTAGCTCTGATAAGGTACCGAGGCGAGGCGTTATAATGTACGATGAACATAAAACTCCTAGTCCTATATTCGAAGGCAGTAAAAACTATATCGTCTGACTTGTTATTCAACGTGCTGACTTGACAGAATGGCGGCAGACTTCAAAACAATTCTATAACAGTTCAAATACGATATCGTTTTAGACGCCTAGAACAGCAGAACCCCGGTGGTGTGATTTTAAACTCCATTGTTATAAAAACCGTTTAATTAAAACCAAGATACAAGCCATACAATACACAAAACAAAATCAATTATTCGAATTTTAAATCAGTTCCCTTCATGTGTTGCTCGGCCCACTGGTCGAACCTTCTGGAAAGATCATCTGACATGTAGTTCTTCCAATCCCCGATCTCCCCCTTCCTGATGAAGCGTAACTTCGTCTGTTCCAGGTAGCTCTTGCCGAAGGACTTTTCTAGAATAGTCTCGAGGTTCACGGCTCTGTTGCTCTTCATGTTATTGAAGGAGAGGTGGTCACACAGAATGTCCACTTGCTCGTCCGTCATGGTCTTCCCGAGGAATTCTGCGGTTCTTCGGACAACTGAAGGAAGATTGCGCTTCATCTCCTCAAATTTGATGAAGAGGACGTTGGGGTCATTGCGTCTGTTCCAGAAACCTGCGGAAATTACATAGATAAGAGAATAATTTAAAAATAAAAAATCGGGCAAGAGTTGTCGGACTATGCTCAGTGTAGGGTTTCGGTTTTCGAAGCCGTTACTGAAAATACAAAAAAAACTCTCAAAAACCAAAAAGTACGAGTATGAACTAATTTTCAATTTAAGACGGCACCGAGCAAACGTCGAGCGTCCAGTGGCGACCCCATTACTATTATTGTGTATGTTTTCTTGAATAACTAATTAACTAAAGTATTTTCTGTCTTTTTAGTAAGTAAGTATGTATTAACACTTTAGCCGCAGCAATTAACAACAGGCACGTTTTTTTAAAACGTTTTTAAAAAATAACATACTTATAGAGTTGTCTCAGAACCATATTTTTTTTTGTTCATTAGGTATTTGTTGAGAAAATAAATAAACCAATTTCTGCTAATGTCTAAAGACCTTAAACACCACATGGTCATTCTACGTCACAGCTAGTACGTAACGCGGTTACAAACAAAATGACGTCATTCCGCCCACTAGTCCAAAGCACAAACACTGGTTTTTATTTCTCAGTAAACAATAATCAAAAAGAGTCCGTACGCTTTTGAGATAAATCTCTATAAGCATGATTTATATCAGAACACCTATTGAAAAAGTTCAATTAAAGCGCCTCTCACCAAGGATGTGGTTCCAGACGGGCCCGAAGGGGGCACGGTCGCGCATGAAGAGGTCGCAGAACTCCTCGAAGGTGCCCTTCAGTCCGTGCACCAGCGTGCAGTAGTGGTAGTAGGACACCACCATGTCCTTCGGGTTGCGGGACGTGTAGATCACCTGCGTGCAGAGAAAAATTGTCGTTTATTTGAGAGAATTGGGGTAACGTATTATTTTATGATGGCAGGCCTTCCAGTGGACAGTCTGGTGAAGATCGCAGGAAGCCGATAGATGTGAGAAGCACATAACCGGCCGTCGTGGAGATCCTTGGGGAAGGCGTATGTCCAGCAGTTGACGTATTTCGGTTGATATGATGATGATGATTATTTTATCGAATTTCACTTCATCGATTGTATCATTTTTAGGGTTCCGTAGTCAAACTAGGAACCCTTATAGTTTCGCCATGTCCGTCCGTCCGTCCGTCCGTCTCCAGTCTAGCTCAGAGACTCATAGTACTAGAAAGCTGTAATTTGGCATGAATGTACATATTAGTCACGCCAACAAAGTGGTAAAATAAAATTTTGAAAAATATTTTTTTTAATGCACCTCCCCTACACGTAACTTGGGGATGTCTTTTTTTTTTCTTGCCTACCCCATAGTGTGGGGTGTCGTTGGATAGGTCTTTCAAAAATATTGCGGGTTTGTGAAAACAATTTTTCGATTAAGGGATCCGTTTATGAAATATTAAGCTTTAAAGCGCTATTTTTTGTTAGAGTCAAGTGTCCCCCCCCCCCTACAGCCAAAACTACAAGTACGAAAAATCTGAAAATAATCTTCAACGAAAGTGCATATAACGAATTTTAAAGGAAAACTATCACGGCTAAGTAGACATGATTAGTTCCTGAGATACAGGCGACTAAAGTGTTTATACCTACTAAAAATCATCTAAGACAGCGCCAAATAACTTTAAATAGAAAATTGGTTCATACATGTTGATTTTTGAGATAAGTAGTTTTTTGTGTTTGTCGTTACGGCTTCGGAACCCTACACTGAGCATGGTCCGACATGCTCTTGCCCGGTTTTTTATTTCATTTCATGTAACGCTATTCTCTACTGAAACCACGATGTTTTCAGGATATCTTAAACATGAATTACGGAGGCTAGGTTAGGATAGACTTGTGACTACCCAATAAATTAACCCAGGCGTCGTGAAGTGCTATTTATAATGTTTAGTTCAATATTACTAACTAATAAGACTAAGTATTTTCTATAAAAAAAATATGTGTCATTGAGGGTTACACGAAATAAGCAATTTCAATTAAAAATTAAGTATCTAGTGCGCAAATTAGTGAATGAAAATCGACCCCAACGGCAACAAATAGGGGAAGTAAGTAGCGGAAACTAATTCGACACACGTACGAATTAATCTAGGAAGTGATATAATTATTATAAAGATCCTGTTTCCCATTTGGCTACGGAACCATCCAAAAGTTATTATCTCACAGTTTAATAAATCTTGTTAGCAAATCATTAGGAAGAGGAAGGGACGCTTCGCGCCTCGCATTCGTGCTCCACACGTTACGTTACAGTAACTGTAACACCGGGTAAGCGCGCACGCATGATAAATGCCCGTTGCTGGTTACGTGAGCATCAATCATGCGGCATTAGTGTTAAATATGTACTCCATTATTGTGCATTGGACGCAGATGTGGCATGGCTTTGTGTATTCACTGTAGTGTTTTAAACAGTATGTCAATATGAAGGGGCGCAGTAATTAATAGGTACATTATAACTTAGACTGATGTCTGAATGTCGATGTCAAGTTGATGTCATTGAAAGCAGCTGAGAGCTGTTTTAAAAAACCATTTCGAAGAATTATCTGTGTGATATAATTGTAATTTTCGGCTAACGATCGTTTTTAAACTGATCTTAGGCGAGATGCCCGTCACCAGGCGTGTCTGAAATGAAACTTTTCTGCCTTGTCATTAACTTAGAAGTGTGTTAAAATGGACAAAGTCGTGTCAATACCACTTTATTAAAACACAGTCTTATGACTTATGAGTCGTTACTCGGGAACGGGCAAATGTGAAGCCGCATCCACATGCTTGGTGTTTGCCACAAACACTGCAGGACGCAACTGTACGTTACAATGAGATAGAAATACATCGTGTTCACTTTAACATATAGTTACGTCCCGCAGTGTTTGTGGCTAGAGATATACGGCGGAGTGGTGTGTGATAAAAAAATCTACCAATAGGAGAGTTGCGCTGGGCGAGGCTGGGAAAATTAAGTATTCCTATTGGTGGATTTTCATCGCACATCGCTGGGCAACCTTCGCAGTTCTGATGGATATTTCGTACCTTAGATTTAGCCGAGCCGTCGTCTCGCTGGATGTCCACCGGCAGCAGGTCCCATGGCAGATGGCTCCGGATGTAGCGCGGGTGCGCCAGCTGGTGCTTCACGAGGTCTACGGAGGTTCCCTCCAAGGTCTCCTTGTGCCACTTGGTGTGGCCAGCCACCATGATGCAGGACAGCTCCACTAGGGGGCAGCGGATCTGTTTTATTATAGGTAAAATCATAGTTATAGTAGAACTCGTGGCTATTAATTAATTTTACGTTCAGTTTAAGTATTTTGAGGTAAGATTAAGGACCAAAGATCGACCTTTTTAAAGGAGGGATTCTGGCTGAGAGGTGTCATATTTCGGTGATTTTGTGGCCGCAGGTAGCCATCACCTATATACTAGGAAAGGTAAAAGATTTTCTTTAAAACTAACGGTTTTTAAGAAAAAGATTTAAACAATGTCACCGGGTAAACTTAGTAATAATGTTGGTGAAGTAACGTCTATTCACCTTAACGAGCTTAAATGTCCCGAACGGAGACAGCAAGCAACCGAAGAATTTTATTGGGTTTCTAGTACTTTATACAAATACTACGTAGATGCGGAACCCTCAGTACTTGAGCCCGACTCACGCTCAACCGTTATTTTTAGCGACCTACCGTAAATATGTTCCTACTTTTATCCTCAACGGGTTACTATGCTCTATAGTGACTATTTCGCCTGTTAGTTGTAACTTATAACTAAATGAAAAGCAAGTAAAAACCTGCCTGAAGTTTTTTATACTGTTATTAAACCCGTTTATTAATGCTGCTATATTCGTATGTATTTGAGATGGTCACATTAAGACCTTTCAAATGATACCTATATTGTAATAATTAGAAGACTTTTTATTTTGTTGACTTAATAATTGTCATTTTGCCATTGTTGTTATTTCAGTATAACAGTTTAGGTATCCTTTGTCACCCGGGATGGTGAAAGGATTTTAACGATACCACACACATAGGTATAAATCGGCTCAGGCGTTTAGAAGTTATGGTGGAATAAAGAATCGTACATACATACATACATGAACCCTGAAAACATTAGAGTCATGCGCGCGCATTCGTTCGTATCGGATGTGCATATCGGCCGCGCGACAAGATGTCGTTTGTGAAGTGCAATCATTGTAATATGGTAATAGACGAGTTGTTAGCATATGTGCAAAATAAGTTATCTATCATAGACGAAGATAGTTTGACGCGAATATGTGTTTCGGCATTTCAAAGTGAGGAGATTAAACGTTCAAAACAGCTGTTGTTTGAATCGCTCCCAACGGAGAAAAGAAAAATTACTCGTAGGAAAGCGGGCAAAGAAAACAGGGATCTTGCTGATATAATATCGCTCCTTAAAGGGACGAACCCGGAGTTGATACCTATATTTGTGGCGCGGAACCTGGAAAAGTTGCCCCCGGTCACTTTCGATCACCTGGACGTCACGAAATTGCTCAAGGATCTGGTGCTTATGCAAGCAGAGATAAAGGACATTAAAGAAAAATATGTAACAAAAGATCAGCTTAAAGAAGATATGTTAAAGTTAACGCCAGCAGGGTCGGATCCATTATCTGTTCCTAGTCGTTTTCGTAGCTTAATTAATGTAAATACAAAGCGAGGCGGTTACATTAGACAGTGGACCAAGTGGACTTTCCCAGCTTGACCAGACCGTCCATTCAAATTATAATAATAGCTATAATAGCTATACTGATCAACTGCAGGCATGCTCTCCTAAGCAAATTAGTGAATCATCAATTCGAGAGTACCCGCAAGTTGTGACAGAAACGGGCAGCGGTGTTTGTATCGTAACGGACGAGACGGTGGCGACGGCCGCGGTGACGTCACAATCGCCGCAGGCGCAAGGTCGAGATAACGCAACCGGTTATGCGGCGGCAAATCATCAGCTGTTTTCTCCGCCTACAATAAACACAAATGCAAGTTGTGCTGCATACAACAGGGAGACAAATGTCGAGTTGAAGACTAACAAACCATCTTTTAGCGATGTCCTTACGAAGGACGGTGACTATAAGCTGGTACAGAAAAATAAGTCTAGCAATAAGCATAATAACACCTATCGTTACGCCGGTAAAACCGGATGCGGTAGTCAGAATGACTGCAAATTTAAGGCAGCGGAGCCTAAGGTACCGATATTCATTACGAATGTTCACAAGGAGGCGACGATGAAAGATGTTTCCGAGTTTTTACGTAATAAAACAAAAGAGACTGATGTTATTGTAGAAAGAATCAGAATTAAAAGAGATAAAGGGCATAATGCATTTAAGTTCTTTGTGCCGGAACGAAAAGTCGCAACTTTTTTGGATGAGACATTGTGGCCGCCAGGCATCATCTTTCGACGTTTCGAACACTACAAGGACCGGATAACCCGAGTAAACGGCAGCACTCAGGCTGCGTGCGGCGTAAATAAGACTTTAAATGGCGAATAAAACCCTAATCCCTATATAAACTTATCAGTTTTAATTGTAAAAATGTTAAACGGTCTAAAGACGATATACGGCTATTATGCAAAAAATCGGACATAATAGGTCTTCAAGAAACATGGTTGCTGCCTCACGAGATCAGTTTCCTTAATACTATCGACGAGAACTTCGAACACACGGGAACGTCAGCGGTTGATACTTCGCCAGGGATGCTCCGAGGTAGGCCTTACGGCGGCGTCGCCCTATTGTGGAATAAAAATGTGTTTCGGAATGTGTCAGTCGTAAAGTGTTGTAACCCGCGGATATGTGCCGTAAAAGTGACTATGGGTCAAAGGTCCTTATTAGTGTTAAATGTGTACTTGCCTACAGAAAAAGGTGAAAACCTAACTGACTTCACGGATTGCCTGAGTACAGTGAGTGCTATAATAAACAATAACAATACTGAGTCCGTGTACATACTTGGAGACTTTAATGCGCATCCGGGCGGCTTATTTTACAAAGAACTTGCGTGTTTTTGCAATGAACAGGACTGGATGTGTGTGGATGTGAATACGTTGGGGCTGCAATCTAGTACGTATACATTTGTAAGTGATGCTCATGGTTCAGTGAGTTGGCTAGATCACTGTCTAACTAGTAAGTCAGCTGTTGGTTCAATTGCAAGTTTATACGTACTTTATGATGTTGTTTGGTCAGATCATTTCCCTCTAGTAGTAGAATGTAATTTACAAGTAATTAAGCCAAAAATATGGTCCAAGGATAAAACTCCACTAAATAAAACTGTGTGGGGTGATAGAAGACCAGAGCAAATTGACATGTACAATAAAGAATGTAATTCCAGATTAAAAATAATAGATTTTCCGGAAGAATTACGTCAATGTTGCGATCGCATGTGTACTGATACCAGTCATAAAAAGGTATTAGACAAATTTTATAAGGATATAATCTGCGAATTGACGACATCGTCTATTGTTAGTGGCACGATACATAACTGTGGTACAACAAAGAAAAAGGCTGTGGTTGGTTGGAATAGGCATGTGAGTGAAGCTCACGCGACGTCCCGGTTGAAATTTGAGGTCTGGTTGTGGCATGCTCAGCCGAAAGTAGGACCAGTGTTTGATGAAATGCGAGAAAGCAAGAGGATCTTTAGATCTCGTTTAAAGTGGTGTCAGAAGAATAAAGAACAAATTAAATTAGATATTATTGCGGAACATCACTCTAAACGAGATTTTGGGGGTTTCTGGAAGGCAACAAACAAACTTAATTCCCGGCCTGGCTGTCCCGTGAGTGTAGAAGGTATCAATGATAGCAAATGTATTGCCGACATGTTTCAAAACCATTTCCAAGTCGAATCACCACTACCACAGTCAACGGGGGTGTCAGATGCTGGGTCGCGTGGTCAGGAGGTGATCACCAAGTTTATGGCAAAATGTTTTAAAAGCTATTAAATGTATGACACGGGGTAAGTCTCCTGGTCACGATGGCCTTAGCATTGAGCACCTCCAGCATGCCGGCCCGCATCTGCCAAGAGTTCTGGCTATGTTGTACACATTCTATGTAGGGCACTCGTACCTGCCGTCGGACATGATGGAGACTGTGGTGGTGCCCATAGTGAAAAACAAAACCGGGGACATTAGCGACAAAACAAATTACAGACCTATTTCACTGGCCACCATTATAGCCAAGGTGTTTGACAGTATGTTTAACTCCCACATTGACAAATATCTTAAATTGCACGATAATCAATATGGATATAAGCCGGGATTATCCACAGAAACTGCAATTTTGGGTCTTAAGCATACTGTCAGGTACTACACGGACCGACAGACAAATGTATACGCATGCTACCTTGACCTATCTAAGGCATTCGATATGGTGAATTACGACATCCTCTGGCAGAAATTGAATAACTCTGGCGTGCCAGCTGACCTGAATAGCATTCTCAAATTCTGGTACCATAACCAATCCAATGTTGTAAGATGGGCAGGGGCGTATTCGGATGCATACAGGCTGAAGTGTGGAGTAAGGCAAGGAGGACTAACCTCGCCTAAGCTCTTCAACCTGTATGTAAACGAACTTATAGAGGAGCTCAGCAGCGCCCGTATCGGTTGCCATATTGACGGAGTGTGCGTAAATAACATCAGTTACGCAGATGATATGGTGCTGCTGAGTGCCTCTCCATGCGGACTTACGAAACTGATAGGCATCTGTGAACGGTACGCTATGAGTCACGGTCTGCAATACAATGTGTTGAAAAGCGAATGTATGGTCTTTAAGGTTAAAAATAAAAGTCCACAGGATGTTCCACCGATAAAACTAAATGGCAAGATACTGACTGTGGTATCACAGTTTAAGTATCTGGGCCATATCGTGACCTCTGACCTTAAAGACTGTACAGACATTGAGCGGGAACGGAGAGCATTGTCTGTGAGAGCTAACATGATCGCTCGCAGGTTTGCTGGATGCTCGAGACAGGTCAAGGTAACCCTATTCAGGGCCTACTGCACGTCCTTATATACCAGCGGCCTGTGGGCGAACTATACTCAGACACAATACAGTGCTCTTCGTGTTCAATTTAATAACGCATTCAGGATGCTGATGGGGCTGCCCCGATATTGCAGCGCGTCAGGGATGTTCGCAGAGGCGAGGGTGGACTGTTTCCACACTACTATTCGCAAGCGATGTACATCCCTGGTGCGTAGGGTACGGGCCAGTGCCAACAGCATCCTGAAAATGATCGCTGAACGGATGGACTGTGTGTATCTAAACCACTGCTGTATGATGCACATAAATACACATGTTAACTATGAGATCGCATAACATTTGACATTTTTGAGATATAAATGAGTAATTAATTAATTAACTTGACATCTTGTAATATTTTTTTTTAATTTGATTATTTCATATAGGTACATATTATTATAATTGACTGTACTTAGCTACTTACCTTAAATGTAAATTTTATTCTGGCCTAAATGTATTATTATTATTACTTCTTTGAAATGATTATGTGTTCTATTGCATTAATTTTATAGTTACTAATATTACGCTAAGTATTATTTTATTTTATTACTAACAATAATGATCCTTGTTGGTCCATGAATAAATTAATTGAATTGAATTGAATTGAATTACACATTTTGTTGGGCAGTCGTGTAAAAAGAATTGATGCATACATCCAGCCACGAAGTAAATACGAGTAAAAGCAATAGAATCATTATGTACACAGATTACTTCAATATAGCCGTGGTGCCGTGGAGCAAAATTACCCGTGGGGGAGCAAAGTAGGAACATTTTACGGTACCTACCTACCTACTTTCCTACATTTCAATTGATTACAATAATATTAATTTAATTGAACGTATTGTGTTTAATATTGATATGCCTCTTATACAATTGCGTTTAATGACTAGGTACTGGACGGCAAGGTGAAAACGTACCTGTTGCAAAGATTTGGCCCCCTCGTAATCCAAATCGTGGCCTATAAGCCAAACCATCTCTTGACACCATGTTGAACCTACACAACACACAATTATAATATTATACCAAAATGTCTCTCTTTATTCCTAAATTTTTTACATGAAATATAAGAGTTCAAAATCTAATAATATCTTACCAGTCCTTGGATATGAGCACATCCAGACATCTGACTCCAATACCTCCATGTCCAGAATATCCTGCCCTATCTTCATGTAGTCAGCCGGTAGAATCACTCTTCCAGGATTAATCTCCACCATACAATCTTTCTTCTCAAACATTCTGTCCAATAAATCACCCGTCTCCTCGTCCAACTTCGAAAAGGTCAAATCCGGTTTGACCCTCATTTTTTCAAATTCAAATTTTGAAAATTCGATCACTATTCGAACACGTCCGTTACGACGGTTACACGGAAGTGTAGTGGCGTGCGCGGCCGCTGCTATTTCCACTACTCTCTCTGGTAACCACTTTCCATTAGGATTAATACCTAAACAGGTGCGATGTTAAAGGCTAGCCTACACCTGACGCATGCGGCGAAGCGAATGAGTGAGTGAAAGATACAAAACACTTTACAGCGTAGAATTAATTGAACTTGTACGTTTTTCACTAGAAAACATTGTCTATTTTATTGACATAAGTAAGCTTAAAGTAGGCTTTTTATACCTACGCTATGCCAATATTTCTAGAAATGGCATGACATGACAAGTGGAGGTAATAAACTCCATGAAGGCCATGTGCCTCCGTAAACCTTGTAAATACCTACCAGGGGAGTTAGAGCGCTGATGGTTGCTGCGGAGGAGTGGTTGGCATCTAAAACCCCTCAAGGACTCTGACGATCATTCATCTAAATGTGTAAGCAGTTAATTTTAAATGATATATTTAGGTAGCTAGGATTTTGCAAGTACGGAAAAAAATACAGCCTGTATGACGACGGCAGTGTAATTCCTATCCTCTTTGGGTATTTCTGATTATAATGCAATAATTATGGTACCATCGAGCTGGCGATGAAGACGGAAGCAGACCACAGATACTCCTCAATTGCTGGGCTTTAAAAATTAAGTAAGTAAATATGGTATCAGTTAGGTATAGAAATATGGTCAACCACAAAGATTTAAAATGTATAAAGAGATAAAAAAAGATCTTTATTGAGTACCTAAATAGGCCGCTCGGGCACTGTTACACGTCAAAACTCTACCAGCACTCTCCAAGAGGGGCCGCTGTCGAGAAGAAACGAAGCAAAAACTCAACAATCGGACTTTTTTTTAAGTATTTAAAAAAATCGTTTAGGTTATATGTAATTTTTGTTTATATGGAACAGATAGTTATAATTTTTAGATCACCGAAAACAATATTCAAGAGACAATTTTTTCGACACGTAATATTTGATACTGTGATAAATCAGCATCAGTGTAAAGCCCTCTAACCCTTCCGCTGCCGAACCCTAACAGCAGTTCCGTAATCTATGACTCCGCAACACTGCTTTCTTCCTGTTGGCCGCATTCGGTTACCAACGGCTGAGGAGGGGCGCCACTGCGAACGATCTTACATCGTAACTACCTATCAATTTTATTCGCCGATCTTATTTGTTAATACGTCCCACTGCTGCTTGTTTACTTTAAACCGTTTATTGCAATGTTTCAACTGCATTGGTTAATTAACAGGCCACCTCCGTCTAGAGTTTTATTTTTAGTACGAAGAGTCGGATCTTCTGGTTGTTGAATGAAAAACGGGAAATGCTTTAGTGGCTTAGCAAGTAGGTAAGTATGGATTTATGTAACAAAACCGTAAGAAAATATGATTAGTAGTTTTTGATATTATCGCGACAAACAGACATGCAGGAGCGTCGGGGCACTCAATATATTTAAATAAGTAATGGTGTAATTGAATACATTACAAAATACAGGTAATATGAAGTTTAACCAAGGGGGGCCAAGGTGTACCGCAAGGTAGCATGCTTTACCAGTATATAAAACCTTAATACTTAACTAATAAAATAATTAAAATAATTAACTTAAAACTATAATCTGTACCGGTATAGATAGGGCTTTTTTATCCCTTAATATTTAGGTCAATTTGTGGGTCAGCACTGTTTATAAAAGTGTGATATCTAGCAAAAGGAGCGGCACCTGTAGCTGAGTAAATCTGTGTATTCAATGTACCTATCTACGGGAAAATAAAAAAATAAAAGAGTTTTAAACCCTGTGTGACAAGATACATTTAGGTTTGGTGTTTAAAATTCACTACTGAAACAACCATCGCTGACGCGTTCATACAAATATCATAGATGGACGTGTTTATTACTCAAACACGTGCACCCGTATCATGAAACGGGATAACAGGATCACGATCACGATCTATCGATAACACGAACTCATAAAAAAACGTTATAATAAACATAACTAATGGACGTTGATTAATAATAACGTTGCAAACTATTAAGTAGTAGAAACTCAGGCCGCTTGGATGCTTTTATAAAAATAAAAAGTAAAGAAAGAGTAGTAAGGAAAGTATTTTCTAAAAATTGGACGGTAGGTTTTTGTACTACAAATGAAAAAACAACTTATAGGGTATTTCACATAGTTTAATAACAATTCACCTTCGAGTTATCAACTTAACGGAAAAAAGTGGCCACCTTTTTCCGTTAAGCTGACTACTCAAAGGGTAATTAGGGTAGGCCCAAACTTGAACAAACAATCTCGTTTCCAGGGGAGAAAGTGGTATGATTTTAAGATTTATTAAAGATCTTTTTTAATAGGGTTATTACAGCCTAAAAGTACTTTCGGTACCATCGAACGCGTATAGAATTTAGTATTAATTAAATCAAGTAAATGATAAAAAACATGCCAATATCTCATCCCCCTCCTGTTTCCAACGAGCATTCAGAGCCTTTAATATTTTTTTATTCTCAAGTTTTGCAAGTAATTACGATTTCTATCATTTTATCATGTTAAGCAACAAATAAACAATATATAATTCGGGTTGACTAATTTTTAATACTGTATTAACCTTAAAAGAATCAAGGTTTTAGTTTTGTCAAATCAAAAATCTCATTCCCGTCCCCGATGAGTAACGTGCAAGTTTTAAGTTACTTGTGGACATCCAAAAGCGGCATGCACCTACCCCTTGCCAGTCCCGCTCAGTGTCGTGCGCAAGAGCTCTGAGCGGACGGACCCTAGTCGCCTGGTTATAAAAATAACGACGATATTGTGGCACGGAGAGAACTTTGGTATTTCCTAAACTTCATCGCCATCCTGCAATTTATTGAGTAAGTTTTTTTTTTTAAATATTGGTGTACGTTAACCGAGGTCCTTGTATTGAATTGTTATTACATATTAAATCTAGTAGAACAGGCACACAGGCAACATAAGCAAATTAGGATCAAAGGGCAAATATTCATTACCGTCCAATTCATTACCTTCTATTTTGCGTTTTTTTTTAATGGAAAGTAATGATAACCTTTGGTAGGGAATGAATACCTTTCTGTTCCCAAAATAAACCAAGCTTTCCATGTGTATTCTAATATTATAAAACCAAAAGTGAGAATGTATGTTCATTTCTTTGATCGCCTAAGTTTATCAACATTGTTCTGAGAAACAGCTTGCAAAAGTTTTTTAAACAAACAGTAATGCGAGTTACTTTTAACTTAATATACCTATCATCCTTTTTAGGTTTCCGTACCGTACCTCAAAAAAAAGAAACGGAACACTGATAGGATCACACGCGTGCCTGGCTGTCCGTATGTCCGTCTGTCTGTCCGTCTGTGTGACAGCTAATTTGCTTCAAAACTACTGGACCGATTGAGTTGAAATTTGGTACACATAATAATATAAGTCGGTGACTTCAAGAAGTACATGTAATGTAAAAAAAATGAATATTAAGCATGGGTGGCAAATTTAATATTGCTGCTGCAACATGGTTTTTTCCAATGATTTAATCGAGTTTTCAATTGAATAACTAAGTACTATTTATTCTAAAAGTATTATTGTGGTTGTTAGTCCAAATCGCATATATATGTATTTTGGTCCCTTCATCTTTCAGAGACTAAAATGGCAAAAACAAAGAAAAAACATACAAAAGATGAAAAACTTACCAGAGATAGGTAAAAAAGATAAAAAACGCCAAAAATATGACGAAATTAAAAATAACCCAGTGCTTTATAAAGTTCAAAAAGAAATAGAGCGATTAAAATACCTAAAGAAAAAGGAATAGAAGCAAATTTGTAGCATTAAGGACATAAGTGCAAGAGCACAATGTAAGCAAAGAAAAAGATGGAGAAAAAAATATCAATATTGTATTAAACAAATAGCATTACTTCTAATATAATTACTTTACTTAAAAAAAAAAATTTTTTTAAAAGCATTTAAAAATTATAATTGCCAATTTATATTTTTATCACGCGAGGTTTTGTTTTGACCTCATTTGTACAATTTGTTAATTGTACAAATGTAGTATATTATCAGTTATGTTTGTTTGTGTTAAGTTATGCTTATTTGTTACGTTTCATTTAAAAACCTTAAGTTATTACTTAATTGTGGCTGGCTTAGTAAATAGAAATTATCCTATTTCTGTTTGTTATAAAAAGTTGATAATGTAAGTTGATATCGACATTCCAAGATATAGGTAATTTGTATTTATCTAACCCTAAATCTAACATTTTGTATTTTGGATTTGTTTGATTTATACTTATTTCAAAGGCTGATTAAAAATTATACTCCCTAATATCTTTTTATTAATCCATTGAACGCTTCCAATCTTATTATCAGTCTCATTTTCCATATATGATCATACTTTCACTCAGATATCATCCAAGCCTAAAAGCCTAAAGCCTAGCCTGAGCCTTGTTAATTTCCTTCCATGCGGTTTTCATCACCTTCCAAGTGTAATTCATTACCTTCCAGGCGATTTTCATTACCCTCCTAGGGTTCATTACCTCCCATCACTTTATCATGAATATAATTAAGTTATAAAGATGCCTTTCATTGGTATCTATTGTTTTTAAATACATGAAACTTCTTATATACAACGTGTTACAAAATACCCCGTAAAAAATCTAATAAATTATCAAAGCCTAAAATATTGTCAACCCTAGTAAGCTGTCATGTCAGGGAACCGGAGTTAGCATAGATTATTTTAACAGAGAGGCCTACCTACCAATTTAATAATTTTTCAATTTAAATGGGTTTAAAACCATATCCCGACGAGCGAGGTTGTGCATTGAACAAGGCAGAGCTCACTTTGAGCCGTTCCTGTAATTTTGACGTACTTTACGAAAAAGTAAGTGCTAGTTTAGGTTACTTCGTAAGTAGTTTAGGTCTTTTAAAATCTTCCAAAACTCGACTTGTAATATCTATCTAATCGAATTCTGTACATTTTGTTAGTATGTCTCTTAATCGTTTCACGAATTAGGTAAAAATGTACATAAACAATCTGCGTAGTTTACTCTTTAATTTTACTGAAATAGGGTTTTCAGATCAATGAAAGCAATAATGGTTTTCTTCTTTTTGCCAGTAAGTCATGCGGTGATAGTACGGTTCTCAAATATTGTAAATGGACTTATTATAAGGTACCATTTAACCCCCTTTCGGCTTTACGGGTATTTTTGTAACACCTTGTATATTTCTTATAAAAAAACGGAAAAAAAAACCGATTCTCAAATTTGATGAAATTTGAACGAAACGCAAGAACCACCCACCCATAAGAATATCTACTATGTATTTTTTTATCCTATTTTGTATTATCGGTTTAAAAAAATCCTTCATTTTAATGGTCAAGAAGGGTTGAGCTACTCTAGTTGCCTACACGTTATAGATGAATTAGCGAGAGCGTGGAATTGCATATGTTGTGGTATTGTGTGTTCATAGGCAAGAGAAAGAGAGAGAAAAATTAAGTCTCTAAAAATTAAGTGTGTGTGTGTGTAAGTGTGTGTACACACACAATACCACTACATATGCAATTCCACGCTCTCGCTAATACATCTATACGTGACACACTTCGGGCAGTTTTATTACGTCTCTTTGTTATCCTTTCCTTTTATAGGTATTTATCAACAAAAGAAGTTGTAAAATCCCACGTTAAGTGCATTTTCGTCATTGTAACTGAAACAAACTATACCACTATGGTCATATTTTCTACTCACACACAAGGTATACCTAGTCCATTTCAAATACGAAGGCCCGATGCACTTGAGACGGTCATTAGGCGTTAACAATAGATAACAGAAGGCAAACATTATATGTATTCATGAGCCCTATTATTAAGTTTCAAGTGCATTGGGCCTTCGTATTTGAAATGGACTAGAATGTTTTTGCTATATGAAAATACCATGTTAACTGATCTCATTGGTACAGATAACTCATTTTTGACCAAGTTGTGGGTTGGAACGTTTTTAAATAATCTACGTCCACTTTATCTATAACTTCTTTCACTTCAAAGTTTGTGCTAGGAATTTCTCGATGACGATACGTTATCATTCACTTTCTGATTATGATTTTAACTTTATTTCAAAGAGACTTGTCCGCACTACTAACCAATATCATAGATGCGAAATATGTTTGTTCCTTTCTTCCATGTTACAGTCAAAACGCTTCACAGATTTTCATACTGTTTTACATATGAAAGGAAACGAACATTATGATACTTTTTATACCGTTACTCTGCAAGGATTTAATTCTTTTTATAGCCCCAATATCCGTTAGATGTCACTTCAACTTGCTAGAAATTTTCATACGTAGGTTGTTTTTCGCCTGTTTTTATGAAAGCTCAAGATTTACAGAAATACATACATGGATATAATGTTTATTTATGTCAGTTGATTAGAAACTATGTATGAGCAAAGCCACAGGCGAGAACTAATATGTAAAACCATATTTTTTTTGCTTGCTGGCAGAGACGCCCCACCCTAAGTGCATTACAGGTGCAAGCATTACGCTATGCCGTAATTGCTTGACGCATCTTTGCGTAACTACGCAACGAAAGTTCCACGAATCAACATAACGCTAGGCCGGCTTAAGCAGTGATACTGTGGAAATTAGAATGTTTTTTTGGACAAATAGCAATTAGCAATATCTATTAAGTACCTACCTATCTATAAAATATTTACTGTAACTCATTGCATAATAAATCACTAGGACTTCATGCTTTAAAAAATCTGTGTAACAAATGTGGCTGTTAAGTGTTTGACACACAAACTATTCGAGTTTATGTTTACAAACGGCAAAACATTGCTAAACGCTAATTTCGTTCAATAGGGGTTCACTTTATGTAGACCACGTATATGCGTATATTGACCTCAACTTCTACATTACAAACTTATTGATACCGTCGACAGTGGCGCTAGATGTGACAAAAAACAATCATTTTTGTATGCAGCGACATAAGTTCCACATTTAGCCACGGTACCAAATAAAATTGGAGCACTTAACACCCTCTCCCCCGTTCCTTCGTTCAATACATTCGTTCTTCCGCTTTTCACCAAACGAAGCAACATTGAACGAAAACAAAACGTCACAGTGACGTCACACTCGTCACAGTATGTATTTAGTATTTACTAGTCTAGTCGGTATACTAAACTAAACGGCATGTTTTAGCGCAAAACATCACGAATAATGTCGAAAATGACGAACGTGAACTCGAGTCTGGCGTACGAAATATTGTTATACTTGAACAATTTTTATCTGGGCATGTTTTTCGTGTGCGAAGTGGCTATAGGCATTCTAAAAGTAATAAACGTATCGTATCCCGAGAACGCCTTACTGACCGAGACCTGTATTTTCGGAGCATTGTGCCTGGTGGATGCTTTCCGCATTTTTTTGGGACAGAGAGGAAACTTGTCCAGTAAAAGTAAGTAGGCGTTTTTATGTCTTAAATGGAGTTAAAATTCCCAACAAAACGTCGGCCCTCAATGTGTTGGGACCCAAATTAGTTACACTTTCTCGTGAACTCCTCAGAGGCTTTGTCTATCTATTTATATATAATACCCTTCAACACCAACGACACGCCTCCCTCCATCCTTCCCGACGCTATAGTTGTCAAATTTAGAGACTTTCTTTACCATTACGTCGGTAATGTACACTATATTAGACTTACCATAACTTCAAAGAAATAATGAATAATAACATAATTTCAGTCTATCAACAATAATTCAACAACAATAATCTTTTTTTTTTCAGAAGTTCCTGTATTCTTTTCTGTACTCCTCACCATACCTTGTGCAGTAGGGGTCTGTTATTTCCTCATATACCAAACCTACATAATACGGTTGGAGTACATCTGGTGTGCGGTGATGCTGGCGTTCCACGCTATGGAAATGGCTTTTGCGATCCTCTTCATGTTCACTGTGTGTAAAAACCAGCAGTATGACTAGAATATGTTTAAGAGCACCTCTGTGCCAAAGAGATACTGATGCCAAAACTTTAGACTTCACATTCCGATTTCAAACTTAAGGTTTGTTTCAATAGAACTTGCCTACAATGTAAACAAACCTTGTACTCAAAATATCTTTGATTTCCATTCTACATCATCAAATACTGCTAAATCCATGTGTTATTTAATCAATTCTTTCCACATTGTTATCCTAAACCATTAAAAGAATAAAATAGTGCTAGAATATGGATATGAATGTTTTGTTTACATTGTTGGCAAGTTCTATCGAAACAAACCTTAGATGTCCTAAATCTAACTTTATTTCCTGTGTTACAAGAAAGTTAAAGTATGCTGTTGAAATGTATAAGGATTTGTAAAGCATATTTTTGGCATACAAAGATGCTTGAACAGTGATAGTTCGAGATATTGAGATTTTAATGGCTATATTGAAGTAAATTGATGTTATTGTTCATAGTGTGAATGCAGTGGTGCCTAAGTATTACATAGTTTATAGTCCCGTGGTTGTTGTTTGATGCTTATAGTCTATGCTCCTTTAAAGGAAAACTATAAGTATAACTTTATTGTATTGTAACGCTTAAAAATGCAGATCAAACTAAAAAATCTGGTTCTAAAAACAATAATATTGTTGCCCCAATAACCATTAACATGTTACCTGAGTAATTTTAAAGATTATAGCTTTTTAGCGTACATAAGTGCCCTAACTAGTATTTTTTTACAAATTCAAAAATAAATATTAAGAAACACAATTATTTAAGATATTATAATCCTATTGTAATTATAGAAACTGCCTAAAATTAAATACACTAACAAACATTCAAACTTTTATTCTACGATTTCTACAGTTTGTGTAACTATGCAGTGGGTGGAGTGATGTGTTCAGGTAACTTTTGACATTCAACTTTAGTTACTTTTAAAGCACAGCCTTCCGGTAGATTACGTTCAATGTATTCTATGTAAGTGTCACATGTGGATCCGGTGACCCGCTTCAGATGAACACATCTGAAATATGTTCGGATTTCATACTGGACTTTGTGCTTCTTATAGATGTGAACGCATCTAAGAAGAGTATGTCTTTCTTTTTCAGCTTTTCTGGGTGCAAAACTGAAATAGAGGGTATACAATATAGTACCAAATCAATGTTAAGAGTTACAATATTCCCAGCTTCTTAATAGCTTTCGGCTGGCTATGGCTGCACTCGCAACTAACAGTATATATTTGTCACTCATGTTTCATAGAAAAACGAAGATTGCGGATCGCTATTAAGAAAATGGTAGCACTGTACTTAAAATAATGTTGTTTATTTACTTAACAAACTTTAATTTTACGGATGAGGACCAAAAAGTTGGACCACAGTTAGGCACAGTTAACTATACTAACGACGAAGTCGAAAAAAGTTCCGTTGTGCGACGAAAAGTATCCCTACAATTGTATCGCTAATTTTCGTGTCACAACGGAAAAGTTTCATAGAAAATTTAATCGATTGAGTTAACGTGGCCAACTTTTTAGTCCTTACCCTTACACCGAAAGTATTTTGTAGTAGACATAAGTAGTACTCTAGCTCTAGGTACCTTTTAGTGACTACAATGCCTAAATTCGACGCGGTCGCTATACAGAACCAGGAATAGCTGAGCAGCACAGCAGGATCTACACCTCTCATTTCCAACTCCACTTTTTTGTACAATTTGTCTAGCACCATAGAGCTTGGGACATCCTGCACGGTTTGTGGTATGGGAGTAATGGTGGAAAGAGGCTGGAGAGCTGCATTATTCGTAGATATAGTGCTTCTAATCAATGGTGAGGTCCTCAAGATACCCTACAAATAGTAATAGTTTAGATTACATGATTCTATTACAACAACCGTTCAAAATTAATTTATACAATGGAATGAAAATGCTATCAATATTATCGTCTAAGCAGTTTCGGCTGTTAAATAGAAATAACAGAAAAATCAATACGAAATGGAAATAGCATTATAGGTTGGAATTTGTTTACCTTCAAAACATTCATTTTCCCGATTACTGAAACTGCAGTTGTTTATTTATTAACAACCCCAGAATAATTTTAATAGAGGAGCACCGTGTATTTATTCAGCCCGCCCGTTTCAGGTATCTAACCAGACATGAGACATCTAACCTGAGCTACGTACTTCACAGATTATAGGATATGTACTTAACGTACAATACAGAGACTATACGATACGATCAATTCCATTCCACAGATTATAGGATATGATTCCACAGATCCACAGATTGTAGGGTATGTCCAAATATCTGTCATTTATTTCACTAATGTCTCTTTAGACATACCCTCACAATCCAATTACAATCTGTGGTATCTGTCCTAGTACCTAGTTCCTGATTCTCGAGCCAATCGAGATTAAAATCAGATTCCAAAAATCTCGATTCAAACCTACATTATTTCGACTAGCACGAAAACTTGGGGACTTGGGAGTGTCTCACCCTCTTGGCTTTCGTGTTCACCTGTTATATCTTCTAATTATGTATGTCGCCAATGCATGATTTAATAATAATCATGATATAGGAATAAGGACAATACGTTTAAGAAGACAAAATTTCTATATTTAGGTAGTCTGGGTAATTACCACGAACCACTAAATTCGAAACTTCGTATGCCGAACGAGTCCTTGTGACTCGTTACGCGAGACTTAATCGAAACAACGGGATGGAGCTAACGTAACTTGGAACTCCGATTTTCTAAGCGCCTCTGCCGTAGGTACTATTGTGAAAGCCGAAGTCACGTCAGCTCTATCTTTTTCTGCCGATTTAGTCTAGAATGACGAGTGACAGGGATGGATCTAACGTAACTTCGATTTTCAAAGTAAGGCCTAAGGATTGATTGAGTATGGTAACATTTACATCGGAGTGTCAAATCAAAAGGTACCCTTACAATCTGTGGTCAAAAGCCAAGCCTAAGTAGTTGACTAGTTGACATCACGGGTGAGAATCTGCCTCATTCACTCTCCGACATTAGTTTTTGACAGCTTGACTTGGTCCGCAAGTTGTTTCATAAAGCATCCATTCAATTCATTCATTCAGATAGAATGATTTATAGTAGCGGAATAGCAAGCTTTCTGAAATTGTTTAATCTGTGATTATTTTTATACATTCATTCGCTTATATATCCGTGCCTGGCGTGAATACGTTGATATGTCTAAAACGGCAATTTTACAGGGCGCCAATTTTAAGGTTTGACATTTTCTGGTAAATCGCTGTTTGATTGTAACTTTGATGTAAAACTTGATTTATCCATCATTTTCTGCATACTTTTGAATGATTAGAAGATTTTTGTGAGATTCCTCTTAGTTTGATTAATATTAGACTTATCAACTTACGTCTCATCGAGTTATCAACGTATTCACCATACAAAGAGGGGAAAATTGACGTTTCGAGAAAGAAAAAAAATCGTGAAAAATCCATTTCATGTTATTATACTTCACAAAAGTTTTGTTAAATACAACTTTTTATTATCTTTCAAGTGAAAATGAGTGATTTAAAGAATTATGTCTAGTTTTAATAATAATAGACATATCAACTGGTTCACCGACGAGAGCGACGAGTTATCAACAAATTCACAGTATTAGTAAGAAAAAAATTAGAAATAAAACAGCTGTTTTTTTAATAATTTTTTAATTAAAGAAACTGAAATCATCATATAATTTAATTTATGGAGTCATTCCAGGAATTTTACTCTTCTACATCCTCCAAATCTGGGTTTATCTCGTCAATATCCGGGTCAGCTGAGGCACAGTTTACTGTTTTTATTTGCAAATATTGCAAGAATTGGGGTCCTGACGTATTGTGATAGTTTTAGTCCACGTATAATATTAAAAAAAAAATGCTATTACGCACGATAGGGCGTAGGTAATGGTAAAAAAAGGCCCCGGGTATTATTTTGGATTTACGGTCGATTTTTCTAGCATGTTAGGACACTATTTACGAGCAAGTGTGATGAAAATAATATTAAGTGCCCGCCTACTACACGACCATTTATGTATAATATCCAGTGCCTGGTATTACTCTTATTAAACTTGGATGTAGGGATAGACACACATATACAGACGACCCAAAGCGAAATACAACATTCGAATCGAACTTTAGATCTAGCTTTGCACTAAACAAAGGTAACTGCTGAGGTGGGACAGTACATTTTATAATTTAGTATTAGAAAACGAGCGATAGGAAAACCACTATCAATATGCGTGTTACACTTACGGTTAACTTATTAAAAATAATAATAAATACACCAAGAAACAAAAAACAAATAAAGTCGTAAAGAGTGTCTCGTAACCCAAATTCTTAGTCCTTCTGTTAATTTGTAACAAATACGTAATTTGTAATACAAGTACGTTTCAACATCATCAATATACATTTAATTAAACCCCAAAACTTTCTAAAATCCTAGAAGCGAGCTACGATCGCTTTAAAGTAGAAGTTAAATCACCTATTTAAATCAGAAGCACTAATCAGGGGAACTCCTATAAAACCGAGAAGTTAGATTTATGTAAGTTTCAAGACCACTTCGTGCTTGTTTTGCATATGCTCGATAATTCCTACAGGACCTATGGGAAAGCTTAGTCCAGCTTCAACACTATTAAATTTAATAAAAAGCCGATCTATTTTAATGACAATATAAAAAAGTATTTAGATACAATTTATAACTTACATTTTAACAACTTCATTCTATTTTAAATCTTTTATATCTAGGAAAGGCCTCAAAGATACTGGCAGCATTTACTCGCTGGATGGTTAAACTAATGCGTTGAACGAGGAAACTGCCACCTTCTCAACGCCGAATGAAATGAACATATCTTATTTATATTTAAGGCGTTCTCTACTAGTCCACCAACTGGCCAAGACCAATACATTGGCCAACCTTTAAGTTTTCAGCTAGTTCAGCTGCCGCACCAGCCCTATTAGAGGTCCGGTGGAGATGTGTGACTGGGCTAGCATGTCTACTCAGGTTGCATCTCACACTAGCACCCGTCCCATATTCTGCACGGGACCAAGGACATTTTGTCAGGTATTTTGCCATCATATCTACAAATGCCGGTCGGGTCTAAAAGGGCCGGCACGTTTATTGAGGCAGGAGACCGGTGGATGATGTCATTTAGTGCGGGGGTTCTTGAAAACAACAGGCGTTACATATCGGTTGCTGTCGCACATAATCTGGTTTTCACAGAATACCAGCGTTGCAGCACTAACAAGTTTAGTGTCGCAACACAATGCTGAGCGCACCTTTAAATGTTAAGATAAATTAGTGATTAAATTGTTAATAAATTAGTGAAATTATTTTAATATTATGATAATAAACAGAGACAACACTTTTATTGGAATTAGTAATATTGACAACTGTACATATTCTTTCTTTGTTTCCCAGATATTACATTATTATCTGAAAATATACAAGTATACTGGTTTGTTCCCTTGATTAAAAACATTGATAACTATACACGTCAAGGTTTCAGGTACTGATTTTAATTATTTGTCTGTTAATATCTTAAGATATTCTGGAGAATTCGAATATTTTTAAAACATAAGTTGAGATATCGTATTATTGTGTTGGTTCATAATTCTTTGACGTAAGTTTCCATGTTGAGATATCACATGATGCACTTGTTTGATTTACTCTACGTAAGTTGATAACTTGGTGGCCAGTAGTACAAATTGAGATGTCATATAACGCACTTAGATATATTACCTGTACCTAAATTGATAACTCGGTGGATAGTCGTACACATTGAGATGTGAGACGAGACAAATCGATGGGCAGTAATATAAGTTGAGATATCACATTATGCGCTTAGTTTTGGTTACTGTACGAAATTTGATAACTCGATGGAAAGTTGTACAAGTTGAGATGTCACATTACGCACTTCGTTTTAGTTACTGTGCGTTAGTTGATAACTCGATATATTTGATTTGTTTGATTGATATGTCTTTATGTTAAAAAAAGTACGTTATTACTGTAATCGAGAGTAAATTGATAAAATTATTTATAAATCTATGCACACAATGTGATGTGTAATATGTCTTTTTATCCACAATAACTTGCCAAAAGTATAGTTATCAATGTATGAACAATGGCCATAAGTCAAAAAGTAATTAAGATAAAAATATGAAAAAAATTACCAATATAGAAAAAAAAATAACGAAGCGTTTAAAGAAATAAAAAAAAAAACGTACATGTCGAGATATCAACGTCTTCACGCCAGCCACGGATATATTCATTTCTTTCAATGGTTTTTTCCGTTAGCTTCTTGTTTACGAAATTAGAAATTGAATTTTTCAATTCGATTTGATTATTTTAATGCCGTTTATAAATACAATGGTGTCAATGTTATAAATAGAAATACCAAGTGCACCACAAGTGATAAAAATTAGAGCTAGAAAAAAGCAGCAAGAGAAATTTGTAAATTAATGATGGTGTCAGCAAACCACGCGTTTCAGTGCAAAATTCCAAACAGTTATTTTTGCTCGTGTATATGTAATAGGTAAGTGTATTCTTCTTCTTTGTTATATTTTATTCCAGTGATTTACCACTCTTAACTTGTAGAACGCATGAACAGTCTTATGCATACCTTATGTAGGTACCTACTTACTGAACCCAATTTTGTAGTAGCAAATGTTACTGTGAAACATGATGTCTAAAATGAATAAAATGCATTGTTTTCACATTCTTTAATTAATTTTAGTAAGTGTTCGAAATTACCACCCTTTCTTTTCAATACAATATTCAACACGTTTAGGTAACTATCTTGATATTGCATTTTGTTTCATTGAAGAATATGAAAACAATGCATTTTATTCATTTGAGACATCATGTTTCGTAGTAACATTTACTGCTTAAGACCTACACAATCAATATCTGAATGGAAAAAGTGTTAGTTTTTTTTCTCAAAACATCCGGGTTCGCTTCCCGAGCTGCATACTGTTTTTTTTTAAGTGTATAACTATGAATGCAGTTTTTCTTGTTATTAAAATCGATGACATGGTTCCTAAGAACAGACCTTCATGTCTTATAGTTTCACACTTTCGCATACTGACCAATCTAAATGAGCCACCCTGTATTTTTAACTGATGTCAGTGTGAGTCCCGTAGCAAATTCTATCATGAGGCCTTTCATAGGTTTGGTTTGGATAGGTCCTTAGTTAATATATTTTGTTTTGAATTTTTTAGGTACTTTATTTTGAGTTGGAAACCATACTGCTGTCATCAACAATGATCAAAGCCCAGCTGAAACTGGGGCACCGGGGAGCTGGTTTATGTGGAATGACAACATCATCATATTGTGGTCCCTGCGCTTGTGTGTGCTGGAATTTTTCCTAGGTAATACAATGACTAGTATTTTAAAATGTATAGTAGTAACATTTTTATAACTCATAACTGTTTCTGCACCTCCATCTGCGCTAATAATAAAACGTAACCTATGTTACTCAGGGTTTTGTAGCTTTATAATGGCAAAAGAAGTTATGAAATTGGTCCAGCAGTTTTTAAATTTATTCATTAATAACCAATATCTATCTGAATTTCCGATCCCTGTTAATATTAGTGTAGATTTTGATTTTATCCAGAAATGGTGACGATAGTATTCCAAGTTACTGCTATTTGAAAGCCAAACCATGTTAATTTATAAAAGCCAAAAAATTACAAAGCTAAAGAAATGGAAAGTATGTTTGTTTGCTTGTCTCACTGTAATGGTCCTACACTTCATCCAACTGATGTGAAATTTGGTAAAGAGATAGTACCCAGAGTGGGACATAGGATACTAAACTATGCCAGTAAGGTCCAGTAGCAAATTCAATCAGGAGGCCCTTAGTATGTTTGAGTTTCTTAGCTAATTTATTGATTTAAATTTTTTAGGTACTTATATTTTGATCTGGAAACCTTGCTGCTGCCATCTTCAATGATCAAAGACTAGCTGAAACTGGGGTGAACGTTCCATGTATCATGACAAGATCCGTGACATTTGGTTTCTGCCTACATACTAGCATGTAATGCTACTGCTAATTTAGGTAAGACAATGACTAGGTTTTACCTAACTGCCCTATGGAGGTTTATGTTTAACGAGCGTACATATTAAGAGAGAGAGAGAGAAAGTATGTATGGCTATTTCTGTGCCCTTGCGTGCAATGTGTGTATGTATGTTGATCTGTCTGGGTCAAATCTTGTAAGACGATTTTCACGACGACGACGACGACGACGATGATGACGACGACGATGATGACGATGATGATGATGATGATGATGATGATGATGATGATGATGATGATGATGATGATGATGATGATGATGATGATGAATTGATGATGATGCGTATTTCAAAATAAACTAGCAAAATTCTTATTTTGATTTATCAATACCTCCTAATATTATTATTATATTATGGTTTGTTTGTTTGTTACGCTTTCACAGTAGAGATATCCTCTATACCAAAAATTTATTCAAATTAATACAATACAATCCCTCTATGCTAGTAATTACACGGTTGTACCCACAACCCCACACGGGAACCCAACAATGCGAACATTTCTGCTTGGAGGTAGGTTAAATAAAATAATAAATAGCAGGGGACAATGAATGTCACACCAATTGACCTAGTCCCAAACTAAGCACTAGGCTTATTTTACTATGGGTACTAGACAACGATATAAATACTTATATAGAGAAACATATACTATTTAAATACGTAGAAACCATCCATGACTCGGGAACCAATAGTCGCGCTCATCACACTTACCGGGATTCGAACCCATGACCGCTAGATTCGTAGGCAGGGTCACTACCTACTAGGCCAGCGCGTCGTCAAAAGGCTAAGATAGTGCTAGTGATCCGCAAGGACAGGACCCTTAACTTTCAAGGTTTTAAGAAGTATAATAGAACATATTAAGTTTTATTAAAAGTTACTTTGAAAGTAAGTAACTTATTTTTTAAATATTCTATATTTATAATATACAACAAAGACGGGTTAGTTACACCATTCATAACTCAAGAATGGCTGGACCGATTTTTATGATCTTTGATTTGTATGATAGTTGTGAGTCCGCGTTGAACCATGAAGATACGATTTAATACCTTAACTTATTACACAGGGGGTTTGTTACATAATTTTCACAAAATCATTATTTCCGTGAAGCGATATTTCTTTTCGCATTTTTTCCCATTCTTAATTTGACCCAATGATATTTTTTCCTGTTCGGTTTTATTACCGTCGCTTTTATTCTCGTTCGTCTTTTTACCGTCGCATTTGTTCCCGTTCGATTTTATCCCAGTCGCACTTATTCCCAAAATTAATTACATCGTAATAATAATAATAATAATAATATCAGGGGACTAGTCACACCAATTGACCTAGTCCCAAACTAAGCTCTAGGCTTGTACTATGGGTACTAGACAACGATATAAATACTTATATAGAGAAATATATACTTAAATACATAGAAAACATCCATGACTCAGGAACAAATATTTACGCTCATCACACAAATATCTGCCCTTGCCGGGATTTGAACCCAGGACCTCTAGCTTCGTAGGCAGGGTCACTACCAACTAGGCTATCGCGTCGTCAATGTAGGTAGGTTTAGGTTATGTTACTTTTGCAGCAGGCCCGGAGGGCCAAATAACCCAGAAATAAGAGCTCCGCCATAGCGGAGCTCCGTCGACAGGTGTCAAATTTGATTTTTGGAATTAGAAAAAAACGACAGTGACAATATGGTACCAGGAAAAGAAGCGACTGGATAAAAATCGCAAGGGGAGAAACACGACTTTGAAAATATGGTGCCAGGGAAAAGGCTTCTGGTAATTACCGCTTTCGGGAATAAATGCGAAAGGAAAATTTACTTCAAAGAAAAAATGCGTTTGGGAAAGTCATCTAACAAATCACACAGGGCATTTATAATTCCGGAAGTTGGACAGCTTTCCAGGGCATTGGGATAAATGTATTATTTATATTAAAAACCTGTTTGTATGCATGTATGTTCTGATGACGATCCTAAACGGTGTTAGTATGTTAATGTTATAATTAGATTACGTTTCTGATGATCTCAATATTACCTTTTTTAACCGACTTCAATCAATCAATCAATCATTTATTTATTTGCAGAATACATACTTCAAAAAAAGAGGGAGGTTCTCAATTCATCAGAATGACCAGTGTTTTTGTATGTAAGTTTCCTAATTACTGCAATCTGAACTGGATTGAAAAAAAAATTGTTTGAACGGGATCTGATCATGGGACTGGAGAAATCGATTAAAAAAAGAAATAGTAATATAAAGTGAGGGCAGGTCTTTTAGAAATTTTCATGCGTATGATATTACGGATACGTATGAAATTCAAATAATGTATTGTTTACGATAAGATTACGGTAACTTTCAATGTTACGATTGTAGCGTCGTGCGTCAAAATCGGGCCATCCATTTAACGATTACTAACATTTAGGTCTTATTTTACAGATGGGCCCTTTCGGATACACTTCGACCCATTAGGATCTTTTGTGCAGTTACCGTCTTACACATTCAGTTGTTCGATCGTGCAGGTTTCCTCACGATGTTTTTCCTTCACCTTAAGAGCATCGAGTAATGCACCTAAGTTAGAAAAACTCGTTGGCACATGGTGACCGCGGGGGTTCGAACTCGGTACCTTACGATCACGAGTCGACCCCCTGAGCCACTAGGCCACCGACGCTCTAAACGTATAGGTAGATGAAGAAAGGTGTTCCTACTTCTTGAGCAATCTGGTAAAAAGAGAGGTTCTGTGTTTGATACGTAGGTATGCATGTATGTGTGTTTCTTAGTTATTGCCTCCTACTATTCAACTCTTTATGCCATACATACATTTGAAATACAGGTGTCACCATTCACTTCAATCTTTTTCAGCTGTGGAAACTTGTCAAAAAGTGTTGTCAAGTGTGGCATAGTCATACTGGCATCTAGACAAGTTGTAACGCTAAGTTCTGAAGGTTCAAAACAATTATGCATTAAATAGAGTTAATAAATAAATCTTACACACTCAGCTGTCCATATTTGCAGGTTTACTGTGAATAACATCGTACAATATAAGTACTTAGTAGGTAGTATAAACACATGTGTACATTTCATGTCCACTGCTGCGGTTTGAATGTACCTTTCCATCGCAAGAGAGTCAGCACCCTAGTAACCGATTAGACCACCGACGCTCCTCAGGGTTACTCTTTAACCTACTACCTGTTACATATGACTTACCTAGCCTTTCACCGGCCAGCCTAGACCGGTTCATTTTAATGGTTCATGGAACGAAACTGTCAAATGATTTTAGGTCGAAATGGGTGAAAGTCAGTTGAATTCTGCTGTCAGGTGTGGCAAGCTGGTTCGGGCATTTTCATGTATAGTTTCATTTATTTTTCACAGATAGAGAAGACGAAGGTTGTTAACTTCACCCAACCGATGAGTAAATGAATATGTGCAACTATGAAATTCATAGCGGGACTAAGTAAGTAGTACTTGAAATCATATTTTTAGCTGTTATGATACTTGCTTTCCCCTCAAGCTGTCAATACTTTAACCAGAACTCCGTCTAGGCTTCTGCTAACGAAATGGCTCATGTGCCGTGACTACCGGGAGACCGAAGACTTATAATACGGTACAGCCATTAACAAAAATTGATAGCGATGATGAACACATGTCATAATTTATATTCAACCTTTTTGATCAATTAATCGATTTGTTGCGTCTTCTATTTTCGAAAACTAGTGTGGTAGTGTGGCATGATCATACTTACAGCGATTCATCTAGACAAGTTGTAACACTAAGTACTGGACGATTAAAATATATATATTAGATAGTGTACTTAATTCATTTAGTAGATAATTTATTGAATAATTAGTAGAGTAATTTAGAACTTGATTATGCACAAATTGTATCATATAATTTATTATTATTGTATGTTTCTTCTGTCATCTTATCTTGCACAGATGGGCCCTTTTGGATATACTTTGACCAAGTACTTCAGACAATATACTTACTTAGTAAGAAAAAATCTGGTGTACATAACTTGATACCGCTAGTGTGGCCTACAACTGATGATATGATATGACCTTTTATTTTACTTATTCCGTAAATATTGTTAGTATAAAATTAACTTAAACATAACCTTCACAAAAGATACAATATGCAATGTTACATTCTGAATATAACTTCTAACATATTGCGAATTTAGTGAAGTCAAGCAAAAAAATACACTGGTAAACATCTTAGCCTAAAAGTGCAAAATGTGGTTACAGAATTGTTAACAAATTATTGGAGTTGTTGGTAATTCTGTAGCTCTGCCTACCACACTCTGGGAATAAAGGCGTGAGTTTATGTATGTATGTAAGCAAAAGCGAGCCCTTTGTTTCCCATAATTTTATTTCGTCATAATGTCATTCTTGACATAATTATTGATAATTATGGAAATAGAAGTATAATAGGTTTGACTACTATGTGTGTATGTGTGTGTTTGTCTGTCTGTCTGTCTGTCTGTCTGTCTGTCTGTCTGTCTGTGCGTCTCTCTGGGGCACCGTAGACCCTAAACAGGTGAACCGATTTGGATGTAGATTTTTGGTGTTCCGTAGGTACCTCAAAAAAAGAAAAACGGAACCCTTATAGGATCACTGTTCGTCCGTCCGTCTGTCTTTCAAGACCCTTTATCTCGGGAACGCATGAAGGTATCGAGTTGAAATTAAAATCATATACTCAAGTCCGCAAGTGTATTTTTTGGGATTCCATACCCCAAGATCAACGGAGCCCTGTTACAAGCCTAGGGTGACACTTTTAAATCGCAATGTGTTAGGATAACATTCTTAACCTGCCTGTTGCACAAAAAAAAATGCGAATTTAATCTTTGTACTGAAATTTTGCAAGATTTAGTATACTGAAAAACTATATGTATTATTCTGTGTTTAAAGGGGTTCCAGTGTCTGCGAGCATCCACAATGAAATCACCAGGCCCAGCAATGAAACCATTTTTGATTGTCGACTGTAAATAACATGAATGGTATCTATCTTTCATTTTTACTATTTTTGATAAGTTTTTATAGTGAAACCTATTATTACCTATATAGTATTGTTAGGCGATGGGCTTGCAACCTGTCACTAATACACTGGTAAACATCTTAGCCTAAGTGTGCAAAGTGTGGTTACAGAATTATCAACAAGTTTTTATAGTTGTTGGTAATTCTGTAGCTCTGCCTACCCCACTCTGGGAATAAAGGCGTGAGCTTATGTATGTATGTATGTAACGATGTTTTTGTAAGAGATTTTGAGCTTGTCATGTCGAAAATATATTTTAACCCTACAATGCATACAGTGACAGATATGTCACAACCAGTTTAATCGTTAGTAGTTAAAAATAATGTAAAGGCAGCGACATCTTTTTTGTATAAAAGCAAACCTAGAGGGCACTATATAAGTGTAACACAGTAACAATCCACTAGATGGCATTGTACTTGAAATTACCAAGGGATTTATACAAATGTTGCTGTTCTCCGTGAACAATGGATTTATTTCATTTACATATTGCAATAAAAAAAAAATATAAAATCAAAAATCGAAAAAAAAAAAAATTTTATGTGTGAAAATCTTTGCGTAAGTATGCTGTAAATATTATATACTGTCAATGATAATCTATACGCCTATACACAGTTTTTTCCAAACGTTCCAGATCTGTCACACCATGCATCGACGGCGTGTCCAAACGTTCCATATATGTCACTGCATGCAGTAATTTTATGGATTTTTCATAGTACATGAAATATTTTACTGTCACATAATGTGAAAAATGTGAAAATACTAAGAGAAATTTGTTCATACAAATACAACAATTATTTCTAAAAGTTTAGAGTGTAATGAAGTATAAATTAAGAAATTGTTCCATAATAATACGATAATGTAACCCAAACCTTATATCATGGTGTGCCATAAAACGGTTTATTTACATATCCTGCGAGAAATACTAATAAAAATGGTTTAAATAATGGAAACTAATACTATTTCTCTAAGTTAAGAGTCTACAGAAGTTTAAATTAAAAATCGAATTCATAATTAAATATCAGTGTAACCGACACCTAATTGCATGGTGTACCACATATGGAACGGATTAAAAAAAGTTAATTTCTCCTGAAATATTACTTATATATTTTAATCATTATTTTTTCTCTTAACTAAGCCCTAAATAAAACCACATATATTTTTTTCACACAAATAAAAAAACTCATGCATTGTAGGGTTAAAATATTAAGATACAAAGGTCGCATTATATTAGAATAACATTTTCTTACTTGTCGGTTGCACGAGTTGCACAGAATAGTTAAAGTATGACACCAAATGGGACTAATATATGAAAAGTTCAATGTATGCTATTAAAATTTGCAATATTTAGTATACTGAAATACTATGTAAATTCAAATTCAAATGATTTTTTAATATTATTATATCACTAGGCCCAGCAATGAATAACCTTTTTGATCTTCGACTACAAATAACATTAATGGTATCTGTCTTTCATTTATACTACATTTTGGTAAATTTGTATAATGAAACCTAATATTACGTTACAACGATGTTTTTGTAAGAGATTTTGAGGGTATCACGTTGAAAATATGTTTAAAAATATCAAGATGTGTATCTTGATATTTTTAAACATATTTTGGCCACAATTTAGTAGTTCTATGTAGAACTATCTCTTTCATTCGTCGACCTAGCGTGTCGATCAAATTAATCCATTGGCCTTCGCTTTCGGTTTGACGAAATAACGTGATATGTGGTGTGTGTTGTTTATACGTCTACTTATGTCGACATTTTGTTTTTTTTCCAGAATCAATGGATGACGAGTGGCCAGCCCAGCACGCTAAATTTTCTACATTAGTTTTAATTTATGTTTAAGATCACGTCACGGGTTTATTATGATTTTCAACATTTCAAAATTTTTGTCTCTCTTTGGTAGAAAACGTTATGAGCCCATGACAAGTTTTATATTTGAGGGGTATAAGATCAAAGACAGCTTAAATCTACATATTTATGTGTAGGGTTAAGCTTTGATTATATACCGCAAATGATTTAATTTAATTTTATTAAAAGTACGATTAAAGTGGTGGAATAGTTTGTTAGGAATTTTCCCACTGGCCACCGATATCATAATAATTATTAGATAATTTCACTGCATATATGGCCCTTCACTGGTTCACCACTTTAAAACCACTTTACGAGTTTAGTGTCACTATTACCGAGGCCCGTTTTACGAAATCAGGACCTAATTGTACTGGGTAAAACGGTATCGCCCTTGACATCTTATGGGTATTGTTTTTAACTTAGCCGCCATAGCTGTCATGTAAATAAGAGCTATCAAACCGTGGAGAATACGGAAAAACGTCAAGAACAATATGATTTTACCGTGTAGAATATAGGCCCTGGGCCTTTATTCAAATCTGTAAAACAATATTGCTTTTGACGTGTTGTATTAACGTTACTACAGCTCTTATTTACGGTCACGAGCGTTAATTTGGGACCTATTTCAAGAAATATATGCTTGAAGTCGTCAATGTCATTAGAGATCTCAATTCATTAGTACAGATGTAGTGAATAATCCTTTCTCATCGTATTTTGTCGGATTAGTTTGTATTTATCTAGTTTTCTCAATTAGCTTCATTACCTATCAATAAGCCAACTGAGAAAGCAAGATAAATACGAAGTTATCCGACCAAAAACGATGGGAAAGGATTATTCACTACATCTGTAACTTTTACGAAACTCAACCTTATTGTTGTGGAATGTCAGATTGACTTTGGACCTAAGGTGGGTACCAAATTTAATCTTGTGACTGTACTTGAGAGTAATGGCGGCCGAGTTAAAAACTACCATAATGACATGTGTTAAAAGCATTATTGTTTTAGCGTGTTGTATAGAACCCATTGTAACTTGTATTAGTGGAATTCTCTTTTTAATGCATATTGTTAAAGTCGCTCAGCGAGCTATGGAGAGGGCTATGTTGGGAGTTTCTCTGAAGGATCGGATCCGTAATGAGGTGATCCGACAGAGAACTAAGGTTATCGACGTAGTCCATCGAATTAGCAGCTTGAAGTGGCAGTGGGCCGGCCATTTGTGCCGCAGAACCGATAATCGCTGGAGTTGTCGTATTCTTCAGTGGAGACCGCGAATCGGCAAACATAGTGTAGGACGCCCTCAGACTAGGTGGAGTGACGATCTTCGCAAGGTGGCTGGCAAGAGCTGGATGAGAGTGGCCACGAATCGTGCTCGTTGTCGTGCAATGGGAGAGGCCGATGATGATGATGATGATGGTGTTGATGTTGAAAAGAGATTTCCGCTTGTAATACAAGTTACAAGGTTTCGCGAAACGGGTCCAAGGTTTTATTATTTTCTAGATATGTGAATTAACAATTTAACTAAAAGCTTTGATAGGATTATGGAATAAGTTTGAATGTATCTCTAGCAATATAATGTTTTTGCATTGAATTGTATAAACAATATAAGAACGATGATATTTTCATGCATTGCATTGTATAAATGAATATTTATGTAAAAAGTAAATGGAATAATATGAATATTGAACAGCCACAGAACAACATTTTAAAAACGACTACTAAATCGCTCTTCACTTATTAACCTGTTCTTTTTTTTTTTTGATCTTCTTATGAAGAGGTAGAAAATTGCTATTGGATAATTCCAGACTAGGCCTTATTTTATTTTGCAAAACTAGGTTACGAGACTTTATATTCTTGTGGACAAATTTATGTAAGCTCACAGCAACATACTCAGATATTTATCATTTAATACATTGCTGTGCTTTCGTGTTATTAAAACTTAGGTTAGATTACCTTACCTTAAAAAAAGATTAACTTACGTTAACTTGGTCTGTTGCTTATTCCTTCATAGTTTTACTTCTATTATTTGGAATTGGTTTTATGATACTCTTACCTTAAGTTTATTATTGTCATTGTTATGATGGTTTATTTGAAAAAAAAGACTGACTGTTGAGGTTCTTGCGGCGATTCTTCTCAACAGTGGTCTCCTCTTGCGAAGCGCTGGTAAATTCCTTGCACAATAAAGATATTACATTTCATAAAGTCTATAATTTCTACTGTAACGTGTTGTGCTATGTTGTTTTATGGAGTATGTTTCACTATGTCTTGTTTAAAAAAGCGTATTAATATTCCGTCCTTGTATTCATATTTTATTTATAGAAGACTGAAACATGCTTTATCTTTAGCATATTGCTTGCGGAAATTAAAAGTTTGTTTTCGAATTGATCGAAGTTAACTAATTTGTACTTATCGATGAAGTGTGTACATACAATTTAATCGATGAGTGCGAAAAAGTTAACTTCGTTCAATTCGAGAATGAACTTCATTATGAACATTTGCTGTCAAAATTTAAATTCCCCGCCATTCCGCCATTTTTATTTGAATTTTATTGCCCACTAGCGCTACCGGTTCCGTAGTCTGTTGCGTACCTGAACTACCACTAATGAACTGTCAGTTCTATGGTTGATTCCTATCTGTCTTTAGACATATCCTATAATCTGTGGTTGACATATCCTATAATCTGTGTAGTTGACTAGTTGTCAATTTCTCCGATTTCTCGTCATTTTGCATAAGTGTTATATTATTATTCTCCGAATCTCTTTGGTCAAGTCGTCAATCTGTGAGTGAAAGAAGGAAATCAGTAAGAGTTATAGGCGTAATTTACGTTCTGTTCAACAGAGAATTGAGATATATCTGTGCCTTAGTGAATCTTACCATCTAGTATATCATTTTAAAGTTGTTTGTTGTGTGATAGAGTGATAGTTGCTTGTTCTCTTACAAGATGGTCGGTCCATTGATTCTTTTGAAGCTCTTACATTCCAAGCGTTCACGCCAAGGCAACACTAGTACTGCTAGGGATTCTGCAACAACTGACTCTACAAAAGTCAAGATGGAACCAAAGAATGATGATGACTACACCTGCAGAATATGCCTCAAAGATGGCGGCATTCCTATCTTCGACGACGAGAGTCAAAAAGACCTTTCAGAAGATTTAAACTCCTTTGCGAATATCGAAGTTCGAATGGACGACGATTATCCTAAATATTTATGTTCATCATGCCATTCTCTCTTACAAGGCGCTATTTTATTTCGGAAGACTGCTCAAAAAACTGAAAAATCTCTTAAGAAGTCCAGTGGAAACCGGTTGACCTATGAGAATATGAGTGACGACAATGGAGATTATGTCGAGGAGAAGGTTAAATTGCCTTCCGAATTTCACTGTCAGCGGTGTGAACTGGACTTTGAAACATTTGAAGAATATGATGACCATAGATCGTCTGCGGAACACGAGAATATGAAAATCAAATGTCCAGTGTGCAACAATTATTATGCAGAAACTTATCTGAAGAAGCACTTACTTTTACATCAGTCTGATGTGCCCTACGTATGTGATATTTGTGGGAAAAAGTTTGTTATTCAAGGACAGTTTGCACGACATCGGCTGACTCATTTCTACAGTTTGCCTTTTAAATGTTCATTATGTCCTTACCGTGGCAGGTTTACGGAGTCATTGAAAATGCACATGCGTACACACACTGGGGATAAACCATATCAATGCTCAGTTTGTGCTAAATGTTTCATTAGTAAAAGTAATCTGAATAAGCACATGTATGTGCACCGGGCTGATCGTGACTATAAATGTGAGACTTGTGACCGTGGGTTTAATTCCAAACGGAACATGGAGTTGCATTACAAAGTTGATCATTCAGGTTTGAAAGAGCATATTTGTAATATCTGTGGAAAGGCATTTGGATACCGGAAACAAATGATGAAACATCAGCTGAAAGTGCACAAAAGAGAAAAGCTAAGAAGTGGCAGGTTGCCATTGTACTTGCAAGTCGAATCCAAGAAGAGAGATGGGGAAGAAGTACCTATTTCTGACTCTGTGGTCCTGAACAGGACAACATAGAGTACTTTTAGATTTAATTATGTGCTGGGACTATAGAAAAAAAATGTAAAAATTGATACGTACTAAAATGTGTATGAAATTTTTACATGGATCTGTGCTTAAGTATTTAAGGGATAAATTAGCAGTCTACCAAATAGTTCAGGCCACTGTACGGGCATTATACAAGCATATTGCTTTAATCCATTTTCAATTGCAATTTGGTTGTGATATGATTGTGCCAAATTATTAATATTGATTTCTTTTTAATAAAACATTGTAGCTGAAACTTGTTTCTATTGTTCATAGTATAGGTTACATACAAACATAAACTCACACCTTCATTTGCAGAGTTGGGTAGGCAGTGTGACAGAACTACCAACAAGTCTAAAAACTTGTTGATATTTCTGTAACCACATTTTCCACAATTAGGCTAAGATGTTTACCAGTGTATTAGTGACAGCAAACCCATCGCCTAACAGTACCACAAGTTGTTTTTCCCTTAGTTGCCTCTTACGCCATCCACAGGAAGACATGCTATAGGCTAGTATAGGATAGTATAGGCTGTTTCACATTAAACCAGACAAAGACATATTGTATTAAGGAGTGTAGCCCAGCAGTTACACTGAAGAGTCAGGAATGACGATTCTGATTATTAAAATGAATGTTTGAAAACTGAACAAGGCAATTGTCTCTGAGGAAGTACAGCTAAAAAAAGTTTTGAACCATTTTTAAACATTAGATACCTTGTTTTATACAAGGTGTTACAAAAATACCCGTAAAGCCGAAAGGGGGTTAAATAGTACCTTATAATAAGTCCATTTACAATATTTGAGAACCGTATTATCACCGCATGACTTACCGGCAAAAAAAAGAAAACCATTATTGCTTTCATTGATGTGAAAACCCTATTTCAGTAAAATTAAAGAGTAAACTACGCAGATTGTTTATGTACATTTTTACCTAATTCGTGAAACGATTAAGAGACATACTAACAAAATGTACAGAATTCGATTAGATAGATATTACAAGTCGAGTTTTGGAAGATTTTAAAAGACCTAAACTACTTATGAAGAAACCTAAACTAGCGCTTACTTTTTCGTAAAGAACGTCAAAATTACAGGAACGGCTCAAAGTGAGCTCTGCCTTGTTCAATGCACAACCTCGCTCGTCGGGATATGGTTTTAAACCCACTTAAGTTGAAAAATTATTAAATTGGTAGGTAGGCCTCTCTGTTAAAATAATCTATGCTAACTCCGGTTCCCTGTCATGTCAGCTTACTAGGGTTGACAATATTTTAGGCTTTGATAATTTATTAGATTTTTACGGGGTATTTTGTAACACGTTGTATAACAAGCTTATTTAACTTACAATGTAGCTTATTTAACTTAACTTAAAATCTTGCAAGTTAAATTTGACCCACTTCAAGGTTTCCGATAAAGCTAAAAACTTGCATACAGCTTTAGTTCTGATGACAATACAATAATATAGTACCATCGAGCTGGTCTGATGATGGAGACAGGGTGGCCATAGGGACTAAATTAGTACATGCTAAACCCATGTTAGGGCTCGTTAGAATAGTTTTATACAACATGTGTCACTCACACGAGTCCAAACATGTTTGCTATGCTATGCAATAGACAACTTAACCCTTTTCCAGTCCTTGCTAAAGTAAGGATACAAGCAAGAAATGTAATAGAGCCACGAATTCGTAACTTCCTGAAGGATACTGATTCATGAAGTCTTTTCAGGAAAGTTCAATTCAATTTGAGTCATAAAAATATGTAGGTAGTTAAGTTCAATGTTGAGCGACATGAATGTGGTCGATGAAATGTACTATGCCTGGAAAAGGGTTAATTCACAGGGTTAATTGATACAAAACGGACCGTTTTAATTTTTTACTTGTGTCTGTGACCGACGGTGGCGTCAGTGGCACGACTTTCAGATGCCATAGCCGTAGCCGACTGGCGTCAAAAGGTCGAAGTAAGTCAGTGTTAAAATGTGATGTTTTTGTCAACCCTGAAGTAACAGCAAACTTTTCGAGCTGATAACTATTGAATGGTGAAACCGCTTTCCATCAAACTTTAAGGGCAACACAGACTAACAGTTCAATATTGGCCTGTCGTCAGTTCATCGTATTAGAGTAAAGACTTTTTAAGTTTATTTCACGGTTTCAAACATTTCTTCACAGATAATGTGCTTATCCTAAAAGAAACGTTTGGCTCGATATCCGTTTTCCAAAAATCTAGAAATCACCGTTCCCGTCATGTCACTACCGTTTCCTAAATACGGTTACCATTTCTGTGACCCAAACACGAATCTGTTACAGATGTAGTGAATAATCCTTTCCCATCGTTTTTTGTCGGATAACTTCGTATTTATCTAGCTTTCTCAATTAGCTTCAGTACCCATCAATATGCCAACTGAGTAAGCAAGATAAATACGAAGTTAACCGACCAAAAACGATGGGAAAGGATTATTCACTACATCTGTACGTACAGTCAACAGCATAAATAAGTGATCATTTATGTACCTCACTTTAACGCCGTGTTTGAAATGTTATACAAAATTGTGAAACGATTGAAAGCGACAAGGTACAGAAATAATCACTTATTTATGCTGTTGACTGTACCTACCTGTAATTAAATGAATGCAATTTACACATTTGAAAAATACAAAGATACTTGATTCTTTCGTCAATGGATTGTCGAATAGCTTATATCCAATCCTATTCGGATGGAGGAAGGTATGCAGTTTTGATACTACCAATAACTCCATACCCTTAGCGTGGTTCCTTTTGCTGTAAACGGCCACAAATATTGCGTAAGTCAGTGAGAGGCAAAAAGATAAATCAGGATTTCGGATCTTTCCGCGCGATATGACTTTGAAGACAAACTACCTAAGGTTCGCCCTCAATAGAACTTGTGAACTATGTAAACAAATTAGTACTGTTTGACACAACCACAAATATTTACCAAGCGTGTTTTTATTAAAAATAACGTATAATACATAGTTATTTCATCTTCAACTTAATATGAAAATAATGATCTAGTGTATAAATCATTGCAAAGCCCTCACTTGATCTTTAATAGTACGTGATAATCGAGTAGGTAATCATGGTGGATCGGTTCGTTTGGTTTAGTTTACATCTTTTGCAAGTTCTACTGACGGCGACCTTAGTGTTTGTAATTTGGTTTTAGTTGGTGGAAAGTAAGTAACAAAAAACAATGAATCTATCAAAAATCATAAATAATATTTTAATCTAATTCACATTAAATACATACGAGTGGAGGAACGCTGTCATGATTAGTGAAAATAAAACCAAATAAAATCAATGAAAACTGGCTAGAGCCAGGAGCTTTCGTCAAATTTCTGGATTCTGGACTACGATCAATATAAATTCTTTATCTGGAGCCACCATTATCTCGCTCTTCTTGCTTCTAATTCTCAGGAATGTCAAGTCGTTCGTGGGATCCAGGTCTCTTACAACCGCCTTGGCCTTGTCAACAAGAGATCCCATCAGCCCTGCATACTGGACAGAAACATGGTTGTCCAAAGTGGTCTTTATTGGTATGCCTTCTCCGTTTACCACTATGACGCCAGCTACTCCTTTGTGACCTGAAAGCTTACGAACGGTTTCTTCCGCCTCGTTTGCCATGGGTTTCTATTATTTTACTAAATATGTCTGTCAAGTTCACGAAGCTTATTGTGAATGAGTCAATTTGACAATGTTCATGTTCCAAATTTGAATGTATTAGCCGGCTACATATTATGTTGTCTTTGTGGCCAGTTGTAATAATTGCTAATGGCAATACAAAGGTTTTATTTACATGTCACGTTAGGATTTTTTGCATCGACACAAATCAAAATTACAATTCAAAACGCTATTTGTATTTAAGAAGCGACATATCTTCATAACCTTTGTTCATAACATAACATATAGCTCTTTTGGTCGAAAATTAAAAAAGTGGATCATACACTGTTGAATTTAAGCTAAAAATTATGTGGCCAGAGATATTCGCCTTTACTTTATGATATGAAGTTTGTGACGCCACAACCGCCTGATACGAGTCGCGGACGCCAGATGTGGGTTCGGCTCGACTCGTCCCAGGCGGAGCCGCCCCGCGAGACGTCGCACCAACATCCCATACTATTAAACGAGCAAAATTCATGGATACGGCTCCAACTATTTTGATTTAATTTGCAATATAGGGATTTACGGGGGTGAATCTTTCGAAAAATTCGTTTTCAACCCAAGCGATACGCGGTCTTCCACGTACTGTTTAACTAAATAAATAACCGCGCTTAGCATAAAATATGCGAAACCCCCCACAACGCTGAATAATTCCTAGAATCCACCAAATAAAACGAATATAACCTTAATTTAATTATTTATTTAGTCATCTTAATACAAAACTATACTTGGAATGATCCTCCTTATAGCCCTCCTCTTCCTCGGTATCCGCCGCCGAAACCACGTCTGTTCCCCCCTGCAAAACCTCCCCTATTCATGAAACCACCTCCTCGATTACCAAACCCATTGTTTCCTCCATAGCCTCCTCTGTATCCGAAGCCTCCTCTGTTTCCAAAGCCTCCTCTGTTTCCGAAGCCTCCTCGGTTGCCGTCAAAGCCTCCGTTTCCCCCGAACCCTCCGCGGGGGTTGTCGCCGAAGCCCCCCGAGCCCCCGAAGCCCCCGAAGCCCCCGCGCGGCCCGCTCGTGCCCCACCCCCGGCCGCGCTTGGCGCCATCAGGCCTGAAGTTTGGGACGCCTCTATCACGCTCTATGTTGTAATCTCCTGCGTCAAAGACGCATAGTGCTCGGATACAGTTCACTAGCTGAAAAAAAACCAAATTAAATTATTCAAATATCTCAATATATGACGTTTAAATAGTAACCCTTAGGTTCACGAATGTTTTACCTAACCATCATTTGGCAAACAATGTCATTTTACAAACTTTCATTTCGCAAAGATGTATTTCCCACTGCATATTTTTTCATTTTTTGTGGTCAAAAGTCTAACCAAACTTATTTCACAAACCCATGTTGATCGATGGTGATAATGTTCGTTGAAAGGTGCTTCGATAAAATAATAGAATACCCCGTTCAAATGTATTATGAACAAGTGATAGCAATTGCCGTTAATGGAATGGGCTGTAATTTGGACGACATAATGTTAACCCTATGAGAATGTAGTATTATGGGGCTATTCCCAGTTTTCCACTTCCTCAAAGTTATGAGTTGATCTGATGATGGAGTCGGAAGATGGCGACAGAATCTCCACTACACTTAACGTAGACCCACCGTGTTGGGACTCATTAGTTTGTTTTTGATAAGCAGTTAATGACCTCAAAAAAAAACAGTCAGCAAACAAAGGCTTGCCTCAAAAATGTTTTTTTGACAAACATTTAATGAGTAAAATGTAACTATGGACCAGGAAAGCATTAAGATGTGGATGTTACCTTCTCCTCGGTGGGAGAGAACTGCAGCGCGGCGTCGGGCTCGGCGGCGGCGCGCTCCACGAGGCGCTCCACGGCGGGCCGCAGCGCCGTCACCATGGCCGCCGCGCGCGGGGACATGTCGAAGTTGAGCCAGTTGTCCAGGCGGATCACGTTGTCGACCTGACATTCAGTTCAATCATTTATTGCCAGAACAATACGCAAAACCAAATGGGGTCTCCTACCACCAAACTCAAGGTCCGAATGTATCAAACGACGCAGTGCCCTCTATGCGCAGTCGCGTGCACTACTGATGATCTCTCATAAGAGGGCACATAAATGATAAAATCGGTAGTGTTGCGCGGTCTGGATCTCAACAACCATAATGTCAGTGTCTTTTCTTTAGATATATTAAACTCGGTCATATTTCCTTAAGACTGTTAAACGTGAAAACGAGATTACAAACAAAATCCGATTTCAATAAAGGACTAGGTTCTCAATTAGACTGTATTTTTTTTTCTTTTTTCATGCTTGTTACCTAAAACTTTCGACTGGGTGAACCGATTTTGACGATTCTTGTTTTATTTGAAATCTTATGCTACCCATTTGGTCCCATTCTTATCAAGCTGAAGAACTGATGATGACATACCGGGATTTGAACCCGGGGCCGCTATAGTCTATACTTTTAGGTATTTAAAAAAATGTAAACATTCCAAATCACGTGACTTTGTTAAACAACCAATCAAAACTGTTTTATCGAACTTTGACGTACGACGACTTTGACGGCAGCCAATAGAAGCAGAACACTGTCTATTTCTATTGGCTGACGAACTATATCACGTGGTTGTTTTGTTTACATTTTTTTAAATGCCTAAAAGTATAGACTATAGCTTCGTACGCAGGGTCACTACTTACTAGGCTAACGCGTCGTCATCTGAGTGTGTATAAGGTTTAGCGTTAGCCATGTACGCACCCACTCGACCTTCCTGCACCCGAAAAGCAGGAGGTGCAGCGGCGCCACCATGGTGGTCTGCTTGCAGCTGATGGCGCGCGTGCGCACCTTCTCGCCGAACACGAACAGGGGCGAGGGGAACTTCTGCTCCATGTTGCTGCAGTTCACAGAGGTCTTGTGGATGAGGGCCGGCTTGCCCTCCGTGGTGAGGACCTGGAGGTTAGGGGAGAGGGATTTTTATGTGCTAGAAAATATCGCGAAGATGGTGCTAGTCGCAAACACATAACAGACCATAGTTATGTGCGCATTAAGAGAGCAAAGTTGATTTTAGCTGACTTTTAATTTCGAGTAAGCCCAGGATTCTATTGTTGAAATTAGATTATAGTTGTAGAGATGCAAATAACTTTGGTGTCGTGTTGCACATACAACTTTTCATCTCAGTCTGTAGCGAGAACATAATACTCAAAGACAACAAAATATAAGATGGTGACATAGTAAACATTAAGACTGCGCCGAGCGTACGCCGGATGGTACAGTGGCGCCCTCATTACTTTTATTATGTTTTCTAATAAACTAAAGAATTTTCTTGAAATTGGACGGTGTGTTTTTGTACTACAGATGAAAACACAACTTATAGGGTATATCACATAGTTTAATAACAATTAACCTTCGAGTTATCAACTTAACGGAAAAAAGTGGCCACTTTTTCCCGTTAAGCTGACTACTCAAAGGGTAATTGTTATTAAAGTTTGTTACGTATCCCATAAATTGTGTTTTTACTTGCGCTATACAAACATAACGTATGATTGCAAGAAAATTTTTTGGTTAATTAGGAAACACAATAATAGTAATGAGGGCGGCACTGGACGCTCGGCGTTTGCTCGGTACAGTCTTAAACCACATGTAATGTAATCCAACCATCCTCTTATTTATATTGGCATAGCACTGTTCTCAGCATTTTTTAAATTAAAAAGTTACCTAGACCTTATATCAATTAGTCGTGCTCCTAGCAAAATCGAATTTGCTGAGGCGAAACTAATACTTTTCTTTGCTTTTCACTTTTAAAATAATAATTAGAAAACACCGATTTGTTTGTCCACTATTTTTAAAGTAGTAGTAGACTAAAAATAAAGTGACTATCTACTTATTTTTATACCGGGTACCATTCGAACCGAGATAAAATTAAGTGAGCGCCAGAAATACCAGTAGAATATACCGGTTCCACGTCCTAGCGCAACGTTGTAAAACGGCAATGGGTACACGTACCTTCCTCTTGCCCTGGTACAGGCACACGTTGGGGTAGAGCCCCATGCCCATGAGCGCCACCACGAGGTCGAGCTGGGGGTCGGGCGCGGACGGGCTCCAGCGCTGCGGCGGGCAGCACTCCTCCGAGAACCCGATGGACGTCGTCAGGATATCTGGACAGTCACTCATTGTTAATGCAAGGCACTATCAAATATTTCGGACCCCCTTGACTGCCATACATATCGTTGGTCATAATGTATTGTTAGTCATACTTTTTTTTGTCATAACTTCTTTCAGGCTGAAGTTACAGTTTTTGATAAACGTTTATCGTGTAGATTATTTAGGTTACGTTAGGTTAGTTTTATAAAAATCCTGAAAAAATAACCGTGTCCTGAGAAAAATGCATTATGACTTGCGAAAATTATGACTTGAAACACATTATGACTAAAAATAATTATGGCAGTCAATAGAGACCCCAAATATTTACATATCGTTACTACTTTAGAAAAAAACTCGTATGTGATATTTCGTGATGTATGAGTTTTAACTTAAACATCATGTTTAAGTTTAAAATCGTACGTCACGAAATATAAAATACGAGGTTTTTTCACAGTAATGACGATACTTTACTTTAGCAACCTCGTTTATGATCGAATAGTTTGACAGAAAAGTAGTCTTTATTCTTTAGAGCACAAGAGTGCTTTTCCTATCTAACTATTCGATCAGATACGAGGTTGAGAAAGTAAAGGGACGATATCAGTTTTTTTCATACCGTAAAACGGGGCTATTTGGGAATCACGGGGCTATTTGGAACTAAGTAATCATAAGCTTTTAGTTGGTATATTTTTTGTCATTGCTATGATGGAACTGTAAAATTTGTTGTCAGGCTAAGTTTTTAGTTCTATTATTGTTTATTGCCATGACAAAAAATATATCAACTAAAAGCTGATACTTACTTAGTTCCAAATAGCCTCGTGATTCCCAAATAGCCCCGTTTTACGGTACCTATAAACTGGTCAATAAGAAAAACCGGTCAAGTGCGAGTCAGACTCGCGCACCGAGGGTTCCGTACCGCCGCACGGTAGGTATTCTAATTTTAATTCGATTTCGAATCGAATCACGAGCCCATCTCACCCTTGACCAATTTTATGTATTTGTTGTTTTTCTTCAGGGTTTGTTCTATCTATAGCCATGCCACATTTGATGCTTGCAAGTTTTACCGTTTCGATACAAAAAAATACGTTTAAAATAAAACCTTTCTAGTATACCCCCCAGCATACATTTTAATATTTAACACCTATTTTTTATAAGCGGTTAAATAAGTAAAGACACATACTAATGAGTTGGTATTTGGCCTCGCCGGTGACCCGCAGCGTGGTCTGCTGTATGCCCTTCCATTCGCACCACGCCATCTCCTTCTCCTCGCCCTTAGCGCGCTCCCGCTCCCACATCTGAAATAAAGTTTACAACGATGTTGAATTACATTATTTAAATCTATTCCAGGGAACCTAATATGGCTGCGTTTATCGCGTGATAAATTTTGGATAAGGCATCCGTCACCTTCTGACAGGTAAATAAGTACACGTGTCAAAAAGTGACGGATGCTTTATCCACAGTTGGCACGCGACATAGACGCAGCCATACTAGGCCCGCAGAGCTCTATTCTCCTCGATAGAACCATATTGCTTTTGACATGTTATCGTATTGTCAACTTTATGATATCTTTTTATTTACGTGAAAGTAATGACAAAAACAAAACGAAAATATCGTAAAACGGGGCTATTTGGGAATCACAAAGCTATTTGGAAGAAAGTAAACAAGTTTTTCATCACACTTGCTCGTAAATAGTGTCCTAACATGCTAGAAAAATCGACCGTAAATCCAAAATAATACCCGCGGGCCTTTTTTTACCATTACGCCCTAACGTGCGTAATAGTTTTTTTTTTTAAATATTATACGTGGACTCAAACTATCACAATACGTCAGGACCCCAATTGTTGTGCCATTCGATATGAAGTTTCATTCGAGATGAAATGTCAGTTGAATACTATTTCCTAAAAATCTCGCATAATAAACTATTGATCTCATATGTCACAGACAATGATGTAGTCTGCCGCTAATAAGTTAAAAATATGATCTTTTGTCTGATTTTATTTCATTTCCTCGCAATTGTGATGAAAAACATTGTATGTTACACGGGTGGTAAAGGAAATACAAAGCTCGAGTCATTAAAGCCCTCAGCCTTCGGCTTCTAACAGACTCTCGTTGGTAATTCTTTGTTTACCACCCTTAATACACAATTACAGTTCTACCATTGCCATGACAAAAAATATATCAATTAGGAGCTTATAATTACTAGGTTCCAAATTGCTCCGAGTTTTATCGAGAAAAATAGAGTAATGCTGATGAATGTTTTACGATGGTAAGGTTGAATGTTTTAGGATAAGTAGGGCTTGTTCACTTTAAGGACATAGCTTAACTGAAGTATGGGCGACTGCCCTAGCAATGTATAAACATTGTAACTAGTAATTATGTTAAGTTAATGAGCTGATTATTAGTATTCAGCATTAAACAGTGTCAGGAACTTTTCAAATCGTTACAATCCTGAAAATAAATCGTAACATTTTACATACATTTTACGTAAAACGGATCGTCATACTCACTGACAGATAACAGATGACATAAGAATAATGTTATCTGTCGCAGGTCTCGATGGCGAACAAAAAATATGAAAAACCAAGTAAACGACTTTTTAATACTTTGTTCTTATTCGAAAATTCTAGGAGAATAATAAACATGTAATAATTAATTAATTAATTTTCAAATTTTATGAGCTAGTAATAAATTTCTATACATGCTTAGGGCAGTAGTTTAGCCATGTCCTTTGATACCATGTTGATTCAATTACGTATTCTCATTTCATTCACACGAGGCATGAATGAACATAGTTTATTTATTTATTTAAGGCATGAATGAACATAGTTTAGGTTAGGTAAGAAGATTGACGAAAGAGATATACAAATCGAAAGTGAGTGGACGGGTCGGAAGGGGCCGCCCTAGGCGTACTTTTTCGAGTCAAATCGGTGAAATACTGGAAAAGGGCCGAATATTGAGTACCCGAAACCGACGTGCGTGCATGACTCGATGTATGAATGTGGAAGAAGCGAAAGAAATTTGTCAAGATCGTAGCAAGTGGAAAGAAGTGGTCTCTGCCTACCCCTCTGGGAAACAGGCGTGATTTAATGTATGTATGTATGTAGGTTATTATATATTACGGAATTTTTTGGTGGGTTTGTGAAAGTACATATATATTGATGAGTTTGTCGGTACCTGGAAGGCGTTGAGCATGGCGACGTGGTCGGAGGCGCGGTCGCCGGCCAGCGCGCGCTGGTGCGGCAGCAGGCGGCGGCGGCCCTCCAGCGCGAACACCTCGGGGAACGTGCTCGAGTTGGCCGCCATGGTGGTCAGCGCGTCCCCCACGCCCAGCACGAAGCCCAGCACCATCATCTTGCCGAGGCGGGGCTCTGCACACCTCACGCAAATAAATATCGTATACAACGAAACGAACCAATTTTACCATTCATAAAATATACCGCTCATTCCCGAAATACCGGTATTTTAAAATACCTGATTCTCAATATATCGGAATCTCAAAACTGAACATACAAATTAGGGTATCATATCTTTAACCAACATTTTGAATCTGGTTTTTAGAAAACCTGATAAAAAGAGTAGTTTGGTATATTGAAATACTGGTATTTTGGGAATGAGCGAAATATACTGCCGCACTCAAAGACGTCAATTAAATTTAACGCTTGATTAAATTTACTGCTGTCACATTCTTTGATATAGCTATAGAATAAGACTTAACAAGCATTAAACTTAATTGACGTCTCCGAGTGCAGCAGTATATTTTCACTTTCACATTAAGATTAAGATCAAATAACTATGAATTATACGTTATTTTAAATAAAAACACAATTGAAGAATATTTCAGATTACATCTTTGGCAATTTCAATGACAACGATAAACATTTATATCAAGAATTACGCGGTTATCACGCCGCTCCGGTGTGTAAGCGTGACATCGCTATTGGTATGCATAGCGCTGACCTGCTCACACACTAAAACAGCGTGCGGATCCAAATCTAATATGAAGACCGTCATACATTGCGGTAGCTCTTAGAAAGTGCTTCAGGTTGATACTTGTCTCTCATACGCTCTATGAGTAAAAGCCAAGTACAAACCGGAAGCAATCCGTCGTAGGATATCATATTCGCAAAACATGACATTCGCAAATCATCATACTCGTAGTAGTAAAACATCTCATTAGTAAAACTTAACTGTTATTAAGATATGCATTAGACGGTGTCGACGGAGCTCCGCTACTGCGGAGCTCCTATTTCTGTATAGTTTGGCCCTCCGGGCCTGCTATAAATTTAACATAACCTAAACCTACCTACGATTTTATAACAAAACCCGACTATTCGTAAATATCATGTTTTGCGAATATCGTGTTGTGCTAGTATGATGTCATGCGTATATGATGTTTTGCTAGTATGATCTTTTGCGAATGTGATATTCTGTAGAGTAACTGACCGGAAGGACCGTGCTCACAGACTGTTACATGTCGTATAATTCACCAAAACATGAAAACCCAAAGTTCTAGACCTTTGTTCTAGGAACTTACCAATGGGCAGCTTAGCAAGGATGGTCCCGGCCGGGGTGAGGTTGTCGTTCGCGTCGAGGCAGCCGAGCTCGCGCAGCATGGCCTCGGCCTCGATGACGGCGTCGAGCGGCGGCGGCTCGGGCGCCTTGGACAGGAAGTGCCCGATGCTGCCGAGCCGGAGCAGCTTGATACTGGAGAAGGGATGGATTTGTGTTTATTCATAATTCGTTTATAGTTTGATATACGCTCAGGAGCAAAAAAAACGGGTCAGTGTGCGTTTTTCATACTAAAGAGGCTATATCGAAGCCTTGGTTCCTCGCCAGGAGATGCTTTTAGTGAAATCTAATGATGCATACCCCGAGCATCGTTACAGGACTTCCAGAATGCCTAGGATACCCAACTGATTGAATCTGCGGCTAACGCGGGAATTGTGCATGTTGATAAAAACATCTAAAATGGCAATAAAATGTAAGGAAATACAAATGCTGCTATCCCAAACTCTATCGCTGTGGTGTTAACTGATTGTGCGATCAGTTAGATATCGTAAGAACTTTTGAACCTCGGATTATCCACCATTAAACCTCATTCAAAACAATGCCTGGCAAGGAACCAAAGCTTCAAACGGCGGAGGAGTGTTATATACCATCTCCTTGACGAATGGCTATGGCCACGGATTTCTACCATAGCAACGGTTGTTTTCCAACTTGACTGTCATTGTATAAGAAATACATATGAACTTGTAATCTCAAATATTTATTATTTATTATTGTGTACATAACAAATGGCGACGAGGACCCTTGAATGTACGGTCACGAGCGTTAATATGGGACCCATTTCAAGAAAATTATCCTTGAAATCATCAATGTCATTAGAGATAAATAAATAAATAAATATCAGGGGACAATCTCACACCGATTGACCTAGTCCCAAACTAAGCTCTAGGCTTGTACTATGGGTACTAGACAACGATATAAATACTTATATAGAGAAATATATACTTAAATACATAGAAAACATCCGTGACTCAAGAACAATTTATATTCGCGCTCATCACACAAATATCTGCCCTTACCGGGATTCGAACCCAGGACCACTAGCTTCGTAGGCAGGGTCACTACCCACTAGGCCAGCGCGTCATCCAAATGTCAAGTCATTTGTAATTTTTAGGAAAATCAACCTAACCTTACCTAACCTTATTAACCTTATTGTTGTGGAATGTCAGATTAGCTTTGGACCTAAGGTGGGTATTAAATGAAATCTCGTGAGTGTACCCTATTAAACCATATAAAAACATAACTAATGACACAATACCTAAGAGCGAGCTCATGCAGCGGCGTGCGGAACATTTCGGCGGCCAAGTGTTCGTCCAAGCGGTCGTAGCGCGCCTTGCAGCACAGCGTGAAGCACACGCCCGGGCGCACGCGGCCGGCGCGCCCCTTGCGCTGAGACACGAACACAATATTATTAAACTGGCATTTTTTTTTATGCCATCTAGTAGACAAACGAGCACACAGGCCACCTGATGGTAAGTGGAAACTGTGACCCATAGACATTCGCAATCACAAGACTGCAATGCAATCCTAAGACTGCAAATGCGTTGCCAACCCTGAGGCTAAGATGGAATGCCTCTATGCTAGTCATTTCACCGGCTGTCTTATCCCCAAACCGGAACACAACAATGCGAACACTGCTGTTTGGCGGTAGGTAAATGGATAAGATGGTGGTATCGATCCGGACGGACCCTGCACAAGGTCCTGCCAACCGCAAAACATTATGGACAACTATTCTTCATTTGTTTAGTTTCTATAATGTAAACAAACTTCTACGAGTTATCCATCCGTGCTGTCTGCCCGTGCATGATGCACACAAACCGATAGTACGCAGGCTTGCTGGACGATAATAATTATTACAACCATAGTAGAACAAAAAATCAGTCATGGGTGCGCACAGCGCTATAGCACGTGTAAAAGGTTTGAAAAAATGAGAAGTATTTGCCGAGATCCCTCCCCCCCTCCTCCCAAAATAAGATTAGATGAGATTCGCCTCGACCCCCCCTGAACGCCTCACGTAATTAACGAACGCCCCATACGACCGACGTTCACGAGACTACATATGTGACCGTCGTACCGTGAACGGCCCCTTTAACTGACCTGCTCCAGGTTGGTCCGGCTGGCCCACACGGTGGCGTACGACGTCATGTTGTTGTGCGACGTGAACAGCTTCATCTTGGCCTTGCACGAGTCGATCACGTACACCACGTCGTTGATCGTGACCGACGTCTCCGCGATGTTCGTCGACAGGATCACCTGTAGCGTTCATAGTCATTTTATGGGTATACTAAAGAATAGCCGCTGAATAACCGTGGGGTAACTAAACCATGCTTTGTCCTTATCTGTCAAAATCAAATGTCACAATGACAGATAAGAACAAAGCATGGTTTAGCTACCCCACATTTATAAGTAAGGCGGTTTTATTACAGTTTTTTTTTATGGAATATTGTAGGCAAACATACAAACAAAGGACACACATGCTATCTGATGGTAGCTGGTAACTGAAATAAGAGGCACTATGCACCGTGTTTCTTTTATTTACGTATAATATATTATTTATTACGTATAACTTTACCGACAAACAGTCGCGGGTAACTTGTGCTAGCCGTGCTTCCTGTATATCCGCTAACTCCTGCTAAACCATAGTTCACAGTTCCATATTTTTTCACGGAAAGTTGCTATGTATTCTATATTCTGGTTTATACGTGTGTTACAGAGTCACACAAACCGAAGCGATGCGAGAGTGGGTCGCTAATAGAGCATAAATAGAATTCTAACAGATCGAAAGTGTAACGGGTCGGAAGGGGCCGCCCTGGGCGTACTTTTTCGAGTCAAATCGGAGAAATACTGCAAAAGGGCCGAATCTTAAGTACCCAAAACCGACGTGCGTGCATGACTCCATGTATCAATGTGGAAGAAGCGAAATAAATTTGTCAAGATCGTAGCAAGTGGAAAGAAGTGGTCTCTGCCTACCCCTCTGGGAAACAGGCATGTAGAACTCTAACCTTAATAATCCCAGGTGGTGGAGTCACAAACACTTTCTTCTGGTCTTCCCTGGGTATCTGGCTGTGCAGCGGCAGGATGACGTATCTGTTGGGGTCCCCGAACTGCCGGTGCTGGGTGAGGTGCTTCATGAGGGCGAAGATAAGGTTCCACCCCGGGAGGAACACCAGCACCGCACCGTCGCTTTGCTGGGTGCCGATGTAGATGAGGATCGCTTCGATCAGATCGAAGCTTAGCTGCGAAGTGTTTATAGATTAAGTACCCTTTAAGACTGCACCGAGCAAACGTCGAGCGTCCAGTGGCGCCTTCATTACTATTATTATGTTTTCTAATTAACTAAAGAATTTCCTTGAAATCAGACGATAGCTTTTTGTAGTGCAAGTAAAAACACAATTTATGGGATACGTAACAAACTTTAATAATAATTACACTTTGAGTAGTCAGCTTAACGAGAAAAGGTGGCCATTTTTTTCCGTTTAACTCGAAGGCGAATTGTTATTAAACTATGTGATACCCTATAAGTTGTATTTTCATTTGTAGTACAAAAACCTATTAGAATCTACTGTGTGCTCTAGTGGGAATAGATTCTTGCGATGCTCCCGGAGAACAAAATGGTAACAGCAAAATCGTGATTTTTCAGCAAAAAATAAAATCATGTTTTGATCAACTGTGTCGTTAAACCTGAACACAGACAAGTGGTAGTTACCTTTATACAAAGCTATTTTTTTTGCGTTCCAAATGATTTAGTGACATGGACGTAATATTATACCAAAACAAAAATATTTTAAAAATAAAATGTTAGTCAATATTAACTACCGCCCGTGATGTATTAAGTCGAATATAATTTTATTCTTTGTTTTTCCAGACTGAACACAACTATTGTAACATCGTCGTAACATTTTATTCTACCGGTTTTTCGGGTGACCGGTGCTGAAATTAATACATGATATCATTTTATTCTCGTCACTTATAGGACAGTGGTTTTTGCCAAAGGACTTTATATAATTTTTTAAATGAAACAACGAATTGATAATCAACTTTGAGTTTATTAAAAAAAAACACTGAACATCAAATAATTAGAACGTCTCTAGAAAAAATCTTCAAAAGGGTTAAAAAATCATCACATAATAGAAAAACAACGCTTGTTTCTATTAAAAAACGTAAATCTCAAAGATAAAATATATAAAAAAAATAACAAAAGCCTTTTTTTGTCATTAAAAAAATCAACAGTAACTTCTTAATATTCTTGTACAAGTATTACTTGTATACTCTACGCATCTTGTTTCAGACTCAAATTCTCACAAATCAGTTCTAATTAATAGGTAAAACCAGGTTATTAATTAATCTTCATCATCACCTTCCTCCTCGTCATCATTGACTCTAGGGCAGCTATTGGTATGTGACAAGGATTCATAAAAGGCATGATAATAGCCTGGAATGTCTCCTGATTTACAGAGGCTCATAAGGTCGTCATACAAAGCCTTACTTATTGGTAAAGGCTGTTGGGTGAGGTGTTTAACACTTTAAGTTCGAATTCAGAGGCAGGAATTGGGCTAGTTAAAGAAGTTCCTGTTTGTCTGGTACTTCGCTTGTTTCTTGTTTTTTGGACAGATTCTATTTTTAACTGTGAATATTCGGCATCAAAATCATATTTATACTTTAAAATTATTGAGGGTTGTGAATAATATACACTAACTTCCATTATCTGCGTTCATAACACTTTTTGACCCTCCTCATTTTTGACCCAGTTTTTATTCTCAATTAACTCTTTTATATTATAAAATTCTGTTTGCAACATTTCCTTAAGATTGTATTTTTCCCCATTTAGTTTAGCGTTCATGATAATTGAGTATATCTGATCAGGGGTGTATACGACTCTGTTTTTCAGTTCTCGCTCGATAGTAGCATGCATAGAATCCCCCTCACTCTGCCCGTGGCTGGTCTCAAAAAACCTGTGGGTAATATTAAATTGCAATTTTTGTGCGGCAAACATGTAAAGAGAAAATATGAATCTATTTTTATTTTGTCCGCAACAACCATTAGAGTAAAATGATATATTTTTGATACCTCTTTCTTTTTCATTGAGCAAAAATTGCCATAAGCAACTACCTATTTCATTTGCTCCTCTTTTAGGGTGCAGACTCGTGGTCACCCCAGTTTGTCACCCCAGTGCCTTTCGACGGAGCCCTGCCTATGGCAGGGCTCCTATTTCTGAGCGATTTGCCCTTCGGGCATCTTAAGATACCTAACGAACCTAACCTACCTACTTTTGCGGAATAAAAAATATTTCTGACGAATAACCGACTAAAGCGAATAGCACTGGGGTGACAAACTGGTGTGACCACGAGTCATCCGCTCTCTTTTAGCAATTTGAGCGTGCCATACATAGCAATACCCCTTCTTCTGAATAGCATCAAATACAGTGAAGTTATAGATAGGATACTTCCTTTTATAATGAAATGATCCAACCTCAGACTGAGGGAGGTTTAAAACTTTTTCCAAAACAAAAATTGCTATTGTTGTCTCAGAAGGATCGACCGACTCTTTTTCTTGTTTTTTGATTTCCCGTATTCTATTTTTATTTTTCTGGTGTTGATCATATTTTTCTTGCAAAGTGTTTTGAGTTGTGGAGTCAGCTTGTCGGTAACGTGTACATTTGGGGCACTGGTCCTTTTTTGGTTTAAAGAATGAATAATTAAATTTAGTGTTAAAAATCGTTTCACACTGACGTCTTGTAGCCATAGAGCAGTCAAAATTTCCTCGTCCAACCCAATCTTTGTAAAGGCGATACATTTTTGCTATAGTAAGGAGTTCCGAAAGGTATTTTCTTGTCGAGTCTTTTCTTACATAATGAGACTCCACATTAGGGAATAATTGAATATGCTTGATTATATGTTCTTCAGTCTCAATAGGCATTCGACGTGGCCTGTTCTTATGGCGCCCTCGGTTGTCAACTAAACTTTCATCAGATTTGTTTTTTTCTAATGCTGTGTAAACCGTTTGGTGTGAAATACTCAGAGTATTAACGAAGAAGGTTTTGCATACTTGTATTTTCTCCGTGTTCATCTTAAAGAAGTATTTGATTGATTGAGTACGAGTACGTTTTCGAATAACAGTGACGCGCTTTACATCTTCGACTAATGTATGATTACAGATATACTGCCATTGTCGCTCGTGATCTCCTATTTTATAATATGTTTGCATTATATGCTCTCTTTGCTCATGAGTAATCTTTTCGCCACATTTTTTTGCGCACTTACAGCAGGCTTTTAATTTTTTTTTGTCGAAATTCTTTTTTGATCTGCAACCTATGTAGGCTTCTCCGGAATTTTTCAATATTTTGCTCTTTGCATCTTGTCTAGTGGCATCGTTGCGGCTCCGTTTTCTAGTATTTTTCTTCTGTGTTGTTTCCTGACTTGAGTTCGAATCTTCTTCAACTTCAATGTCAGGCGGTAGTAAATTTGTAGATGACAACATGCTCACATTGCTAACATTACCGACAATAGTTTTGTCTGATAAAATACTACCATCAAGGTTTTCCGGCTGTAAAGTTTCATCTAAATTAAGTAACTCTACCGACGTTGATTCTTGTTCTTTATTTTCTTTATCGTAATTATTGGTAGAACTAGATGAAGTTGATGGCTGAGCGTCATTTAGAATTTTAATAAGGCACCGCTTCGATTTTTTATTCAAGTGTCCATTACTGTCATGTCCTGAGGTTGGTGTCAAATCAATAGGTCGTTGATTTTGTGCTTGAGGTGAAGGTGATGCCATGAATTTATAACAAATTTATACAAGTTTGAGAGCGCACTGACGAGTTATTGTTATGTAAACAAACTTCGCCACGTGTCTGGAACCTACGAAGGTATTCTATCTACCATTACGATTTATGTTCGTGGTGCGCTTAAGAGAGAAGAGGATGGCAATGTGCTTCAGTCCTTGCCGCTATAGCAAAAGTTTTACTATGGGCCATTATACGAAGTGCTCTAACGGTTTTTGACAAGAATAAAATGATAACTGCGTGTATCACAATTTTGATAACCATTTAGCACCAGAACATAATGTTATGAGAGTTTGTCATATTGAAAGCTTTGAGTACATTTGATTAATATAGTCTTATACTTGTATTCTAGTCATTTATAGTATGAGTAATTTTATTGAATAATATTGTATTATTATGTAATTCTGTAAGTACCTATAAAAAAAATATGAAAAAAATTGAGTTAATGTATTAGTACAGTCACGGACGTTAATTGATATGCCACTTGCCACTGTTCGTATTTTAGCCGTGTAATACAAATCGGGTTCAGTCGGTTTTACTCGTATATCGAGATAAGGAAATTCGCACGTCTTCGTATGATAGAAGAACAAAATGACATGCAACATTAACGAAACATTGTTATGCCATTGTGAAGTTATCCACGAGCATTCACGAGATTACACGATTAATCACGAATACATGACACCGCGGGAACTACATAATATTAAAGATGACGGATAAATAGATTGATTAGTTCGAATCACAAGGCGGTAATAGGTTAAACGTGATTAAAATATTGACAACTGGTATTTTAGAAATATTGCAGGATCGTTGTCATAATGACATACAGGTCAAATTTAGACGTCAGTATTATAAATTAACAAATTTTAAGAAAATAAGATGCCACCAGCAATTTCTACGGAAACTCGTCACACAATTGTGACTTTGCACCAAGAAGGGCTAAGTTTGCGAGCCATAGCAAGACAGTTGTTAATATCGGTGGGTTGGTTACTTCTATATTTATTCTAGTATAAAACAAAGTCGCTTTCTCGGTCCCTATATCCCTATATCCCTATGTATGCTGCAGACGGGAGTTGCAGAAAACTCATATAAACCGAAGCAAAGCGGGTCGCTAGTGATTAAATAATATGGAAGGTTTATCTCTCTCTTCTTCCTGATATATAAAATTCTCGTGTCACATTGTTTCCTCCGAAACGGCTTGACCGATTCTTATGAAATTTTGTGTGTATATTCATTAGGTCTGTGAATAGGACGAAAACTAATGATAAAGGTGATCCACCCCACACTATTCCCTCGGGACTCGTGTAAACGAGCTCCACGCGGACGAAGTCGCGGGCAATAGCTATTATTGTTATAGATGTTATTTTTTTTAGCGAGACACAGTTGCCTTGTGGGTCAGGCGATTTGCTGAAGAAGGGCGTATCGTAGATCGTCGACAGAATAATCATCGCCCTGCTTTATTAACTGAAGCCCAGCGAAGAGAAATGTTCCGCGAATACGAAGTTAATGGATTCATTCCGACAAGGCGATTCGCGGAGCGTTTTGATGTGCATCCCAGAACAATTCGGCGACATTTGCACTCAATTAATTTACACCATAGGATTCCTGCCTTCAAGATCTCTCTTACAGAAGCTCATAAAGCTGCACGACTAAATTTCGCTCGCGAATATTTAAATTTCGATTGGACATCAACAATTTTTAGTGATGAGAAGTCATTTCAATCGTTAGAGTGTGGTCGTTTGAATCTGTGGCGGTTAAACAACACTCGTTATGACGTGAATAAGGTTATACCAAATACAAAATCTGGCCGCATTAGTGTCAATATGTGGGGTTGGATAAGTTCTGAAGGTGTGGGTGAACTCATTCAACTACCTCCTCGGGCAAATGCTTTAAACTATATTACCACATTAGAAGAAATTATGCTTCCCACTGCACGGGTCATATATCCGCAACAAGAAATAGCAAACATCAATTTTGTCCATGATAATTGCTCGATACACAGAGCCAGAATTGTCAACACTTGGTTTCGAGAACATCCTGAAATTACTGTTATTCCATGGCCGGCGAAATCGCCGGATCTAAATATAATAGAAAATATTTGGGGTTTAATTGTGCAAAGATGGGAATGTCGTAATGAGCGAAGAAAGGAAGCTATCGCACAACATTGCGAAGAAATATGGGAAGAAATGCGAGGGACTGATATCTGCACTCGCTTATGTCAATCTATGCGGTCACGGCTTCAAGCTGTCATAGATAACGAAGGTGCATATACACGATATTAGGCGAGTGTAATGTCGGTTTCGAGCATATCGCCTTAAAAAATAGGAGAAGGTTCCCAATTCCGCTGTAAGTTTTTCACTCAAGGAAAAGATTTGTTTTTTTTTATAGGAGATTTTTTGTTGACTTTTATATTGGTTTAGTTTTTCACAAAATCCTGTTGTGATGATGGAATCCATGAGGAAACGACATCCCTGTCTTTGCACCATTAATCCCCAAATGTTTTTTAGATCTAAATGTTTGCTTTTTCTTGTTGCGGTTTAACATTATAAAAAGGTGGTCGTTAAAAGCCCGACGCAAAAAATCTGACAAAACCGTGCAAACACATTGCTGGATTTCTTTCATGCTGCTTCTTCTCAACAAGCTGCGGAATAAACACCAAATCTGTATTTTATAATTTATTGACTGATTAAAACATTATGTAACGTATTTACTTTTTTTATTTTATTAAATTTTACGCTACTTGTGAGGTAATACTTTAATCAGCCATAGTTATGCAGAAAGAGACTAAAAGAACTAGAATATTTAATCATTTTTAAATTTAATATCTAGTATACTAGAATTTTAAAAGTTTGACTATTTATTGTTTTTTTCGAGTCGAAAGAGTCGAAAGTTTCGACTACACGCTGACTAATCAATTATTTTCAAGATGGCGGGGTTTGACGTGTTATTTATATTAAGATATTTGCAACAGTTATCACATTGTCATGGATGTTTTTAATTTTTTAATTTTTAATTTTTTAATCTATGTTATCACCAATAGTAGACGGTGTTTAAACGTTGTCGTAGCAACCCTATTAAACGACAAAAATGATTAAAATGGAACTTTATTGTTTAGTGTCAAATGACAAAGTGACAAATGACAGCATTTGTCATTTGACACTAAACAATAAAGTTCCATTTTAATGGACATGAAAACGTCACTCATTTAATACAATCATTGATTGACAGTTCGGGTGCCATCGTATTCCGATTGAGATCCGAGTTTTCCCGAAGGAAAATCATTTTGCACTACATCTGTAGCTGATTGGGCGTTGTAATCACCAATAGTAGCTGTTGTTTAAATGTATAACCATAGCAACTAGACATGCAATTTGACTTTGGGTGAAGTCACTCTGTGGTCTGATTGGTAGTCATGGGGTTAGCCAATCGTTAATGTTGCATGTCATTTTGTTCTTCTATCATACGAAGACGTGCGAATTTCCTTATCTCGATATACGAGTAAAACCGACTGAACCCGATTTGTATTACACGGCTAAAATACGAACAGTGGCAAGTGGCATATCAATTAACGTCCGTGACTGTACCCATAGATTTCAAATACGACATAAAAATAAAACTATGATAATGGTAGTTATCGTTTTGTTCTCCGAGACCATCTATGGTCGGCGTTATTTATTTATTTATTTATTATAGGTAAACCAACAGCTTAAAAATTACCTAAAACATAACATAAGACACAGTTTTCACAGTTATAAGTAGTTGCACAGTCGACTAGTGCTTAGACATATTAAAGTCATTTTTGGACTACTGCACTAGGGTGACGGCACCAATGATGGACACTTTAAGCTGACCGGCATCAGTAATAGACACTTCAGTCTTAATTCAAATTTTAAACGGTCTTCAATTGATTGTTGCAAAACAAATGAATAACCCGTACCTTCAAGACAAGAATCAAGTGTCTAAACTTGGAAACCTAATTAGATTCCAATATACGTCAAAAAAACTACCAAAGATGGCGGAATGTCACAGTTACACGTGTCATCATCATTGTGACGTTTCAGGAAAAACCAACCTTTGGTACAATAATTATGTTAAAACTAGCTTCTGTCAGCGACTTCGTCCGCGTAGATTTCGATCATCGTTATTCCCGTTCCCGTGGGAATTTCGGGAATACCTTTCTTAGTTCATTCCCATTTTCATTTCCATTTTACTTGCGATAAAGCAAAACCCACGAGCAAAACACAAACTTGAAACAATAACGAAATGAAACAACAAAAGCTTAACGGAAAACAAAAACTTAACAATGGAAATCACCACGGGGCGAATAGGTACAGAAAACATTCGAGCTATCCAAACGTCAGAATATGTCGAATGAAGTGACAATAGATGTTATGGCCGCCACAGAACCACCATGTCCACCATAAAGGGGACATAAACATGATCAACTGATAATTTTTTGAAGACTTGAAGATTTTTTGAAGATTTCGGTCAAGTTTTGAAGACGTACGTAAAAATGTGATTGTTTTTTTTTTCCTAAAAATGTAATCGCACATAATGAGAATAATAATTGGTACCAAATGTTATTAAACCCTGAGTTATTGCCATCTTTATTTAAACTTTTCTCCTATAAAACAATTTAATTAAATATCTTTTTTTGCGACGAGTATTTAGATAAGATTGTTTATTTAAGAAGCAAATTTAATGTGGCCTTTAATATTATAAATAAAATAAACAGCTACCTTTAACATTTACAGAAGTGAAAATTTACCGATCCACCTAATATGTCATTTTAATGGCAACACTTTTTTGACGTATGTTGGAATCTAATTAGGTTTTTTAGTTTATTATTGGTGCCCTGTCCATAACTGGTTCCATCACGCATATAAACGCAGAGGCACAGCTCTGAGGCATGGTTGATATTAGCTCTATTTTTAAGCTGTCGGTGAATGGCACCTTTTGCATTTGGCTAAAGTGTTGGTACTTACGTCCTTCTCGGAGATCTTGGTCATGGAGTCCGCAGTCGCCGGCGAGTACTGCCCGCTGAGCTTGCACGCCTGGTTCATGTCCTCTTCCTGCTCGTCCACGCCGACGCCTACAACAATCAAAATATTCAGTAAATTGCCGACTGCCGACGGAGGGGGGATATGTGTTTATCAGCCTATATGTATATCGTCGGTGATACTGCAATACCGCGTAACTAACAAACTAAATAAAGTTGCAAAATGTACCTTAGTGGTTCACTTGCTAAGGTTTCTTTTGCACCTTATTTAATTTGTCAGTTACGCGGTTTAGTATATGTATGTTTGTTCCTTTGTGGCGCTCTAGAAACTTAACGCGTGGATCGATTTTGATGATTCCTATATTCCTTAAGTGCCTTAAATCTTGTAAGTGTCACTAAGGATGTGACAGTAATCAATATTTAGAAAAAAAAGTTGACAAACAAAATCATCTTTAGGTTCCTTTCATCATTTTTCATTTTGAATAATAATTTAGGATTTATAACGATTTAAAGTTGTTTAGTAACAGTCAGGTTTTTCTTGGTTTTTTTCGTCATCATCATTTCAGTCCGTAGTCGTCCACTGCTGACCATAGACCTCCCTCTTTGTTTTTCGGCGAGAACGATCCACTGACTTTGTACAGAACTGGGCTATTTTACATGTGGTTAATATGGAGTGCGTTTGTAATAAAATAACAGCGCGTCGGAGAAGAAGTGCCGGAAGAAGCTCTAGCAGGAAATATTTTTTACAATCAAGAAAAAAGAAGAAGAATATAAGTAAACAATATTTAAATTCGCCCAAAATAAAAGCAGAATACAATGGTTTGTCAATAACTTTAAATTAATAACACTATCCTAATAGTGAAATGACGAACGGCCGAACCGAAAATTTGACATTTACGCATACAAAATGTGTCAAATTTTAGTCCGACGTAAGCCTATCTGTCCGCGGGTTGGATATAGGGTTCGGCCATAAGAGTACTACACGACGAGGTATTTACGGCTAAAGCAATAATTAATTGGCAACGGTCATAGTTTGATAAGTTTGCTATCAATTTTATAAGGGCGTTTTCAACGCTTGGCTGTAACGACGGATTTAAGACTCTCATATCTGACTTCTGCAGTGTTCTGATTGCAGTTGGTCCCATACAACATTTGATCCTTACAAAAAACCGAACCGATTGCCTATTGCGAAAATCTAGCGTCTAACGTCTAAGAGGGATTGACTATTGTTTTTTATCGACTATCGATGATTGATTGTCACGCATGGCATGTATTAGGTAATGAAATTAGACCTATAATGGGGAGGCATTTGCTCTGCAGTGGGACACTATAGAGTACCAAACAAAATGAATTTGTGTATAAAAGTTAACAAAATAATAAAGTAATAAAACAGTAACTAGTTTTATATTGTTGCAATTAAAATATAAAACTAAAACGGAAATGTTGCACAGTATAACTGACAGTAGAGTAACCTTCATTCATAATCTAATCATAATAACAGCATCGAGATCTATACCTGTACTATATTTTCTTCATCTTGTCTGTAGTAATAAAAAATCGACATTATTTTTTCTACATTATCATCATTTAAAATGGCCCTGTTTCCATTGTTAATTATATAAAATCGGCATTATCGAATTATCGAATATTCCGGAATCATACATACATACATAAACTCACGCCTTTATTCCCAGAGTGGGGTAGGCAGAGCTACAGAATTACCAACAACTCTAAAAACTTGTTAATAATTCTGTAACCACATTTTGCACACTTAGGCTAAGATGTTTACCAGTGTATTAGTGACAGGTTGCAAGCCCATCGCCTAACAGTACTAAGTATACGCCTTTATTCCCTTAGCCGTCTCTTACGACATCCACGGGAAGACACGGAGTGGCACTATTCTAACCCGACAACCACACCCGGAATCCTATCTAGTAAAATCGATACCTGGAATAGTCGATGAAACACAATGGTCAATCCCTCTTGACGTTTGATTTTTGCTATGAAAATTCCGCCCCTTGATTATTACCTTCATCGTCATCGTCCTCGTCGTTGACGTTGCTGGCCTTCTTGCCGGAAGCCTTCCTCTTGCGCGTGTCGGGCGGGGGCACGAACTTCGTCAGCTCGATGCAGTCCTCCAGGAAGTACTGGCGCACCGGGAACGTTCGTCCGGGAACCTGTCCAAACGTTTCGTGGCATTCAATAATAGTAGTTTACGTTACGGTTGCCTAATGACAGGCATTACAACATGAGTGTGGTTTATGAAATGCGGCTCACGGTGAGTTAAATAATAGATCACTTGACTGTTGTAATTCCAATTACGCAGAGTCGCGTATAATACTGTATCTACTCACATATTATAAGTACCGGTTAACTGGGGTTACTTTGATTTACGGGGTAACATGGCTCACCCTTAAAACGATAACAATTTTAGTGGTAATCTTCTTAAATTATTTAAATAATTGTATAACTGTATAAGTAGCTTGCTCCTGATGAAACATTAATAGAATAATTGAATATTAAAACTATTTTTTGAGGTGGGCAATGTTACCCCGTAAATCAAAGTAACCCCAGTTGACGGTACTCTAAGATGGGTTCAGAAGCCGAAAGGCAAATGACCAGCATTACCTGTGGTAGTAGGTGACAGCAATGACAGCTGTAACGTAATTTCATTACGTTATCGAATATTATTGGAACACTTTCCAAAATTAACAGCTGTCATTGATGTCTCCTACTACCACAGGTAATGCCAGTTATGCCTACGGATTTTGAACGCACTATAGAGGATTCTATGTGTAGATAAAGTACTTTCGGCGATGTATGTTAGATCTCGTAGTAGGATCGACGCGACTCACCTCGATGACGGGACAGTTGCCGAAGTATTTAGTGAAGAGAGTGGTGTCGACGGTGGCCGACATTAGGATGATGCGGAGATCGGGGTACGTGTGCGCCATGTCTCGTAGTAGGATCAACGCGAAGTCAGTGTCTGCGTCACGCTCGTGCACCTGAACGGATGAGGTTTTTGTTTTAAAAACTTTTTTTTATGGCATAGAGAAGACAAACGGGCACACAGGCCACCTGATGGTAAGTGGAAACTGTGACCCATAGACATTTGCATTCACAAGACTGCAATAATTTTATAATCGTGGGTCAGAAGTTAAAGGTTTAAGGGTGTGATTGTTTTTCAATATTTTTGTATTAATATTTTAAAAATGTCTTACCTCATCGACCAACACATGGCTGACCCCTCTCAAACCCCCCTCGAGTTTCCTCAGCAGCACACCGATAGTGCAGAACAATATTGAGCCGTACGGCCTTGGCAATACGGATTCAAACCGCACGGAGTACCTAGGGAAGAAATATTATAGATAAAAAAATACTTGTTTACTTTAATATAGCCGGTAGTAGAGTCGCGGAACGAAAAGGTTGAACAGTTTTCAAATAAATTCATTTACGTTTTGCAAGCACATGTTACCTTTTTAAACAGTGTAACAGACGAGAGAAAAAATATTGAACCAATAGTGGCTGTTGTTTATACGTGACCAATGTGACCATAGCAACACTTTTGTAACGACCAATAAAAACTTGAGTTCAGTTTGAACCAATAGCGGCTGTTGTTTGTACGTGACCAATGTGACCATAGCAACACTTTTGTAACGACCAATAAAGACTCGAGTTCAGTTTGAACCAATAGTGGCTGTTGTTTATACGTGACCATGTATCTGTGGGCCATGTAGTGAAATTAAATTCATTATGACGGAATGTTAAGCAGATACTGATGATAACTTACACTGAGCAAGCAAAAACAGATTTTATCCCTTGAAAGAGCAATTTTAAAACCTGGTACTAAAAATGACCAGTTACAACTAACACGTTTTGTATTTTTTATTGAAAGGATTTTGTGCGAATAGGAGGAATCTAATGAGACTAGAATTCAGGTCTATTTTTAGTTTTGCCCTATAATGGGTTAAGGTGGTCAACGTTTTCATACCGCAACTGTACATTGATACCAGCATAAATAAAAGCAATCTATATAAATCCGTACTCGCAAATATCCATGACCTACTAGTGCCTACACTAACATGAGTGCTCGTTTACCTTCATTAATAAATCACCCTTCTGACGAAGTCATTTTCGAATAATAGGAAATATGCATGCATTTTTTAAATTACATTTCTCAACAAAATATGAAAACACACTAAATGAGATCACCAAATGTGAAATTAAAGTTAAAATCGCGCAAGAAATACGGATGGTACAAGCATTGGACAGAAAGTGACGTCATGTCATGTAACACGTCGGCCATATAAATTGCATGTTAAATTCCGTTTTGCTAGAAATCTTTGTAGAAATCTTTGTTGGGTTATACCTTGGTTATTTTTATAGCCATTAAATTTTTTTCTCAACTGTTGGTTAGGTTGTAAGGTTATGAACATTCCCTATTGTCAAAGCTCGCTAGGTAGCCACTGACCCGACGCTGTTCCCGAGCTCCTCGCAGCGCTCGTTGGCGACGCGCTCGGCCACGCTGACGGCGGAGATGCGGCGCGGCTGCGTCACGCACACGTTGGCCCACGCGCCCTGCCCGCTGGCTATGTAGTCGTCCACGATGAATTGGCACACCTGCAACCATACGCCCTATTTTGTAACTATCGACTTTTTATTGCAAAATCAGGCGGACTGCCCACCTGATAGAAAGTAGTTTTATCAGATGGACTGCCCATGTGATAGAGTAGTTAATCAGACAAACTGCCCACTTTATAGAAAGTGGTTGATCAGACTGCCCATCTGATAGAAAATGGTTAATCAGGCAAACTGCCCACCTGATAGAAAGTAGTTTATCAGGCGGACTGCCCACGTGATAGTGGTTAATCAGGCGGACTGCCCACCTGGTAGAGAGTGGTTAATCAGGCGAACTGCCCACCTGATACAAAGTGGTTTATCAGACAAACTGCCCACCTTATAGAAAGGGGTTGATCAGGCGGACTGCCCACCTGATAGAAAGTAATAAATACCGTTGATAATTTTACTACAATTTAGAGTTTACTATACTAAAGTTCGTTTACCTGCGTAGTCTTTCCGCACCCAGTATTTCCCCTAATAATGATGACAGGGTTATCGTTGATCGCCTCCATGATGGTGGGCCGCATGGCGAACACGGGCAGCTGGTCGCGCTCCTTCACGCTCTCCTGGTACAGGGTGCTGTTCTGGCAGAGCTCGCGGTGGCTCCGCTCCAGGTCCGCGCTGATGTCCTCCAGGGATGTTGTGGCTAGGGGACCTTCGTCTGGAAGGACATTTAAAATATATAGTTTAGATTGGTTGCCTTATGGCGCGTTTACATTATTCAGTTTGGCCGTAAGAGTATTCGATCATGGGTTAAATGTAAACAGGCCAATTCGGTCAAACTGAATGTCGCTAGCGTATTTGGTCAACAACCTGGGCCTCTATTCAACACAGTGCAAACTATTTAGTTTTTGACACACACTGTACAGTCGCGCATTTATCGACGAAATTGATGGTATCCGGATGGGACGGGGGAACACTCCGCCGGCATGCTTAAGCGCGCACGCTATTGGTTGGCAACTGTACCCGTGAGCAAAAACATCCTCTACATTGTCACTCAGCGGCCTTTTTACGTGACGGGATCTGTAGTAGGGTGAAATTTAAAACAATCTTAGTTCTCAAGGCAGCTTTCAGTTGCTTTTAAAACCTATTTGCATTAACACTGCTGTTCTAAACTAGTTGCTATCTCAATTTTTCTTGTACAAGTCACTGATATCGAGATTTATGCTATCAAAATTTGATATTTTTACTGCAAAAAAGTAGTTTTTTGGCTTATATTTCTATATTTTTCACTTCAGAAAAAAATCCTCGGATTATTTATTAGATATATCAATGAAGAATATTTAGACGTAGTTTCGATATCAATTGACGCCAAGATGAAAGAGTTAAATCCAATTTAGTGTTTTTAAAGTCATGTTTTTAAAAAATTATAAAAAAGTCACCATATAAATTCACATTTAGTTTTAAATGAATAAGAACTACTTCGGAGAAATACTGGGAAAAGTCCGAATCTTAAGTAACCGAAACCGACGTGCGTGCATGACTCGATGTATGAAGCGAAAGAAATTTGTCAAGATCGTAACAAGTGGAAAGAAGTGGTCTCTGCCTACCCCTCTGGGAAACAGGCGTGATTTAATGTATGTATGTATGTAAACTTCATCAAAAACGTCTGTTATGGACATGGTAGCCCCTTAAGATTGCAGATGTGCCAGCCCTGTGGTCTCACCGATGTTGCAGGCGGTCCAGGCGTTCCAGTTGGTCTGCGGCGGCGACCACGACACCACGCCGCTGGTCTGCACGCGCGCCTCTCGCATGGCGCGCGCGCGGTCGATCTGCAGGATGGGCACGCTGGTCTCACCGTCCGTGGTCTCTTTGGTCGCGGTTTCCACGTCCACTGGTTCGATGCCCAGTTCTGAAGTTAAGGTAAAATAATGTTTAGTTACTATTGCTACAGGAGCTTTAAAATTCTCGCGGAGATAAACGCTCGACATCGGATCAGCTCAAAGTGAGTTTTGATTCGTTTTAGTACGATACATTTTGTAGTGAACGAAGTTTTATTTAACATTTGAAACATACATATCACTGAAAAAACAAATGGGTTGATTTTACTAAGTTTTATGGTTAAAATAGGACTTACACGTGAGTTTGGTTGAGTTAACCAGGAAAAAGGTTGAAGCAACCTTTTCAATGTGTTGTTTTTACTAAGGTTAGATGTTACTTCAACGAAACTCATGGGTTGGTCCTAAAATTTAGTAAAATCAACCCATTCGGTTTTTCAGTGTAGGTGGTCAGGGTCACATAATTAGAAACACTTGCTTTTTTCCATTAACCCCTTGAACGCCTTTGAATTGGTACAAACGTCGTCCTCACACGTTAATGACAGCTAAAACCACAGCTAATGTCAACCTTACGTCACAAATACTCGGGGCTATTTTGCACTGCATCTGTGACCACTACATGGGTCGATGGAGTCGTAGGCACGACAGTACACGACCACTTTAATGGTTCTTGGCGTTCAAAGGGTTAAATTGCCTATGTATATACGCCGAGAAGTTTGAATGGGGCCCTGCCATTAGCTGCAGCTACTTGACAAAAATGACCTTTACTGCCGCACTCAGAGACATCATTTAAATTTAATGCTAGTTTAGTAGCGTGTTGTCCTATTCTATTGCTATAGCAAAGAAAGTGACAGCAGCATCTTTAATCAAGCATTAAATTAAATTGACGTCTCTGACTGCGGCAGTTAGAGACCAATTTAACTGCATGTCAAAAGACAGATTTCTCAATAATTATATTAGATAAATAATAACCCCGAACCCCTTCTTTTTAGAGCTGATTAACTTAAACCGCATCCAAATTGGTTCACCCTTTAAAGAGCTACGGTGCCACGCACACACATAGAGGTCGAACTTATAACACGGACACGGAGGTGACTTGGCGACCGAGGTGAAAAAACATAGTAAGTATATTCGAGGTACCTTGCAAAGTGCTCTCCAGTTGTGTTTCGAGTTCCGGACTAATAGCGACCGGTAAAGGTTTCATTTTGCCTTCCGAGGTCCTGCAACCGAATACAAAGAAAATATAAGGGGTGTATTGCCAAATGTTGTTAAAATACACCATGTTGTATGTTGTTTTTTTTTTATTCTCATGCTCGTAATGTCCTTCTTTATGCAGGGTAAAGGCTGCACAAAATAGCATTTTATGCACTAGTGCATAAAGTGTTGTCGTCATCTAGACTACGAGAATTAAGCCCGACAGCCAGACAGACGAGGTGACTTCATTAAATAAACTTGTTATTGAATACATTGACTTTAATTTATTTGCCTTCTATTGTTCACTTCTTCTAAACTATTAAAAACAAGCATTATTAACAAAAACATTATAAAATCAAGGCACCTTCGACCTAAGTTAAGTGCATGTATATTCTAAATAGGTAAATGTATTAACATACATACATACCTACACGCCTGTCTCCCAATGGGGTAGGCAGAGACTATGGAAAGCTAGGTGCAGCGGTTTAAACAAACAACTTTCGCTCCTCTACATTCATCAATCTCTTCATGCAAGCATTAAAGTTTATTTGATAGCACCATGTCACTACCCCTTTACAGTACTTAATAATACAACCACATGATAGTTCGTCAGCCAATAAAAGCAGAGCACTGATACGTCAAAGATCGACAAAACCGTTTTGATTGGCTGATTAACATGGCCACGCGGTATGGTTTGTTTACATTCAGTTAACTACCTCAACAAATGGAGTATAGTATAGGTTCACGCACCTGTCTCTCTTGAGAGTGCCGCTGAAGGCGTCAATCACACCGAGATGGTATAATTGCCGCACTAGCGATAGCGCACAGGATTTGCTCGCGGTTTGCTTGTTTGATGCGGTCTCACGGCCGGTCACATTACGTCCCAACTGACGTACATATAGTGTCATCTCACAGCAGAAACTCCTGTCAGATAAATAAATAATTAGTAAACTTTCTTTTTCTTACAAAAAGTTCGAGAGGTTGGGACGCATAAGGTCCCGTTCGCAAAACGTCCTTTTACCAAAATTATGTCCCACTCGCAAAATGTCGCCTCTACCACAATACTTCCCTTTCACAGAACTTCCCTTGCGCAAAACCTTCTATCTACAAAAAAATCCCTTTCGCAAAACGCCCCGTCTGAAAAAACGTCCATACTGGTACAGAAAAACTAAACCTTCCCTCAGCTGGCCTAGTGCAGGTTCGGGACTTTACACATAAACCTCCGATTCACACACAAGACGTAATTTTTGTGTGGGTCATGTTGCAGAAAGGACCTTTTGCGAAAGGGACAAAGGGACATTCAGCTAATGGGACCTTACGCGCCCAAAGCGTCTAATACTTGGAAACAAAGACCCGCGGCAAACACACAAGTATTGCCCTTACTAGGGTTCAAACCCAGTACCGCTAGCTTTGTGGGCATGGTCACTACCAACTAGGCTAGGGTCGTCTTATTATTCATAATTCATATCATAAGGAAAAAAGAAAAACGTAAGTAATTGATAATTAAACTTACCTGTGAAGCGGTGACAAAGTCTATATCATTCTGGATCCATGGTCAGGTATGCCATCAGATTATAGCTCTAACACCTGTGTTGGAAACAAATCTTAGACAATCAATAATCAACTTTCCTCATGATATTTGGTGAAATTGTAGATGAAGGTTTCATTATTCATTTTAGAATGACACAAGTTTTGAAAACAATCAAGTTAATTTTGATTTACAAGAATTAAATTTTGTAACTTCCACGGCAAGTCAAATAAAAAGTTATTTTATCAGGATATAACTTGTTACCAATTTGCGTCTCCTGTGCCTCAGTCAATCAATAAGTTCTGTTACAAAGTTCAAACTTCAAACGAAAAAAAAAAACTTCAGTCATGTATAAGAACAAATCATTTCACATAGTCGCCGGTATTCCCGTTATGATCTTTTAACATTCACGCCCAGAATCGATAAAATTATGCACAACTTAACTGCAAATTCAACTTTTTGTGAACGCTTAAATATTAAGTCTTTGTTTACCAAGGACCTTTTTTGTTCAAACTTGCAAAGCCTCTCATCTCTGTGTATGTTTAGAGACCAGTATTATATTTCTAAACGAGACTCAATTTCAGCTAATGAAGCAAGAGATTTGGTGTGTTTTTACATTGCTGCAAATTGATGTGAAGTTGTTCAGTCGATTTAACAAGACATGAACATTGACTGGTGTATAAGAGGATCTTTATTTTCTTAGAATATATTTGTTTTAGAAAAGATAAAATTCTGTTCAAGTGTCATACAAATGGACTCTATAACATAACACTATAATACAACTCATACAAAAGTTGTGGCCGTTAACATCATCATCATGTGCATGATTTGATCCATGATTCACAACCAAATGATTTGACCAAATGAGAAACTGGTGCATCAAATTATTGCAATAGTGTCGAATACATTAAAGTTTTGATTAACAAACAGGTTTTTTATAATTGTAATAAATCCCAGTAACATAACTTATTAACTGATTAAGTAGTGTTAGATCAAGCACCTACATTTCACCATTAGTTAGAGAATATTTCTGATTGTCTTAGATTTGAAACTTGAACCAAACACAGTTGAGTTTTGTAGGCACATTTATTTTCAAACTGTGAAGCATATTTTGCTTTACATATAGCAAAATTTGCTTCATATAAATGCCACTGGCTCACTACTAAAAGGTACTATGTTCCATTTTGGGCAGTCAAAATTTTACTTGTGACAACATATAACCTTATAATATTAGGCTAGTGAAGTATATAGTTACCTTTTTATTTATGATACCTGACCATATTTCTAGATTGCGATTCAACAGCCAGCCATTGATTTTTCAGTTAATTATGAATAATCAGTGGCTTTTAAGCAATATAGATATTTGATTAATAGGCCTTCATGTGGCAAGAAAACTATAAAGTGAGTTTAAAGAATTTTGAGTTAATGTTGTAAAGCTTTTTTTTGTCAGCAGCCATTATATGGCTGATTGCCACACGAAGGGATAAATCCTACAGAACAAGACAATAAGTGAAATAACAAGGTACTTCATGCTTTGCATGATTATTAAAGTTTGTTTCGTAACGTTATAAATGATATTTTATTATTTGCTAGAATTTTTTATTATTATTTACAGTGAAACTTTCTGCTAATAGCTAAAGAGCTTCAAGACCACACGGTCTATTCTACAACACGCTAGTGGTAGACGTAGAAAAACATGCATGCCCTTTGATATAATAAAACTGAAATTATTATTTAATAACTTTCTGATACTTATATACTTATAACTTTTTTCATCATCAACCATTGATCAGAAAATTTGAGGTTTTATTTATAAAGACATAAATAAATAAACGAACGCAATAACATTTATAAACAGCGCTGTTCTCTATGTACAACTTGTCAAAAGCCACCCCCAAAATTTCAGGCCCTACTTATTATGTAGGAACATAAGGTTAGGTCAAAAAAATATATATTTGATGAAAACACACTATGTCAAAAACCCATTACTTATGAGTAACATTACACTATGATCAAAATTAATTAGGAACCAATATACTTAGACCCGAATTGATGGAAAGTATAAAAATGTATGTTTTACTTATTCACACTTATTATTATTATTATTTTATTTTAGACAGGCAGTTGGTACTGATATGTCTAAATCCTTGATCACTGACTTTAGCATTTACAACACAGTAACTTTTAATAAAGGATCCGTCACTATATGTTATTCCTTAGACGATTTAAATTATTGAAGCCCTCTAACGCCTTAACAATCCAATTAAAGTTTGGAGGCCAACATCTTATATTGTTTACGTCGGTTACCCATGGGCTCTGAAAGGTCTAAGAGAGTGCTGCATGCTTATATGCATTGGAATGATTAAAAGCTGTTTCTGTACCAACCTAGTATGATCCGGTCCAACAGCTTTATAAGCATAATCTGTGTTGATCTTATTCAACTGCATGAACTGATGCAGTTTGGACTTAGCATTCTCCATGTTCCAGTTACCATGAAGACTGGCATTGACATCCAGGTCTTCAGCTTCTTCCACATTCTTCTGTTGTTGAAGACGGTCCATGTACGTGAAGTTTTGACTAGGGCCACCATAGGCTTGGTAAGCTTGGCCCATGCTTTCCGGGCCCAAACCTTCCTAGATTTAAAGAAAATGTGCTTGAGCTATGTATCTTATAAATTAAAATCAAAGTGAATTTAAAAAGCAGTATCATAACAAATAAATTGAAATTTGTAGGATTTAACAGGTGTTTTAGAATTAGATTAGGTATTGTTACACCAGTTTGTGCAGATGCTATCCAAACAAAATAAATACAAGTCACTTACCAGTTTGTACCAGTTCCATTTTATTTGATAGTATGCATACTTCAAAAAAAGGTTTTGACATGTAAAAATCATACCTGAAAGACCGGTCTCGGTTGCTCATGAGCCTTATAAGTCCCGGAGTTCTCAAAGGTGGCATTATTACTGTTCCCAAAGTCTGAAAAGGCCTCTGTCTTTACTTTAACTTCTTCCGGAACTTCGTTCTGTGCAACCTGGTTTGTCCGGATCAAGAAATTGACGAAGTCTCTGGATCCATTCATCTGAGCATCCTTCTTGGTTGTAGAATTTCCCGCGCCGACATAGGAAATACCATCAACTCGTACTTCGCATAAAAACCGCTGACGATGTTTCGGACCTTCATAAAGTTAGGTTAGAATCAATTATTTGTCGCTATGCATTAAAATATCATATGTAACTTACGTAAAGTACACGTTAAACTATATTCTCTGGGAAATAACAAGGTGATAAAGCGATCGATACCTGTAACCCTGATATCGAAAGTCGGATTGAGACTTTTTTTGGCGCACCACGAATGGAGAAAAGACTTTACGTCCATGGTGGGCCGGTACCGCTTGACGCGAACGGCGACGGATAAGATTTACTTGCGAATACTTTGAACAAAATGCTTCTTAATTGGTCTCCAAACACTGCAAACGTAGGTATAATTTCCACCGTTTCGCTTCGCATATGACCACAGATTACAGGATCATATGACAGCCGGCCACAACAGATAGACTAGCTAGTCTGTCTAGTTCTGCGTTTTGTTTCCGAAGTATAAGCTTGACTAAAAAATAAATAGTTTTACATCAGTGTAGTGGGATTTTTTGGATAAACTTTCCATTATGGACCGTCGAATTTGGGGGAAGGGATGGTGGGGGGGGAGGGGGGGGGTGGAGGGCTACCCTCCTGTACAACCCCCACCATCCCCTCCCCCAAATTCGACGGTCCATAATGGAAATTTTAACCTTCTCTGAGAAAATTTGGAGCAATGTTGTTCGGTAGTTTGTAGGACAGAGGTCAAGATAGTTTTAACCTATGTACCACTTCGAGTCCACTTGTAACGAGAAGAAAGATGACAGATACGCGAAATAAGTCCAAGTTTTCAATCACTGTGCAACACAATGGCATAAAAAGTACAAATCACTACCAGAAAAGAACTTTGAACACCTAAATACACAAAAAAATAAAACTAAAACAAATTACACATCCGCCATCTTTTAACGTTGCAAATGGCCCCCGTAGTGGGATTTATCGTTGATCTTTGTTTTTGCTAATGTCAAATGTCAACCAATTTTAAAATCCCCATGGAAAAAAACAGAAGTTAGAAATTTAACGTGTGCATCAGTGTCTCTGTCTATGGCATCGTAGCTCCTAAAGCAAATGAGCGTTCGAACTCGTTTTTTTTAAATAGAAACCTACTTTAATTAATGGGGGTGGTTTTTAAGGCGCAAGCGCACTAGTAATAAATGCAAGCCAACAGTACGGACGTCTCGTTCTATTACACAAAACTAGAGTAAGACAATCATTGTTACCGGCAATACATTGATTAAAACTTTAAAAGTTGCCCCTGTAAGTCGACTATACGACAATTTTGTGCTGCAAGCTCCCCTGATTGGCCTGATCAGTGGAAACAGCATGATAAGCGACGTTTCGTACTTTTAAGTATCTAGTATATCGTTCCCTCACCTCAAAAAACCAAAGCCTTTTTTTTCATCAGGCTAGTTAGAGTCGAAATGAAACATGTCATGGAAAAACTTATAAATGATTTATTGAAAACACACAAATACATACAATATTCGCACGCACTAAACGCAGACGATTAATGTGGATACGAATTAAAAAAAAACATCACTAGTCGTACGAAACTAACCTTTTGATTGCCAATGGTCATATCCGTCAGAGCGGACGGTGCAAAATCGACCCAAACTTGTTACACTAGGTTTACATTTTAATATAATTTACTTAATTGATTTTACACTCAAAAGATTAGTTGCGTTTTATTAACCTAAGTTTAAAGGTATAACAGCCAATTATTCGTGCAAGTCGAACGTAAACATAAATAGATAGTTATTTTGTATTATTATTGTTACAATTTGAACCCTTTCTTTTACAAAACTTCCTTTCTATAGACATTATTTTTGTCACTTAAAATTACTATAAATTCAGGTATACAAAAATGTGATGACAATTTTAGTTCATTCATCCAAAATACTGGAAGTTAGAGCGTTTTTTAACAATCATACTTACGATAAATAAAGTCGATATTCCCTTTTTGGCGAAGATTAATATTACAAAAGTTTGCATTCAAGTATAGCTGGCCTATTGCCTAACGCATTCGAAATCGCAATCGACTTCAAAGTGGAACAATTGTTTTATTTTTTTATGCAGACAAGCCTTCGATTTTCAAAGTGAAAATGATTGCGATTGCGTTAGGCAATAGGCGATGCGATTGGTACGTTCTGTTTGAGTATAAAACATGTGAAAAACTGTCGGTTCTTTTTGCAAAGGCAGTGATGTTTCCTCCAATAAATATACTTCGATTCCTCACAATAAACTAGTGACTAACATCTCCGGGAAGAACTTTGAAGTTTCTTTATACAGGGTGTCTTGGAAAGGTTTTGAGATATTTGGCGGGGTAATAGTTCGCACGATTCTGATCAGGGGGGTATGGTTCATTTTTGTTTCTGTTAATGTAAAAAAAAAAGAAGGATTAATTATATTAATTTTGTTACTTGATGTATCGCAGCCGATATCTCGACCTTGACATTTTGACGCTGATACTATACTACTACAAACGTTCGTAGTAACTAACGTCAAAATTCTAAAGGTCAATGACCTGACACCATACGTTGTTTACATGGTATGTAAACAAACAGTTCGTTCCATGTAAGCAGAAATCTGACTAACATTTTAAAATAATTATAAATTTTAGTGCAACTTACTGTATTTTCACTAGTGCAACTTACTGTATTTTCATTTTTACAATTTGAACACTAGCTGGTTTTAAATGTGAATTCACTAGATCTCTTGTTCACGCTTCGCCAAGACTGATCATAATATTATCGTCCTTCTTATATTATTGTCGAGATCTAACCATTTACCATTCTTTTCTGTTCTAAAGTGGCCCGTATAACCGGTTTACAGCAAAAATAATTACGACTTGAATATCTCAAAATAACATAACAATGACATAATATTATAATGACAGACATAAATTCATAGACTCAGACATAGAGTTCAGATAGACATGGATTGAACGATCGATCATGTACGCGTGCTACAAAAACCTCATATAAACCGAAGCGAAGCGAGAGCGGGTCGCTAGTTAAGTAATAAAGTATAATAATACCACGAAAACGAATTCTAACATGATTCGAGCTTGTTAGCTCACAGCTATAAATAAATAGTAAATACCAAATGTCTTAAATATCTTCACATTATTGCTTCAAATTTGATATTTAGTAGAGATTATTATTTCGAATAAAAATGTAAAAGAAAGCTGTTATTCTATTTGGTGTATCCCAATTACTTCAATGATTTTACTACGACGTTGATGTCTTCTTCACTGTGGTCTCCTATTGAAGCGCTGATAGAATTTGACGTGTAAAAGTGCCCGTGGGGTGTAGACCAGGTCCAGAACATACATACATACATCCAAAGATTAAATCACGCCTGTTTCCCAGAGGTGTAAGCAGAGACACTCATTTCCACCTGTTACGATCCTAACAAATCTCTTTCGCTTCTTCCACATTCATACATCGTCATGATGCACGCATTCACATCGGTTTCGCGTACTTAACACTTTAATTGCCAAGAGCTCTAATTTTCATAAAAAATAGACTCACCTAGGGAATTGGCGGCAGTTAAAGTGCTAAGATCCAGAACATACATTTTTATACTTATTTTCTTGTATTACGAGTAGCAAATCATAGTTTATTTTTTCCATTTCAAAATTAATTTTGCGACTTTATTCTACTAATATTATAAACCTGAAAGTTTGTAAGTATGGATGGATGTTTGTTCCTCTTTCACGTAAAAACGGCTGGAGCGATTTGGATCAAATTTGAAATGGAGATAGCTTATACAATGGATATGCTACCTACACACATATGCTACTTTTTATAAAGGAAAATTTAAAAGTTCCCGAAGGAATAACGATAATCGAAATCTACGCGGACTAAGTCGCGGGCAGAAGCTAGTGATATAATATAACCTCAGTATGAGTTTCGTTAGTAAGAAACATTTAAAGACTATTTTTGTTCGTTACGTCTCGACACGACGTTACGTTTCCATACATAATTATTATAAATATTTTTCGTATAAGTTCCCTAAATGTGTAAGTAATAAAATACTGAATTTAAATCTCGTACACAAAGATCATTATCAATTATCCTTAATACCCGCGGGCTTTTTTTTAAAATGGTTTAGTCAGGACCTGGCATTGCTCTTTGGTAACATGATCCAATATTTACCCAAAACTTATGTATAATAAGCTATTATTCCCAACGAAATAACCACCATTAAATGATGGTTGTTGTGGTACATACTTAAGAATACTGTAGTCACCACGTCGACCTCTTCTGACGAAGCTGTCCTACGTTTTTCTCTTTCTTCTAGGATACGAATATCTTTTAACAACATGTATGATGCCAGCTTTAAATGTAATTCTTATAAAACGTAACGTGTAGAGACGATTTTATTTTTACAAAACCTACACCTAAACCTCTTTTCATAAAGAGTATTCAATGGTACAAGATTTAAAAAAATACTTTGCTGAACTGTCAAAGGACAATAACAAATTATTGATTCGTTTTAATAATTGTGTGTTGTATTCATAGTTATCCCTGATGGTGGTAGAAATCAATGAAATAAATCCATGATTCATGATCTAATAAAAGAACTTTAATGTACCTACGAGTACAAGTGCTATTTTACCTGTGCGAGTGTGGGAAGAGTGTGAGTAAACATCGTAATCGTAAGTTTCATTTTTAAATTATTTCACATAATAGCCCTTATCAGAGATCATCTTTTCATTCATATTACAGTTCAGTTTCAGTCTATTTTCAGTTTTCTAAACACCGTGGAGCTTTTGACCGTGATTAGAAAGATTGTTGATATGGAACAACTTGTTTATTTACATTACGTTGTGACACATGTTATGTCATACACCGGTTTGACGGGGGCAAAAATGTAGCAGTGCTAGTGATTCAATATCGACAAAATTTATCGACAACGATATAAAGCAATTTTTGATCATCATTAAAATAAGTAATGGCCTAGTTTGAATGACTTTTAATTATGTGCAAACCTCTTATAATACAAACAACCGGTATCTGACATTGACTCTGGACTCGAGTCACTTTTGACAACCGTTAAAATTACATTGAATAACAAATTAATTCAGTACGACAATATTCTTTACTATTCCGACGAATTGAGAACCATTTAGTTTTTTAAGTCGGTTAAAAATGATTCGAAAGAAAAAGATCGTTTATCTTCATGGAAAGCTGATCATTTAGATATCATCACTACATATTATAAAACAAAGTCGCTTCCCGCTGTCTGTCCCTATGTATGCTTAGATCTTTAAAACTACGCAACGGATTTTGATGCGGTTTTTTTTAATAGATAGAGTGATTCAAGAGGAAGGTTTTCATGTATAATAAACTTTGTTTTATGTACGGGTGTTACCGAAAACTCACATAAACCGAAGCGAAGCGAGGGCGGGTCGCTAGTAGAAGATAAAGGTATTTACAACTTTATTTTGTAAGTAATGGAAGATCCATATGTCACGAAAAAAATTGTCGATAAACTTAATCGATATTTAATGAATCACTAGCACTGGTACATATTTGCCCCCGTCAATCCGGTGTATGGGTTATGAATGAATTAGTTAAGATGGAGCACACTGAGAGCATCGTCAGGATAAATCAGTCTGTAACTCAGTCAAATATTAACTTAAAAAAAAGTTACCAATGTAGAGATGATCCAAATCATCCACCCTATCTACGGTTAAAATTTCTTCGATTGATTTCAAGACACCCTGTATAAGTATCAAAGTTCAAACTAGTATTTATATATAAATACTTATATAGAGATACTTATATAAGTATTTATATATAAATACTAGTATATAGTATTTATATATAAATACTTATATAGAGAAATATATACTTAAATATATAGAAAACATCCATGACTCAGGAACAAATATTCGCGCTCATCACACTAATATCTGCCCTTACCGGGGGATTTTTGAACCCAGGACCGCTAGCTTCGTAGGCAGGGTCACTACCAACTAGGCCAGCGCGTCGTCATATAAGTATGTATATCGTTGTCTAGTACCCATAATACAAACCTTGAGCTTAGCTTGGGACTAGGTCAATTGGTGTGACATTGTCCCCTGATATTTATTATTATTTATATTATTTATTTGTTCCTGAGTCATGGATGTTTTCTATGTATTTAAGTATATATTTGTCTATATAAGTATTTATATCGTTGTCTAGTACCCATAATACAAGCCTTGAGCTTAGTTTGGGACTAGGTCAATTGGTGTGACATTGTCCCCTGATATTTATTTATTATTATTTATACAGGGTGTCTTGGAAAGGTTTTGAGATATTTGGCGGGGTAATAGTTCGCACGATTCTGATCAGGGGGGTATGGTTCATTTTTGTTTCTGTTAATGTAAAAAAAAAAGAAGGATTAATTATATTAATTTTGTTACTTGATGTATCGCAGCCGATATCTCGACCTTGACATTTTGACGCTGATACTATACTACTACAAACGTTCGTAGTAACTAACGTCAAAATTCTAAAGGTCAATGACCTGACACCATACGTTGTTTACATGGTATGTAAACAAACAGTTCGTTCCATGTAAGCAGAAATCTGACTAACATTTTAAAATAATTATAAATTTTAGTGCAACTTACTGTATTTTCACTAGTGCAACTTACTGTATTTTCATTTTTACAATTTGAACACTAGCTGGTTTTAAATGTGAATTCACTAGATCTCTTGTTCACGCTTCGCCAAGACTGATCATAATATTATCGTCCTTCTTATATTATTGTCGAGATCTAACCATTTACCATTCTTTTCTGTTCTAAAGTGGCCCGTATAACCGGTTTACAGCAAAAATAATTACGACTTGAATATCTCAAAATAACATAACAATGACATAATATTATAATGACAGACATAAATTCATAGACTCAGACATAGAGTTCAGATAGACATGGATTGAACGATCGATCATGTACGCGTGCTACAAAAACCTCATATAAACCGAAGCGAAGCGAGAGCGGGTCGCTAGTTAAGTAATAAAGTATAATAATACCACGAAAACGAATTCTAACATGATTCGAGCTTGTTAGCTCACAGCTATAAATAAATAGTAAATACCAAATGTCTTAAATATCTTCACATTATTGCTTCAAATTTGATATTTAGTAGAGATTATTATTTCGAATAAAAATGTAAAAGAAAGCTGTTATTCTATTTGGTGTATCCCAATTACTTCAATGATTTTACTACGACGTTGATGTCTTCTTCACTGTGGTCTCCTATTGAAGCGCTGATAGAATTTGACGTGTAAAAGTGCCCGTGGGGTGTAGACCAGGTCCAGAACATACATACATACATCCAAAGATTAAATCACGCCTGTTTCCCAGAGGTGTAAGCAGAGACACTCATTTCCACCTGTTACGATCCTAACAAATCTCTTTCGCTTCTTCCACATTCATACATCGTCATGATGCACGCATTCACATCGGTTTCGCGTACTTAACACTTTAATTGCCAAGAGCTCTAATTTTCATAAAAAATAGACTCACCTAGGGAATTGGCGGCAGTTAAAGTGCTAAGATCCAGAACATACATTTTTATACTTATTTTCTTGTATTACGAGTAGCAAATCATAGTTTATTTTTTCCATTTCAAAATTAATTTTGCGACTTTATTCTACTAATATTATAAACCTGAAAGTTTGTAAGTATGGATGGATGTTTGTTCCTCTTTCACGTAAAAACGGCTGGAGCGATTTGGATCAAATTTGAAATGGAGATAGCTTATACAATGGATATGCTACCTACACACATATGCTACTTTTTATAAAGGAAAATTTAAAAGTTCCCGAAGGAATAACGATAATCGAAATCTACGCGGACTAAGTCGCGGGCAGAAGCTAGTGATATAATATAACCTCAGTATGAGTTTCGTTAGTAAGAAACATTTAAAGACTATTTTTGTTCGTTACGTCTCGACACGACGTTACGTTTCCATACATAATTATTATAAATATTTTTCGTATAAGTTCCCTAAATGTGTAAGTAATAAAATACTGAATTTAAATCTCGTACACAAAGATCATTATCAATTATCCTTAATACCCGCGGGCTTTTTTTTAAAATGGTTTAGTCAGGACCTGGCATTGCTCTTTGGTAACATGATCCAATATTTACCCAAAACTTATGTATAATAAGCTATTATTCCCAACGAAATAACCACCATTAAATGATGGTTGTTGTGGTACATACTTAAGAATACTGTAGTCACCACGTCGACCTCTTCTGACGAAGCTGTCCTACGTTTTTCTCTTTCTTCTAGGATACGAATATCTTTTAACAACATGTATGATGCCAGCTTTAAATGTAATTCTTATAAAACGTAACGTGTAGAGACGATTTTATTTTTACAAAACCTACACCTAAACCTCTTTTCATAAAGAGTATTCAATGGTACAAGATTTAAAAAAATACTTTGCTGAACTGTCAAAGGACAATAACAAATTATTGATTCGTTTTAATAATTGTGTGTTGTATTCATAGTTATCCCTGATGGTGGTAGAAATCAATGAAATAAATCCATGATTCATGATCTAATAAAAGAACTTTAATGTACCTACGAGTACAAGTGCTATTTTACCTGTGCGAGTGTGGGAAGAGTGTGAGTAAACATCGTAATCGTAAGTTTCATTTTTAAATTATTTCACATAATAGCCCTTATCAGAGATCATCTTTTCATTCATATTACAGTTCAGTTTCAGTCTATTTTCAGTTTTCTAAACACCGTGGAGCTTTTGACCGTGATTAGAAAGATTGTTGATATGGAACAACTTGTTTATTTACATTACGTTGTGACACATGTTATGTCATACACCGGTTTGACGGGGGCAAAAATGTAGCAGTGCTAGTGATTCAATATCGACAAAATTTATCGACAACGATATAAAGCAATTTTTGATCATCATTAAAATAAGTAATGGCCTAGTTTGAATGACTTTTAATTATGTGCAAACCTCTTATAATACAAACAACCGGTATCTGACATTGACTCTGGACTCGAGTCACTTTTGACAACCGTTAAAATTACATTGAATAACAAATTAATTCAGTACGACAATATTCTTTACTATTCCGACGAATTGAGAACCATTTAGTTTTTTAAGTCGGTTAAAAATGATTCGAAAGAAAAAGATCGTTTATCTTCATGGAAAGCTGATCATTTAGATATCATCACTACATATTATAAAACAAAGTCGCTTCCCGCTGTCTGTCCCTATGTATGCTTAGATCTTTAAAACTACGCAACGGATTTTGATGCGGTTTTTTTTAATAGATAGAGTGATTCAAGAGGAAGGTTTTCATGTATAATAAACTTTGTTTTATGTACGGGTGTTACCGAAAACTCACATAAACCGAAGCGAAGCGAGGGCGGGTCGCTAGTAGAAGATAAAGGTATTTACAACTTTATTTTGTAAGTAATGGAAGATCCATATGTCACGAAAAAAATTGTCGATAAACTTAATCGATATTTAATGAATCACTAGCACTGGTACATATTTGCCCCCGTCAATCCGGTGTATGGGTTATGAATGAATTAGTTAAGATGGAGCACACTGAGAGCATCGTCAGGATAAATCAGTCTGTAACTCAGTCAAATATTAACTTAAAAAAAAGTTACCAATGTAGAGATGATCCAAATCATCCACCCTATCTACGGTTAAAATTTCTTCGATTGATTTCAAGACACCCTGTATATTACAAGAAAGATAAATTATTTAGAGTCAACTATCTTATCAAGGTATTTTAACCTGTGTATCGATCAATTTGCAGTTCTAAGTATTACAACAGTTTCAATCTACGGTTATTACATGGTTATTTTTAAATTACGTCGATATAAATCAAACTTAGTCAAATCCATATGAATCAGTGTTAAAATTCACACTAAATAAAGCTCAAATTTCATTACCAACTGTTAAGAATTTTACTAAGCATGACAATTGCATGACACAATAACATCTGTATCTTAATTCAGAAGCTACAAACGAGAAGTGGTATAATATACTTATTGCCACTTGTCCATGGCATGCTAATGAACCAGTCATCATACACGTATAGGTAATTTTACAACTTTGAACAATATGAACCCAGCCTAAGAAACCACTTACAAAAACGAAAATACGAATGTACGTAAAATAGATTTCAGACCGGCTGGAATCAAAATATGCGATCGATGATGAAATAGACCATCAGAACTATGACAAGGTAACATTTCAGTGCATAGTCGGTCCCAATTGAAAGGGGCAAAGATGTAAACAAATTAGTACAACGCGGTCGCTTTCCATTTCGCCCCGCGCTCGCCCCGTCGGATTTCCCTTTCTATCTAGTCAGCGGGCCTAATATGGCTGCGTCTATATCGCGTGTCAAATGTGGAAAAAGCATCCGTCACTCTCGTACTTATTTACGTGTCAGAAAGTGATGGATGCCTTATCCAAACTTTGTCACGCGATAAACGCAGCCATATTAGGGCCCCAGTAACGATAGAGACGCACTGAGCGACAAGCGAGAAAATACAACTTGTGCTACCCGCGCTGAGCGCTGATATGACGTCAGGCGGAGTGAACATAAAATATTGTGAACGGAGTTGTACTGTTTGACACATAACCTCAAATTTGTATCCATTGTTTTTTTGTTGAAAAAACGCTTACTTACATTAAATGTTACTAAATATGATAGTGTATACAGGGTGTCTTGGAAAGGTTTTGAGATATTTGGCGGGGTAATAGTTCGCACGATTCTGATCAGGGGGGTATGGTTCATTTTTGTTTCTGTTAATGTAAAAAAAAAAGAAGGATTAATTATATTAATTTTGTTACTTGATGTATCGCAGCCGATATCTCGACCTTGACATTTTGACGCTGATACTATACTACTACAAACGTTCGTAGTAACTAACGTCAAAATTCTAAAGGTCAATGACCTGACACCATACGTTGTTTACATGGTATGTAAACAAACAGTTCGTTCCATGTAAGCAGAAATCTGACTAACATTTTAAAATAATTATAAATTTTAGTGCAACTTACTGTATTTTCATTAGTGCAACTTACTGTATTTTCATTTTTACAATTTGAACACTAGCTGGTTTTAAATGTGAATTCACTAGATCTCTTGTTCACGCTTCGCCAAGACTGATCATAATATTATCGTCCTTCTTATATTATTGTCGAGATCTAACCATTTACCATTCTTTTCTGTTCTAAAGTGGCCCGTATAACCGGTTTACAGCAAAAATAATTACGACTTGAATATCTCAAAATAACATAACAATGACATAATATTATAATGACAGACATAAATTCATAGACTCAGACATAGAGTTCAGATAGACATGGATTGAACGATCGATCATGTACGCGTGCTACAAAAACCTCATATAAACCGAAGCGAAGCGAGAGCGGGTCGCTAGTTAAGTAATAAAGTATAATAATACCACGAAAACGAATTCTAACATGATTCGAGCTTGTTAGCTCACAGCTATAAATAAATAGTAAATACCAAATGTCTTAAATATCTTCACATTATTGCTTCAAATTTGATATTTAGTAGAGATTATTATTTCGAATAAAAATGTAAAAGAAAGCTGTTATTCTATTTGGTGTATCCCAATTACTTCAATGATTTTACTACGACGTTGATGTCTTCTTCACTGTGGTCTCCTATTGAAGCGCTGATAGAATTTGACGTGTAAAAGTGCCCGTGGGGTGTAGACCAGGTCCAGAACATACATACATACATCCAAAGATTAAATCACGCCTGTTTCCCAGAGGTGTAAGCAGAGACACTCATTTCCACCTGTTACGATCCTAACAAATCTCTTTCGCTTCTTCCACATTCATACATCGTCATGATGCACGCATTCACATCGGTTTCGCGTACTTAACACTTTAATTGCCAAGAGCTCTAATTTTCATAAAAAATAGACTCACCTAGGGAATTGGCGGCAGTTAAAGTGCTAAGATCCAGAACATACATTTTTATACTTATTTTCTTGTATTACGAGTAGCAAATCATAGTTTATTTTTTCCATTTCAAAATTAATTTTGCGACTTTATTCTACTAATATTATAAACCTGAAAGTTTGTAAGTATGGATGGATGTTTGTTCCTCTTTCACGTAAAAACGGCTGGAGCGATTTGGATCAAATTTGAAATGGAGATAGCTTATACAATGGATATGCTACTTACACACATATGCTACTTTTTATAAAGGAAAATTTAAAAGTTCCCGAAGGAATAACGATAATCGAAATCTACGCGGACTAAGTCGCGGGCAGAAGCTAGTGATATAATAAAACCTCAGTATGAGTTTCGTTAGTAAGAAACATTTAAAGACTATTTTTGTTCGTTACGTCTCGACACGACGTTACGTTTCCATACATAATTATTATAAATATTTTTCGTATAAGTTCCCTAAATGTGTAAGTAATAAAATACTGAATTTAAATCTCGTACACAAAGATCATTATCAATTATCCTTAATACCCGCGGGCTTTTTTTTAAAATGGTTTAGTCAGGACCTGGCATTGCTCTTTGGTAACATGATCCAATATTTACCCAAAACTTATGTATAATAAGCTATTATTCCCAACGAAATAACCACCATTAAATGATGGTTGTTGTGGTACATACTTAAGAATACTGTAGTCACCACGTCGACCTCTTCTGACGAAGCTGTCCTACGTTTTTCTCTTTCTTCTAGGATACGAATATCTTTTAACAACATGTATGATGCCAGCTTTAAATGTAATTCTTATAAAACGTAACGTGTAGAGACGATTTTATTTTTACAAAACCTACACCTAAACCTCTTTTCATAAAGAGTATTCAATGGTACAAGATTTAAAAAAATACTTTGCTGAACTGTCAAAGGACAATAACAAATTATTGATTCGTTTTAATAATTGTGTGTTGTATTCATAGTTATCCCTGATGGTGGTAGAAATCAATGAAATAAATCCATGATTCATGATCTAATAAAAGAACTTTAATGTACCTACGAGTACAAGTGCTATTTTACCTGTGCGAGTGTGGGAAGAGTGTGAGTAAACATCGTAATCGTAAGTTTCATTTTTAAATTATTTCACATAATAGCCCTTATCAGAGATCATCTTTTCATTCATATTACAGTTCAGTTTCAGTCTATTTTCAGTTTTCTAAACACCGTGGAGCTTTTGACCGTGATTAGAAAGATTGTTGATATGGAACAACTTGTTTATTTACATTACGTTGTGACACATGTTATGTCATACACCGGTTTGACGGGGGCAAAAATGTAGCAGTGCTAGTGATTCAATATCGACAAAATTTATCGACAACGATATAAAGCAATTTTTGATCATCATTAAAATAAGTAATGGCCTAGTTTGAATGACTTTTAATTATGTGCAAACCTCTTATAATACAAACAACCGGTATCTGACATTGACTCTGGACTCGAGTCACTTTTGACAACCGTTAAAATTACATTGAATAACAAATTAATTCAGTACGACAATATTCTTTACTATTCCGACGAATTGAGAACCATTTAGTTTTTTAAGTCGGTTAAAAATGATTCGAAAGAAAAAGATCGTTTATCTTCATGGAAAGCTGATCATTTAGATATCATCACTACATATTATAAAACAAAGTCGCTTCCCGCTGTCTGTCCCTATGTATGCTTAGATCTTTAAAACTACGCAACGGATTTTGATGCGGTTTTTTTTAATAGATAGAGTGATTCAAGAGGAAGGTTTTCATGTATAATAAACTTTGTTTTATGTACGGGTGTTACCGAAAACTCACATAAACCGAAGCGAAGCGAGGGCGGGTCGCTAGTAGAAGATAAAGGTATTTACAACTTTATTTTGTAAGTAATGGAAGATCCATATGTCACGAAAAAAATTGTCGATAAACTTAATCGATATTTAATGAATCACTAGCACTGGTACATATTTGCCCCCGTCAATCCGGTGTATGGGTTATGAATGAATTAGTTAAGATGGAGCACACTGAGAGCATCGTCAGGATAAATCAGTCTGTAACTCAGTCAAATATTAACTTAAAAAAAAGTTACCAATGTAGAGATGATCCAAATCATCCACCCTATCTACGGTTAAAATTTCTTCGATTGATTTCAAGACACCCTGTATAAAACTATAAAAATACCTAACTTGATGTTAAAAAGTACCCAAATATAAAGTAATAATGGTAATTTTTTGTTTTGTTTACACCTTTGCCCAGTTCAATTTACACCGACTGTACAAACTATTTGACTTTGCAATGTGCTGTATTGTTACCTGTCACCTATAATTGTAAATTTTGCAAAATAGGGGGCAGGTTTAATAAATTTATACGTTGCTAAAGACTCGAGTGGAATTGCAATATTTTTAAGTGGCAACCATGACAATGGGGTAAAATTAATGAATGTTGCCATTGTACTCAGAACGAAGCCCATATTTTTTCCAGTCTTTTTTGTCGATCTAAATGTATATAATGAATGGCGCAAAGGTAAAATAAGATAACGCTGAATTCCAAAAATATTGTACATAGTTAAGGGACTTAATTGAGACAAGGTTAACTTTCTTCCATTGTTTTTCCTTTGTGTAACGAAAGTTATCCATATGATTATATGACTAATCTTCGTTACACAAAGGAAAAAGTTAAGGATTTTTAAGGATTTTCTAATTGAGCCCTTAACTATGTACAATATTTATGCAATTCACCCATAAGCTGTCTAAATAACTGCTAAAGTAGCATTCGTTTGGCTAACATTGGTCATTGCTACACGCAGTTGCCAATAACTGCAAGCTACTTTACTTTAACTGCTATAAGTAAAAAAAACAACTTCTCTATCTATCTTTTGATTAAACTTAGCTATATGTGAAAACAATTCCTGAGTTTCTACTATGATCAGTAATTTAATTTAATATTTATATATATTCGTGATAAAACAATTATATCTCATCTTATTTTACCTTCAATAATGAATAAAAAGTAACATGAAAACATAATGCAAAAACGAAACGGTTACACATTTTTTATACAGTAAAATATCATACGAGAGCTGTTTTATACATACTAAGAAAACAACGTACTAATCGAGATATGTTTCAATTGCTTATGTGAACTTAGAGGTCACTAACGCCTTAGGACCTTGTAAGATAAATAATTATTTATATTATAAATTATAATTTTTCACTCATCTTTACTTTTCTATCCGGCTAGCGGCAAAAAATAATTTTGTCTTATTATAGGTTAACGTCTTTTGTTAATTTTCTCGAAATACTACTAACTATTCAAAAATATTTCCATGGCTACCTTTTAAGGTAAGAAACTATTTTACATATACAATTTGAAGGAAACCGACGTCTTTTATCCAAACGTTTAAATTTAAAACATCAAGTTTTTTTGTCATCTTAAACGAAACACAAAAGACCGTTATTTTAAGTGTGTAGGAGTTCTTTTATCGGTGAAAATGGGATTAGTATTTGTTTTATAAAGTTTATCAAAAAGTACGTATGCCAAACTATTAATATTATGCTGAATAATATAATGTTGGTCGAACTCTGAGATAATAAGCATTATGTACATGTCTTAAATTTCCAGAAGGCACAATGTTATTAAATCATTTCCAAAAGAAAAAGGTATTTTTAGAATGTTTATGGTTATTTAAAAAGAAAAGAGTCGTTCTATTTACAATTTTAAATTCAGAAAAGGAATGTGACATTTTTTTAATTTATTCTTATAATTTTGTTTTTCGAACGCGGCAGCGGTCAATCTGCCAATGAGCCAACTTACCAAAGGTTTCGTCGGCCGGTTGGCTCTATTTGACAAAATAAAAACTAATAGGTGCAGAAAAATAAGTGCTGTTTTTTTTTCATAAATAAAAAATACTTGTAAACATAAAAGCGTTACGAGGAAGCTTATGGATATGTTAAATAGCTTGTAAGCTTCTCAGGAGTTTGGATACCAAATAGAGCTAAAGATACAGGGATTACAGAGTTCACAAAAGGAATGAGAACAACAGTGTCTCAATCAAGATAACACATCTCCCGAGCACAATGTACCGGCAGACAAACGGAGAATAAAAAACTAGATTCATATATTTCGTATGGAAATGAGAGCTCTAGAATAATACAGTGCGTTACCGGCATGCGGGCGTTTATTAAAACTGCCGATAATATGTTGCTTTAGCAATTGTTTGCAAACGTATTATCAATTAAAAAATAATTAAAATAACTTCACAATTAATTTTCTTTGTTACTGTCTATTTTCAATGTAGTGCATGTGCTGCGTGTTCATCGTTATCAGTATCGCTGTTGCTTGGTACAAGGCATGTCGTGGTACGGGGGCAGATCATAATAATCAAAGTAACCGTCGACTGTCAAATTACACTTGTCAAATTGCTGTGCTTTACATTGCTGGCAATTACATTTTTGTTAGAAAGTTAACAAAACCTGAAAATTGTTTTATTATTTAAATTAATGTCATAGTTACGTTACAGATATACGTTATATTAACGTTCTTTAAAAAAAGCCAGGGTGCTGGTAACACACTGTATATTAAGTTGACAATACCGTCATGTGAAAATGCTGTACTAAACTATGAAACAAGGACACAACATTCCCTAATAATAACGAATCATTCGCTCCATAGATTTACTGCTAACTACAGATAGATCCTTCATGGTCGACAGCCTCCACGATCCACGACCTATAGATTAACATCCAAGAGGCTTTTCAGTTTTTATTTGGCGTGTGAGTGACTTGTTTTTGACTGGTTATAGAAAATATTAACTTTTTGAACGCAACATACATCAACGGAATTCATTACAATATTTAATTGGAATTATGTAACCCCGATTACAGATACTATGGTTTCTCAATATAGACCCACCGAGTTTGGAGACATTAGTTGCTTTTTAATGGTTCTCTGTCGTTTGCCCGAAAGTCATTTGCCATAATTCTATCACTTGCCATAATATTCATTCGCCATAAAGGCATTTTTTCTGAAATCGTGAACTATTCAGAATTGTTATAAAACAAACCTAACCTAACCTATTGGGCTCTATACGATGGCATGTAAAAATTACCTGTAAGGTTTAGTTTCAGAAAAAATGCCTTTATGGCAAATTAACATTATGGCAAGTGACACAATTATGGCAAATGAAATTCGGGTAAACGAAGTGATCCGCTTTTTAATATGCTTGTCCCAAAAATGACGTCATATTTTGACCAGAGCGATTAGCACATGTATATTCTCATTCTCATTTCGAACCTCATAATACATAACATCCGAATGAGAAACAACTTGTGCTAATGAACGAAACTCGCAGCGTTCGTGGCGTTCAAAAGGTTAATTAAATAAATATGTTCCAAATCCCAAGATTCTCGCCCTCCTACTAAAGGTTGATCAGTACAGCCGTTTCCTAGAATGCTCCTGTCTTTTCTGGTACCACATAATGCCTAAGACGACGAGGACTATGATGACGATGGCGATGCACATCATGTAGAGGAACGTCTTGACGCCAGACATGGCTGGCTTCGAGTCCTCAATGCGCTCCCGGGGAGCCTCGAAGGATTGGGCGGAGGGAATGATGTGGGAGCGGTCCTCGTCCTTGTTTTGCTGGAAATAAAGGCGGAATTATGTCTACTGCCAGATCGAACTGGGGGCCATGTGGATGAATACTTTTAAAAATCTCTTAGTACTAGTATAATAAATAATGCAATAAATTCAACGAGGCTGACATTATCGAGTTTCAGGAACACCAAGAAGTTTTTTTGTGGTAATTGCCTTTTAACTTTAATTACTGGGCAGAGATTGGTTCCGATACCGGGAATCGAACCCGAGCCTCCTGGGTGAGAGCCAGGTATCCTAGAAGATCCTAGTGCCCAAGAAGATTCGTGCCTTTGTTGTCCGTCGACACTGAACGGACCAACGTCCGTTGTGGTGGTAGAACCTTGCGCAGAGTCCAACGGGATCGCTACCACTATCTTATCCCAAAACCTACCACCAAGAAACTGTGTTCGCATTATTGCATTAAATATTCTTTGTTTTCATAGATATAAAAAAAATAACCTCGAAGGCTAAGGCGGGAGCTTGCTCCGCTTCGCTCCCGCCATAGCCTTCTAACCTAACCTATTCAAGTCGGTTCTGCCCAGAGAGGTCTTGCTCGCTCGCTTCGCTCGCTCGCTCACTCATATTTATATCATAATATAGTATTTATCTTATAACCCAACCTTCTAAAAAATGCACTGACCAAACAATATTCGTTGAAAAATAATTATATTGTTTGATAAGTATGTGTAATGAAAAAATAAAATTACAAAATTCATTGAATTGATTTTCTGTCGAATTTGTTTCTTTCAAGTAAATAGTTAAAAAAAAAATATATACGAAGCAAAAATACAAGGACCAAATAGTATATGAAACATTTTCTGTGAAACAAAATTCTGTAATTTTTCAGTCTGTAAAACAAGGGGACACCCTTTGATGGGCATCAAATCCCACTTACCATCAGTTGGCCTGTGTGCTCGATTGCGTTCTCGTTGCCATAAGAATGGAAAAATTAAGGCATTATATCCATGAGATAAGAATTCTAAAAATAAGAATGATAGCCTTCGAAGTCCGTCGTCACTGGAGATAGTTCATGCATGACTTAGTCAACAAGGGGGAAGCAAGCGGTGCAGAACCTGTCCTTATCTCAAACTTTGGAGAGGCCAGTGTCCAGCAGTGATCATCTCGAGGCTGAAATGATGATGATGACTTACAGTCTCTAGCAGGTCCAGCTCGTACATCTTGATGGCGATGATGTCGTGGTTGTCGCTCAGGTCGCCGGTGGTGGCGGACGCGCCGAAGAAGTACCCCGTGGGGAGGAGCACGTTCTCCACTCGAAGGCATTCCTTCCAGGCGTTCTTGCCTTCAAGGTCCGTTGACACTGGAGAGATGATAGAATATCGTTATAATTTTTTTAATAATGGAGAGTTTAAAAAAATACAAGTAAATGATTTAAGCATGTTTCTGATATTATTTCTAAAAGTACCGTTTTATTTTAAAGCTAATGTTAAGAGGATTGTAAAGGTATAAAATTCAATATAAAATGTGATAAAATTTCTCTTCCCTTTAAACTTAGTCAGATTTGTTTGATTTTTGAATATGTTATAGATAATAATAAAAAAACTAGGTCTGTACGTTTTGATTTTCAAGTAAACATTTCTTGTAAAGAAACAAATAAAGAAATTATAAATAAGAAACGTACCCACCTAGCTTCCATAACAACGAACATAATATCCAAAAATCTTAAAAATCGACCTTGATTTAGGGAGTGAAAAGCGTTATCGCCCGGAGCGAAATTTGTATGGAAAACTTTGACAGCTAAGCGATTTAAGCGTCTGTTCACGATCCTCTTAAGTAGGTACACATTTTTATGAAAACGTCTCAAAAAGTGCGATTCACATTATAAATAACTCTATCTGTTATTCCAACAGTTGTGTCAAATATTAAAACATTTTGAGACATCTGAGACAATGTAAATAAACTACTTGTGATGGCATAAAAGAATCCCACAACACAACATACAATGTATACTTAAGTCAGTTTTGACTGACTGAATTTTATTGAGAAATAATTGTGTCGCACGCTTTAAAAATATTGACAGAAGAGCAAATTAAACAAATTATGTAACTTAAACATTTAAGTGGACAATGATGTTTTATGATATCGTGTTTATATTAAGTTTGTATTACGCTCGTGTAAATTAATTTATCCAGTTGCATTTATCGAAAGCTGACTGTAGAATTCTATCGAAATATATGACTTTCTGTTAGGTGAACGCAAGCAGTTTACGTCAATATGTATCGTTATTGTAGTTCCTGAACTTGGCCTCGCAGTTAAATCATATCAGAGTGAATCTAAGCGGAGTCTTTGTACACGATGCGCATATGTGCATTGTGGGTGTAGTTCCCTAACTTAGCCTCGCAGAGTCGTAGTGGAGAGCTATACAGCCGACTTAAGTTAAAAGCAGTATGCGCATACGGACTCCATACTCTTATATTGCCTTTTCCTCTTGGACGACATGGTAGTGTGGAGACAACGACTGCTAGGAACACACCTATAAGTCATAGTACACGATACTCATATGTGTTTCGTGTTTGTAGTTCCGGAACTATACCGCCGACTTAAGTTAAAAGCAGTACATGCACTCCATACTCTTATTCTGCCTTATCCTTTTGGACATGACAGTGTGGACACAGCGACGGCCAGGAACACTCACCGATGAGTGTGTCGTCTTTGTACACGATGCTCATATGTGTGTCGTGTTTGTAGTTCCGGAACTAGGTCTCGCAGAGTCGTAGTGGAGAGCTATACCGCCGACTTAAGTTAAAAGCAGTACATGCCCTCCATACTCTTATTCTGCCTTATCCTTTTGGACATGACAGTGTGGACACAGCGACGGCCAGGAACACTCACCGATAAGTGTGTCGTCTTTGTACACGATGCTCATATGTGTGTCGTGTTTGTAGTTCCGGAACTAGGCCACGCAGAGTCGTAGTGGAGTGCTATGCCGCCGACTTAAGTTAAAAGCAGTATATGCACTCCATACTCTTATTCTGCCTTATCCTTTTGGACATGACAGTGTGGACACAGCGACGGCCAGGAACACTCACCGATAAGTGTGTCGTCTCTGTACACGATGCTCATATGTGTGTCGTGTTTGTAGTTCCGGAACTAGGCCTCGCAGAGTTGTAGTGGAGAGCTTTACAGCCGACTTAAATTAAAAGCAGTACATGCACTCCATACTCTTATTCTGCCTTATCCTTTTGGACATGACAGTGTGGACACAGCGACGGCCAGGAACACTCACCGATAAGTGTGTCGTCTTTGTACACGATGCTCATATGTGTGTCGTGGTTGTAGTTCCGGAACTTGGCCTCGCAGCCGGCGAGCTGCGTGTGCGTGCCGTCGCGGTCGTGGTCGTAATGGAGGGAGCCGTTGTTGATCGTCGCTGAGATGTATGGATGCTGATGCTGGAAGGAGACAAGTTCTTTTTTTAAATTAAAAGTGACCCGAATGTTTATGCACGTTAACAATTACTGACGCATCCATGCAAAACTTTATAACTGTATATGAGAGCCAATTGATATTTTTTTCAATCCCAAATGTTTCAATCAATCAATCAATCAATCAATCATTTATTGCATATCACATTACAATTCAAGGTGGAACAAACAGGAATAGGTATACATGTGACACCCTGCAAGGGCGCAGCAACACGCAGCAACAGTTTCGTCTCAAGATACGTCAGAAATAAGTCCTTTTTTTTTTTTATGGCTTAGAGAAGGCAAACGAACACACAGGCCACCTGATGGTAAGTGGAAACTGATTCATAGACATTCGCACTCACAAGACTGCAATGCAATCCTAAGACTGCAAATGCGTTGCCAACCCTGAGGACTAAGATAGAATGCCTCTATGCTAGTTATTTCACCGGCTGTCTTAGTCTTCTATGACTTGAAGTTTACCTGATCAGTTTATTATGGCTCTAAACCTTTAAATGCGTTGCCAACCTTGAGGACTAGAGATGTGCCGTTCTCGAGAATTCTCGGGAATAACGCTCCTTTTGTATGGAGAAGTAGAGCACTCTCGAGAATGGCACATCACTATTGAGGACTAAGATAGAACGCCTCTATGCTAGTCATTTCACCAGTTGTCTTATCCCCACACCGAAACAATGGGAACATTGGTAGGTTAAAGGATAGCTGTCCCCCTGTTTCACCGACACTCATTTCATCATCACTACATAGTATAAAACAAAGTCGCTTCCCGCTGTCTGTCCCTATGTATGCTTAGATCTTTAAAACTACGCAACGGATTTTGATGCGGTTATTTTTAGTAGATAGAGTGATTCAAGAGGAAGGTTTTTATGTATAATAAATTTTGTTTTATGTACGTGTGTTATAGAAAACTCAAATAAACCGAAGCGAAGCGAGGGCGGGTCGCTAGTAGAACATATATGACATCGCAGAATTTTCGTTTCATAGAAAGTTTTGTTTTTTGAGCCCGTGTCGATTCTAAGTTATCTTAAATATGATTCACGTAGATTAGTTAAGACTTGTAATCATCACAAGATAATGAAATCAACACGGGTTCAGCAGAAAATAGCTTTCTATGAAACTAAAATTCCGCGAAGTGATACTTTCTGTGAAATTAGTGCCGATGAATCGAGGGTAAACCGATAAGATGGTGGATAGGGGTAAACTCCGTTTGGAAAAAAAATTTTGGTCATGTATCATTTCCCAAAAAGTTGTTTCCCGTCACAGTTTTATTTTTTATGTAGCTACAAGTATACGTAGCAAGCGGTTTCGATATACCGGATATAAAACTAAAATAATACAAAATTACTTTTGGGAAATGATACTTTTGACCAAAAATACTTTGGCCAAACGACAGGATTCCGGTGGATACTCACATTATGTGCGCCATTGTGGTTGCTGTACGTGTCGAGGATGATCGACAGGCCCTGGTAGTAGTCCTTGCTGCCGAACACCGGGCCGTACTGCATTCGGTCCTTGACATACCAGAGCGCGAACCCGTCGCCGAACAGATCCTTGCCGTGGCCGTGAACCTTGAACTGGATCTGGACTTCCCAGTTACGGGTGAAGCATGGCTGGAAAAGACAATTGAATAAAGAAATACCTATCAGGGGAAAATCTCACACAGAGGTGATGGAAATCCTGGTCCCACCTTCCAATAGCCATGTGTGTGTTACATCTTTGGTAGGTATTTTTGAGCTGAATAAATAAATGAATATGCCGCCAAGTTCCAAATTTAATACATAAACATAAAGTTAGTTTCTATTCAGACTGCCAATGACTATAATAAGTATACCTGCCTGTAATTGTCTTTAGGTAGAGGATGAAATAGTGATGAAAATAATGTTACCTCTAACTAGTTTATTACAAAGGTTGAATACATATTCCACATTATCATCGTGTTATTATTTATTAAGCTGGATGCGAGAGACGAAAACCTGTCTTATCAGTCAAATCTATCAACCATCACTACATTTTCTTACCAAATATATTTCGAAAAAATAAAATGTATATGACAGGCTTCAGTCAGTGCAATGATATTTCCACCGAAAGCGCTCATCAAAAAATACAAGATTAAATGGGAGATTACTACCTCAAAATAAACAAGACAATGATTAAGTGAATAAATAAATAATATGACCATGCGCAACCTTCAAACGTACGAGAATATGGAGTAATAATGGTAAATTGGTTTGTTTATATGAGTGACCGAATGAATAGGAACAGACTTTACATACACATTAACGAAGAAAAGAAATTCTCGTAAGAGAAAGAGCATCCTGTATTTTTTTTTATTATAAAAAACGCATTAAAAGGTTTGTACCTATATCATAATCATAACTCAACAAGTACAATTCATAACGACATTTAAGTATGTCAGTAAAATTGTTGAATATTTAACGTACCTACCTATGATTGAAACGTACGTAAGTAATTTCTCCAGTACATAACTATAAACTGTACGTTGCAAGTAAACACAAGTTTCTTAAACGTTTTGTAATAACTAAAAAATCGACACTTTGATTTAATAGCTAGGTATTGAACAAAAGCAAACAAAAGACATTCGTAACAGATCAAGGACTATGTCAAGGTTCCTTAATACATTCAAGGCCACCGACGCACTTGGCTAGCTTACATCGCATACAATCACTACCCAGTGGCATTGATTACACTGCCCTCCTAAACAAAAAGGACGCAAGCGCAATTTGATGGTCAAAGCAAATTGAGCCCTGTGCCTCAAGAATTAAGGTCATTAATACATCCGCGGTTTTACGAGACATACGCTCTTTTTTGTAATGAGGGCAGTACAATGAATTAATAAGCGCCCGAAACGCCACAACGGGTCTACTTTTCATAGTATTCGGTGAACATGGCATACAACGTATTATACGATCGGTGTTTTTGTTTCATTACGTCATTAACGTATAGGTAATGATTGTACAGAATTGCTATCTGACATTGAGGAAAATTCATGAAAAAGTATGTGCAAAGTTAATAAACCAAAATATTTTCATGAGACTGATTTTATTTCGTTTTTTGAAAGCGTGATCAGGTTAAACATTACCTTGCCTATCTATAAAATTAATATCATAAATAGATTATAACTTAATGTACCTAATGAAGTTCATGAATTAATATGAATTTAAAATATTGATAACTTTTGTATCTTCCCTCTTTACACTAATATTATAAATGCGAAAGTTGGTAAGTGCTTCTGTGAGTTGGTGTGTTTGTTACTCCTTAACACTGTAATGGCTAAACAGATATGGGATTTGGGATGAAATATGGAATGGAGATAGCTTATACCCATAGGATAGTCTACGTGGAAGAAGTCGTGGTGGGCGTTAGATAATTTTGTATGATATTTTAAACTTAATTTTAAAGTGACATGATACTGTCAAGGTTATAAATAAATATCCGCACAAAGTTACAAAATTATGTACACCTTATTGTCATAGTCACTAAAAAACCTTGCTACCTGAATCGCATTAATTTAGTCTGTTCAAAACACGATATGAAAACATAAACCGTTGGAACATGGTAATAAAATAGAAAACACAGTTAATAGCTTCATGTTTTAGCAATAAAGTGTTAAGAATGACAGAGGCCAAGCATTTTATCTATCTCTGACCTTGTCTGATTTGCTGGTGATTTTGATGGTGATTGATCATCAAGAGTGTAACGATAAATTAGACAACAATGTAAACAATGATTTTTATAACACTGTTTTAAAATTTAGACGGTTAAAGGGTGTCGCCGTCCCCACCCTCCAACAGTCACGGGATCCATGTCTATTATGTTTCAAAATACCTATTTTAGTAGCAAAATCGATGGGAACTTTTTAATGAAAAAAAACTTTTAAGAGCCATCAAGGCAAGAATGTGTTCATTTTCAAACAAATTCCATATGATTATGATTTTCCAAGAAAACCCCATACATATCGCGATCGTCGCCATAGTAAAAATACATCATGTTGCCAAGATCTATAAACTGAGACATGTTTCATCTCTGTTGGTGGGTGGGGACATTTTTGACCGTCGTCCTTTTAAGGTTGCCACACATCATGAAAACAAGTTAATATAGAACTTTACAAACGCTATGGGAGATAACAAAGTTTTCAAATGGTTCAGATAGGACTGCAAACTCCGCAGTATGTACTGGCTAACGGGTTACAAGTCGCAAATGTCAGACTCCAGCAAAATGGCAATATACAAAACCATTCTGAAGCCTATATGGACGTATGGCATACAGCTGTGGGGTTCGGCCTGCCACAGTAATATTGAAATACTGGAGCGTTTTCAAAGCAAAACTATGAGAATCATGTTCAAGATACCCCCTTACATAAGCAACAGATATGTTAACTTGGACCTCAACCTAAAAACAGTAAAGCAGGAAATTTCGAAATTCAGTGAAAATTACCAATCTCGACTCAAACATCACAGGAATGTATTAGCCTCGCAGCTTCAAGGATCAGGCAGTCTGCAATTCTCCCGTCTGAAGAGGAATAGTTTGTTGGACCTGGCGACTAGATTCGCAGACAAAGACTAAATGGGAAAAACAAAAACTTTCTGATGAATATCATCTGACATCAAATTGGATTATTGTTTCATAGAAACAGATTGCCAAGCAAGCAGGATATATAAGAAAAAAAAAAAAAAAAAATGGTTCAGATTAGTGTCTCCAGGGATGTTCTTGCTTTTAAGTATCATAGAAAGCCGATGGATAGGACATGGAGTAGGAAAAAACCAACCATTATGAAATAAAGGGTTGCTAGTAATTCCACCAGTTTCTTTCGGCTGAAATGATGATGATAATGCAAGAAGAGCAGAGAAAGGATAATGATAATACAAATGTACTGTCAGCCAATATTTGTTCCTTCATTACCTTGTAATGTAACTTAATTTAACAAAATGACCTGCTGGAGTTTCTTGCTGTGCTTCTTCTCCGCAAGGAAGGTCTTCTCCAAAGCGAAAGATTCACTCATTACAGAGCCCGTATGTGGCAAATTTACTGAATAAATTATTTGATTTTGATTTTGAATAAAAATGTTTAGCATGCTTAAACACTGCTATTGTACCTTCATTGATATTAGTGTCATTGTTTTACATCACATTACCTTAGTTTAGTTTTGGGATTAGATCAAATTGTATGACATATCCCCTGATTTTTTATTTATTTATATCCTAGCAACCCACCCTTGCTTGTCTTCAGTTTATGTAAGTATTCTGTAACACCCGTGTATAAACCAGAATTGATTATACATGGTGAAAACCACATGAAAATCTGTTTCAGACTTTATGAGATCATTACAAACATACATAAAGACATATAGACCTGGCTTTGACTTTGTTTTATAATATGTAATAACCTTGTATATAGGCCTCTTTAGTGTCCTGTCTTAAGCTTTCCTTCTCTTTCTGTCATCCTCTCATCTTGTTTTATATTTCTTACTGGCAATTAAATGCTTCACATTTTATTTATGATAAGAACATGATCAAACTATTATCCCTTCTTGTCAAGCGCTCGACGTAAATAAAGACAATTAATTGTCATCCATAATTAATGACAATAATTAAGGGTTGTACAACTTGTACATAACAAATGAGTTATGCACACATGGTGCACATAGGGCGCTCCACTGGTTAAGATTTGGTTTGTCAAGTATTCAATGACATACATTGGGCAGATTTAATTGTCATGCCAAAATAATATTATAAATGTTGACACTGTTAAATGTATTGAACTCGCAATGTAATGCCAAATTGTTTGTGAACAATGCCAAATTTCACATTGTATAGCATTACAAGCAAAATACCAGCCAAATATAATTTAATTCCAAAAATATACTTTCATAATGTCATGCAGTTTTAAGTAATTGGAAATTAGTAATTAACTTGACAAATTGATCGTGTCGGCTTGAGTCACAATTGATAAAGCTGCCGGATTTTTAAACAAAACTGGTCCTTATTGCTTCTGTTTTAAGTCAGTCATAAATCCGCTTATTTTATGAGCTAGTACTTATTACGATACCCACCAACTCTGCGTCCTTATTCCTCCTTATCGTGGTATGCATATTTACGTTTGCGATAGCATAAATAACTTACCACCGTGTTCCAAATTGCTCCCGACTTCGACTGTAAATCCGGCGTCAAACGAACGTAATTCGTCGTAACTATTGTGCTACCTAAGAAGTCCCAGTAAGGCACCGACATTCCGCTTCCTGAAATTAACCAATCGAGATTTTACTCGTTTAAATTTAATTATATTCAATCCAAGATCAAAGTCAATAGTCATAGGTCACTCACCCTGATAGAGTTTCGTGAGGGAGTGCTCCCGTCTCACGTAGTCCCGTGTATTCCATTCTGCTACAATAGGAGTAAGGAATAGGGCCACTAATAAATATTGTGTTAGTTGAAATTTGATTTGTTGCATTTTTCTAGACTAAACTAGCGATCGCAGCGAACTCACAAACTCCTGTCAAAATCGTGAACTGACGGCTGGCTGATAGCAGGCAGCGACTGGCAGGTGCTATCCAGTGTTGCAAGGCAAAAATGTAAAAACTTCTTGGACCTGAAGAGTAAACTATTTTATATATTTTTTACCTGACTACGGGGAAATAAAAAGGAGGTTTATGATTTCAACCGGTATGTTTGGTCATCTGTTCCCTCATAACTTCTAAATTACTTATCATTGCTATTCAGCAGCACAAAATATAACTAAAAAAACAAAATACCTCCAGGTATTCGGGTTTCGAAAGCTTGTTTCATGTTATGTTATGTAGTAGATTCAAGTCAAACTTAGCTAAGTGCTTTCAATCCCACCCCATTTTTATTTTATTCTTTACTCCTACTACCCTACTTATTGATGCAGACGTGCAACGTCAATTTTACTAGCAAGGCGAGCGGTTAAAGTTTGTAAAATTAAAAAAAGTAGCTAGCTTAACACAATATGTGTAAGTTCTCATTTTGCGAGTATTGACTATTTTCACTGAGGAAATGGTTTCCATATAAAGCATGCGAATAAATAGCGTGTGACACGGATAACTGGCCAGATTCTATTAGCGTGAAATTCCAGTGGAAAACAAAAGCAAATAATTATGGCGCCTATTAAACGAAAATCCATTTAAATGACTCCGGAAGTCACTCAAAAATATATCTAAAAGCAGAAATTAATTACGCACCTAATAATAAAATTATTGTTCGTGATTGATTGGCACCTCCCTGGCGTCTCCCCTGCTTGACCTACTATCATCATAGCTAATTTTACTAGGCCTTCAACAAAGATAATAACGGCTCAACTTGTATGTCCTAATTTATTACTTGACCTAAAGTTAAATGTTTTGATATTGACTTGTAATATAATAGGCTTATCATAAATACTCTATTATTATTACTTGAACTAATAATATGGTTCTTCCCAATTATTAATTAACATAATGGTCATTAGGTCTAATTACTGTTGAAACTGGTATTAGTTCTAATTAAATAATAATTAAATCACTAATGCTCTTTTGGTTAATTTTACCTAGTTCGTTCGTTCAAGTACTTTTCATAGTTTGATGTGCCGCTAAATTGCTACAAAGAAGCCTCCGCAGCGCACACAAAGCGGTGTCGGCGACTTCAAACCGTTGCAATGCACACAATTTGAACGAACGAACTTTACAAAGGTTAGGTTAGGTTAGGTGAGTTGCAACAAGGTGCGAGGTGCTCAAACTACGCGGAACGACTAGGAATCTAAAAATAAAACCTGCATGTCATAGTAAACATTTAAGTGAGACTGAATCATATAATTTACTAATATTATTTAATTAGGTATGTAAATAAAAAGGACTTTAGGTTCACATTGTATTAGGTTTAACAAAAGTTAGGTTCCAAATAATTTTAATTGGTACAATAATATTAGGTGTTCTAAAAAAAATGGTTAAGTGAAAACAGGGCTGGTGCACGCAGCATCCAACCAGCTTGTAATTTAGGTTTAATGAAATCAGGGCTAGTTAAACTGGGGTAGGTAGATTTGTTACAATGATGGGTGTATAATGATTCGAATTACCGAAATTATATTTATTTTTATTTTACACAAAGCTATTTTTTTTTACATACTATGCAAATCATTCTACACTCATAATCATTGTAAAGAATCAGAAACTACTATAAATATTATCTTTTTCAAGTTAGTAACATTAATGTTGACGTCAAACGTCAAACGTTGCCGGTGATAGTCGATAAAGTAGAAAACTTAATTCAGCGCCCTCTTTAAGTATACTGCCGAACGTCAGATGAGATTTTCTTGGCGTAGTTCTATTGTTTCCCGATAGATGTCAGTGTTAAATACTTTAAAAAAATATCGAATTTTACATTTTACGAACAAAATTCCAAAATTCAAGACTTGGATTTGAAAAAGACATTAGAGTGCGATGTGGTCTTTTAAAATAAGCATGGCTCGTAGTTACTCAAGGTAGTAAAACGAGCTATGCGTGGAATTTCAATGCGGGATCGAATCTAAATCTACGCATTATCCATCTTGAAGGACGGCAGCCCCCGGCCGTCATGGCGGCGATGCTGTGCGAACTATATAGTGCAGTGTCCATCATGCTAGATGTTGCTGATGTTGGGATGTTGTCGTTCGCAAGCCTACGCCCTATCGTTTTGCGTAGTGCGCGGACAGACAGCACGGTTGCATAGTGCGAAGAGGGCTTTAGCAACATAGAATAGCACGTTGCAAACCTTACGTGAGAGTGGGCGGGGTACATTAGGTGCCGATGCTGGGGCGGGAAGGTTCTAGAGCTGCGACCACGTGCCGGAAGGCGCAATTTAATCATTAGAAAGAAATAAGTTAAGGTTTTCCATCATCGTCCATCCGGATCGCTACCACCACCTTACCTTAACCTGCAGCCAAACAGACGTGTTCGTATTGTTGAGTTAAGGTATGTTTATATACAGACATTCAGCGTGCCAGACACGTGCCGTGGCAGACAAAATAATATTCTTCTATACAGTGTCTAATTGTATATCTATGGTTACACGGCCGCGCAGAATCCGACAAACACGGGCATAGAACAATATTATTTTGTCTGCTACGTCACGTGTCTGGCAAGCTCAAAGTCTGTAGATAATATTAACGGACCTTTACCACCCTTTACAGTGCAGGGGTAAGACACCGGTTAAAAATAACATGGCTGCCTTCGGCATTTTCAGATGACGTGGTATTTTTACAAGTTTTTATTTAATTTGCAATGTATGTATGTATGTAAGGGTCAAATCTTGCAAGTTAAATTTGACCCACTTCCCGTTAACGGAATGGGCTGAAATTTGCACCACATTATATGGAAACCCGATGACAAAGCAATGTTATGTTATGTTATATAAGAGGACTAAGAGGTGATCTGATGATGGAGTCGAAAGGTGGTGACAAGATCTCCGTTATTCTTAACGTAGTCCCACCGTGTTAGAACTTAATAGTTTGGTCTCGGTAAGCAGATAAAGATTTTGCCAAAAAAGTACAGTCGGCAACAAAAGCTTGTCCCAACAATGAAATTTTTGACAGAACTTATTTAAAAAAAAAATCAGATGGCGTAATCTGCACAACGCGATCCAATTAGGTGAAAACTCCTGATATAATGGCGGCCTCTACCTTCAGAGACCAGATTTTCCGATTTACTTAATGCTATTGTTGAAAATTTTATTAGCATTGGCAACATGGTCCAATTTTTTACTACGCTGTTATTTTGTTCTCTAGAAATAGTTTATTGTTTTATATTTTTTCTTGTTGTTGTTTATTTCATTCTATTATTTGTGGTTGTGTGGCCTGCCGTGAGGTCACCAAATGGTCCCTGCGGAAGACCAGCACTGGTTTTACTACCAGCAACATGCTTTTAATCCATCTGATCGGACTTTAAGGCTCAGTTTCATTGGTCGATACCCGCATGCTTGTAGGAATCCATTGACGGGTTATTTAAATATTTTTGGGCCGAGAGCTTTGCAAGCGACGCAATGTATCACAAAACTAACGGGGACAGGGAAACTGAGCCTTAAAAAATCCTTTATCGTCATTTGTCAATGCATCGTTTGTCCAAATTTTAGTTTATCCTAAAGCCGTTTCCGCTTAAATAAAAAGTCTACCCTAACTAACCGAACCGCAGATATAATTGGAAACTTAAAAAGTTGTAACACATCACAACGTTCAAACGTTCAACGGACCAACGTTCTTAAGGACTCTGAGGGACACCCCACAAATACACATTTCAAACTTACCACAACCCTTCGATTTGCATCAGACGCACAAGCTGAAAAGAAATGCAAAAGTGCAACTCAAGTCTCCTGAGCTAATTGATACAATCGCCTTAAACGATGGGCGTGGGCTCCACCTTAACGATGAATTGCCCACATGATTAATCTAACCTTCACTTTCCGAAGTCGGTTAACACTTCAGGGCCCACTCTGTGGTTCACCATACACGTTGGACACGCAGTGGCGCTTTTGGCACAAGCGAAATAAACTCTCGCGCCGGGTCAATGTCCGACACCATTCAGCTCAACGTAGCATAAAAAAATCGCAGTTTTGGTAAGTTACGCCTCTAGGCGAAGTTAGCGTGGTACGAGAGAATTCACATCATTTTAACCCCTTATGCAAAAAGAGGGGCTAACGTTTCTATGTGTCTGTCTGTGGCTTGTAGTTTCTAAACGAATAGTCCGATTTAAACGCGGATTTTTATAAAAGAAAGCTAGTACAATCGGGATGGTTCTTATCTAGGTTTTATGAAAATCTGTTAAGCCGTTTAAGAGATCAGCACTGAAAGAAGCTATCTTTATATCATGCAAGTCAATGTAATTTTTAAACCAATTCAGGTATTAACAGGATTGTGAGGCTGAAAACTTACGTGTAAAATACGGTAAAGTTCAGTTTTTCTCCCAAAAAACGTAGCCCAATTTTTTAATTATTTTGTAGATGTTAAAAACTATGTCAGTACGTGTTCTATAACTACGGAAGGTACTTATACTTAAGAGGTGAAATGACTTAGCATACAATCACTCCATCTTAATTTTTAGGGTTAGTAACCGCTTTGCAGTCATTAAGATTCCAGTAGTTATGGCCATGTGTTGAGATTGACAAATTACATTTCATTCTTAGTACCTACTTAGCTGGTAAAATGTGCGATATATTTCACCATCATAAAACGCTGGACAATTTAATACCTTGTCGTTTCAAATTGCTATTCGAAATTCAAAAGGCGTTAAAGCCACAGGGTGCTTATGTGGGTAGTTATGCTGATGGCTCGACAGTTACCCTTGAATCACTGACACTTTTTTCATAGAATGCTTTACTTCGCCGAATTTTAATTTCATCGTCAGGCATTTTACACGTGAATGAGTTATAATTTTTTGGTGGTCACATTTCTAACTCGACCTAACCTACGTAACCCATGCTTAAGATAACCTAAAAACAATAAGGTTTCAGCAGAAATTATTTAGTTCGTTAAAATGAGCGTCGGTGATTCAAGGGGATCCCCTCGACAGACAATATCGTCCCTTTACTTTCTCAACCTCGTTTCTGATCGAATAGTTAGATAGGAAAGTAGTCTTTATTCTTCAAAGAACTTGAGTACTTTTCCTATCTATTTGATCAGATACAAGGTTGGGAAAGTAAAAGGATGATTTGCAATTACTATCATATTTAAATAAATCCAGAGCAAAATGAGAGAAAGTTCAAAAGTTACGATGAGGAAAATCAACGTTCTGAGTCATTACATTATGGGAAACACGCATTTATAAAGTGGTGAGCCGGTAAATGTTTATTTCGACGTCAATAACACCTTTTGGCTAACAGGGTTAACAATGGCCGTTCGAGTAACTTAATATATGTTTACCAAAAGTATAATAAACCAAACAAAAATGGTCAGTGGCAGTGGCGAAAAACAATCTCACGCACATACCGTTCCCTACAACCAATTATTCTGTTGTTTTATATTGCTACTCTTAAAGTTTGTGGTTCTATTCCTTCTATCTAGCTTGTCCTTTAACATTAGCCTTGTTCGAAGATTTTCACTCATGTTCTGTTCGTCCATTATTTTGGCCTCCTACGGAAAAAAGGCACATCTACCATATGAAATGTATTGCACTTCCAACTTTATTATAAGCCGTTGAGAGTTTTATATATACGTCCTGAAACTACTTGCACTTGTGCCTTTTCTCCGTAGAAGGGCAATATTAGCATTGTCTTGGCCAAAGAGTTGCCAAACAACTAATATGATCTCCAATGTTGTGGTAAAAAAATACGATAAATACTACTCCTGTCCTCTAAATGGTATCATCACAACATGATCTTTTCTTCCTTTTCCCTCTATCAGCTGTCGACTCAGAACGTACTCGCATCTTTTATACTCATATAATCTACACTAATATTATAAAGAGGAAAGATTTGATTGTTTGTTTGTTTGAGTTGAATAGGCTCCGAAACTACTGGAGTAATTTGAAAAATTCTTTTACCATTACAATCCTACATTAATCCTGATGAACATATGCTAAGTTTTATTTTTCTGCGCGCAGGGATTCGCGGGCAACAACCAGTTCTTCATATAATCTATCCACACCTTAAGTGAGCAAAAGCCAGCAACAAAAAATCTATTCCAAGAACACATTATCTAAACATCTAAGAGGAAAACAACCTGCGTCCTCAATACCTTTGAAGAACACAATAGGCGTAGGAGACCATGGCTTGGCAAACTTACTGGAACAGTCGGAGGCAGCGCTGTTGTCTATACCACTGGCTGGTTCCTTAGGTAGATCTGTAGCGGGAAGTCTAGTTGCACTTTTTGGCCGACGGAACTGTTAAGTTGGTGCATGGAACCATCGAGAAGTGATCGTTTCTCCGCTTTCTATCTGGCACTTTCACTTCCGAACAGTCTTAGCGCACACGAACTATTTGCCTGTGACTCAGAGTTGTTTACAATCTCGTATCAAAACAATGTCGTGTACTCGCTCGCTTTCCATTGCTAATGCGTGTCGTTGACCTTCAGTGATTTCTTTATTAAGTATAAGTGCCCCTACTAAATATATTATTTCAAGTACCTGTTAATCATAGTTTTTATTGTGTTGACCATTTAAGTAAAGAAAGGGGGTCTCGTAGTTGATAACAACATACAGTTACATACAGGACAGTTACATATAGGTCATAGTTTGTCTCTTTTGTATATGAATAAGTACCTACTCGTACGTACGTTATCGTGTATATACATTTTAGGATAAACAATATTCGTCTAAAAAAAAAGGCAAATCACGTCAGGGCTACTATTGTGCGTTAGGGGCTAGGGCAAACAATCATTAGGACCAATAGTGTAAGGCAATTAAAAATAATTAAAACAAATTAGAGATTCCAATATAGACTGAAGCAAATATAAGACTGCTTACGTCAGTCCTATATAAATTCTTAGATTCTGCAATCGCTGTATCCTAATTTGCACCTCTTCTGTTCCTCTTTGAATTTCTCTTCTTAGTGAGGTTCTCTGGAATAGATCGTTATTTAGCGATAAACCGATAAAACAGACCGGTAACATTTATTTTGTAACATATATTTACATACTGTATGAGTGTATGTGGTGTTCAATAAAGAGTATTATGTTGGCCTTGTGACTGGTGAGATTACTCCTGAGTCCTGAGTTTACTATTACTAACTTAACTCTGAAAAACCCCTTTTCGTCATAGAAAGTGAGACCACCACCAAATTATAAAGAAATCACAATCAATGCATCAAACATTTCGGAATTAGAGCACATTGTCTCCTGACCTGGTTCCCACCACGTTTAAAAAGCGTCTCTCTGCCAAGAGCACACGGTTAACATCAACTTGTGGTTCAAAAGTGATTGTCAAGACGATAAAATACTAGGGAGAGTAGTGGATCATGGTCAAATAGTAAGTTTGACTTTCCCTGCTTTCACCTGCGACCTAAATGCTCATGCTCGTACACTTGTTGTGTTAGGTCGACTGGTCGACCTTCGGGGTGGATCACTTTTAATTTCAACTTTCGATTATTCTAGAAAATAGAAAGTAATAGCTGTTTAGGGCAGTTAAGGTAAAAGTGTGAAGTGTGAAGGGTTTTTATTGGATCTATGAATGGCTTTAGAGCCATTCAATGAGTTCGTCGAACTCTGCGAAAGTTTCCGTTTCTACTTGGAGTTTTCCCTTTTCGAAGGGCTGCTGGTAACGTTGTAACAGTCGACCTTATAAGTAGCTGCACAGTTTTGTACCTTGTCACTTTGACATCTTTGACAGATTGGTGCAGCAGTTCAAACATGATGTTGAAGTTACAAAGGAAAAGAGTAAAGTGTGCGGCTACGTAAAAGGGATTCCGTACTACAATAAGAGATACTAGGATATAAGAAGAGCGACGATCTTTGCAAGATAGCTGGCAAGACCTGGATACGAATGACCGTGTATCGTGCTCGGTAGCGTACAATTGGAGAGCGTTAATGTCCAGCAGTGGAGAAGGATAAGGCTGGTGATGATATTGGCCGAAGGTATGACCTTGAACAGGGTCCATCTGGATCGCTATCTTTCAGGTAAGATGTTGGTTATCTTACCAGCTGATCCTGTCGCTAAGTAGCAGTATGCGTACTGTTCGTTTTGGTCTGGAGGTAATGGATGAAGCGATTGGTAAAACGCACATATTATCGTAGCGCTAAAAGTTCACATTGCATTAACAGTTTTAATATGGCAAATACACATCGGCCCCAGAAACCACTTATAGCTGGACAAAAAAAAGGCACTGTGCAGGGTAAAATTCATTTATTTATTTTATAAAATTGGCAACATAATATTTTTTTAACCAAACCTGCTTTAAATATAGGTGGCATCTTACATGACATGTTATCTTTTACTACCCATATAACTACGGTTATTTTTTTTCAAGATATATAAACATTATTATTATTGTTGCTTATCAAAATAAAAATATATTTATTGCATGACTAGGTATCAAGTATCATTGCTAGTTGAGAATATTGTAATCCACCTGTCACCACCAATAACTCTTTTTTGACAAGTTCTTATGTGGGACTGGGGGAAGGAATACCCACTAAAACCCAGCGATTTTCCCGCTTGCGCATTCGACTACGACCCTTACTAGCCTGCCTTCTTTACCCCATTACAATATACCACTCTTAGACCTCATTTCATCCCGAAATGTTTTCTTAAGTGCTTCACTTTCCAAATGCATGGTTTCACAAAAACCCCGTTATGCGTGTTTTATAATGTGGGCCGAGTGCAAATAAGATTTGCGTCCTGAAAGTGTCGCACTGTATGAAGGCTTTACTCACGTTAATGTCAGAGAACGCCCAGGGTTTTGATTTTACTTTGGTTTAGCGCAGTTTGCTGTGATATCGTAATCATACTCATCATCCTAATTAATTAATCTGACAGTCTACAACAATAAGGTTGACTTTCATAAAAGTTACAAATGACATGACATCTTTAATGACATTGACGATTTCAAGCATGTTTTGTCTTGAAATGGGTCCCAAATTAACGCTCGTGACCGTAAGTATACGAATACTTTATCGTAAAACCTTATTTTTCAATTTCACGATTCAACGAACAGCGTTATATTTTCAAGAAAACTTAAGGAATCTCTTCACGCCATGTTTAATCAACAAGCTGAATGAGGGATCTTAGATATACAGTTATACAGTCACAACACGGGAACGTTAAGCTGTTTGCCACTCTTCCTAATTTAACTGTGTAATGCATTATGGGTTGACAGCAGACTTGACCTATTACCCGAGTGTAGTCTGTACACGGCTAAATTAAGAAGAGTCGCAAGTGGCGTAACATTCGCGGGTTGTGACTGTACATACCTAATTAAAAGTACTTTAGGGATATACATGAGTAATCGAGGAACATACATAAAAAAAAACATATTTGAAGTGGAATAAAAAAGCGACCAGAGGGTTTTAAATCTTAAATCTTATCACTGCATAGTATAAAACAAGGTCGCTTCCCGCTGTCTGTCTGTCCCTATGTATGCATAGATCTGTAAAACTACGCAACAGGTTTCGATGCGGCTTTTTTTTAACAAATAGAGTGATTCGAGGCAAAAGTTTTTATTTATAATAAATTCCGTTTTATGTACATGTGTTAGAGAAAACTCACATAAACCAAAGCAAAGCGAGGGCGGGTCGCTAGTCAATATAGTATATGGTTCATATTATCATTCTTGTCGTCCGATAGTAAATAATTAAAAACAAAACAGCACATCAATAATTTGATATTAATATAATCATTATCGTTGTTATGACCACTCTTACTGATAAGTTAAACTCTGATGAAATAACTACCATAGAGGCATTTCATCTTAGTCCGGGTTCGCAACGGATTTGCGGTCTTACAATTGCAAATGTCTATGGGTTACAGATTCTACTTACCATCAGATGGCTTGTCAAGTGTGCTCGTTTGCCTTCTGCGTGACAAAAAAAGTGAACAAGACCTGTCATGACGTGAACGATATGGGTACGATATCGAAAGAAGATCGCCTTCAAAGTGGAATTGGGGACCTGACATATTTTTTTGGGATATCTTTAATCATTATACGTTATGGATACTTATACTCGTACATTTCATGTCATGCTTCTGTACCGTAATTATTTTTTTGTACTCGTCGATTAAAATGTGTGTATTACGATTTCATAGAGAATACTGTAACGTCACTCTTTTCATCGTTGAATAGTCTAGATGTTACTTCCGAAACAACCGAAATAACTATTTCGATACGCTCTAGACAACCGAAATAACTATTTCGATACGCTCTAGACAACCGAAAAAAAATTGAAAATAGAACTTCGGGTTTCCATATATGTGTCCTTGTTTAAGGAGCCTCGATCCGATACCAAATTGCCAATCTGTGTCGTTTCGGAACGTAGCAGCGTCGCATCATCTGTCAAAAATCTACTTTTAGTTTTCTTATATACTCGTATTAATGACTTACATTATTAATTTTAATGAACTCGTACAAAAAGTATTGTTCACAATAGTGTCATAATTAAGCTTTTTAATCTCGTACCTTACTTAGGCCACTCAGCAAGCTTCGTGGCCTAAACACGGTACTCGACTAAAAAGCTCTCTATTATAACACGATTACGAAAAATACTATTGGTGCTACAGTAGGGATGTCAAGTAAATTGAATAAGCTAACGTAACGTCGACAGTTTGTTTACAATATAGAGGCAATATGGGCTGATGCAAATAGAAATAAAGGCCCTGGTGGTCTATATAATAAACCTATTTAATAGCTTCTTGATAATCGATGAATTAAAGACAAATCCAACAACTGTATTTTATAGGAACTTAAAAAGCTCTTGAAATACAAGGACCGTATGATAGAATAAAATGTATAAAATATATTTTTTTCCATGGCATAAGAACCACCGACAGTCATTTCACAGAATGTTTTACTTCGCCGAATATTCATTTTATGACGGGCACACCTGTAGGAGTTATAATTTTTTGGTGGCCACAGGTCTAACCTAGCCTCATCTACGTAACCCATGCTTAAGATAACCTTTCAACACCTTTCAAAACAGCAATAAAATTTCAAAAGAAATTAGCTTTCGATAAAATGAAGTTCGATGAAATGGTACATTCGATCAAATGAGTGTCGGTAAAACAAGGGAGTTATTTATGAGCTGAAGATTCTAACCACGTTGCCTTCCCTGAAAAGTAAGATGACCGATGAAGCTGACGTACCCCATAACATGGAAACACCAATACTCTAAAACGCACGCACGTGCAAAAAGTGGACCCAGTTGCCATCTATAGCAAAACCGCAATGTACGTAGTAACTCTTTTACTGCCTTTTTCTTTTGGACGGTATTATAGATTCATATACCAGTCGAGAGTCGAGACGAGGTAAAAGTTGCCAAATTAACAGTTCATCGACCCGCGACTCTGACCTTCCAAGCTCCACATTGGGGGGAAAGTGCATCCATCATGGAAACTGGAGAAAGTGACCCTTGCGTGTCACGCTGGTTTGGCGATGGTCGTGATTGATTGGTTTTAGGGTAGAATGTGACAGTAGACGCTGTAGTTGACTGTAACAGATCATTTGTTTGACAGTGTTTGGTATGTCTTATCTTATCTTGTTTAGAACTGTCAAACGAATGTGTCAAGTGTTGGATTTTTGAGATAATCATATCACTGTTCTTTATTCAAGTGAGTGAGTGCTGACGAGCGGTAAAAAATCGCATGCAAAAGAATTCCTCACAACCAACTCTAAATTAACAATTATGTGATGGAACCAGGACAAGGACCAATGATGGCCACTTGATTCTTATTTTACACAAGACAAGGGTTATTCATTTGTTTTGCAACAATCAATTTAGGACCGTACGGTCTTTAAACAAGATTTCAGTTTCCACTATTGGTTTCTGTTAGCTTAAAGTGTTCAACACTGGCGCCATCATGTAACGTTACCATTTCCAATTTCGAAAGAATCTGTCAATGGTTAATCGATTCCCTGAAAATATATAACCTGAAACCTGAAATTAGAGCTTGACCCGTATCGAAAACTTCAGTTTTTTTAAGAAATACCAACTGCAAGCTCTAGACTGAATAGAAGACCTTAAAAAAAGCTAAGTTTCTATTAGCGTCGTTGGTAATATTTCGTTGACTGGCATAGAATGCTATGGGGCATTAAGTACGCGATTTGTGCTTTTCGTGCAAAAAATATTAAATAACTAAATAAAAACAAATAGGGGTAAAGTAGTTTAAAAAAACTCAATCACTTTTGACTTCCAGGATCATACTGTCATTTATTTAAATATTATTACTGAGCTGAAAATTTAATAATAATCTATTCTTAACCATAAACTCCTAACTCTCAAGGGTTGATGCCCTCGCCTCGAGGTAAACGGACTCTTTAGACCCATAAAATCTAGCCAAAAGTTCGCCCAACGACAGGTTGCATGTCCATGTGTGGGTGCGAATCCAGTAAAATTAAAAAAAAACGTACACACGCGAAATTCTCGTCATTTAGCTGCTTGTCAATCTGTTGATTTGTTTTAACATCTCGTTAAAGTTGTACGCGGATAGGTCTCAAATATTATACTTTCGAGCTGTTTAAGAAACCAAGTAATGTTTTTAAATTCACAATTTAGTAAAACCAGTGGTGGTCTCTGCCTACCCCTCTGGGAAACAAGCGTGATTTAATGTGTGTAATGAAACCCCATTTAACTGGCATAGATTTTTTATGTTGGTCACATTATTATCTTTAAAGTAAGTACGTACCCGGTCATACTTAGGTATTTATGGTTGAACTTTATATATTCTTAAAACGACTGTGACAGGGCAACTTAGTTGTTGAGTTTCTTGCGGCGTTTCTTCTCAGTAGTGGTCTCTTGGGAAGCGCTGCTGGTAGATTGTTGACGTGTAAAAGTGTCCGTGCGGCTTACTTACTGAATAAACATCTTTTATCTTTATCTTTTTATCTTTTTTTAAATGTAAATTTGAATGACCTGCAAGCAGTGAGCGCATGGATAGGTAATCGCTTCAGATCACAGAAACAAAGATAATCGCCTAATCGCCGCCGCGGCGGCCATTGTCATGCTTCATACATCTCTATGTATTACTATGTTGTCGCTGGCCACTCGTCGCCGTCACGCAAACATGTGGATGGTCCTACTTTAAAAATGGCCTCATCCCTGTCTCTCCATTTAGTTTCGAATAACGCGGGAAAATATAGGTGCCATGAAGAAGATGAACAAACATAAAGTCAAAAAACAAACGCTAGCGAGTCGAATGCTCTGTCCCTCGCACTCTATAAGAATACTGCGAGGTCTGCGAGGGACAGAGCATTCGACTCGCTAGCGTATACGGTAATTGGGTAAGTAAAGTTTATGGAAGAGATGCAAATTATATTTTATTTCGATAGTCGTCATCCTGAAGATTATGGAACTGCGGCTCTTTTACTTTTATTTCCTCTAATATTTTAGAAATCTTTTTTTTAGTTATGAAGTTGACATTTGTAAACTTTAATGACCGACAAGCTTGTTGCCTTCGTATTTAATGAAATAGAAAAAAAAACTGTCACTTCTATATCTGTCAACGTCAAATCAAATCAAAGTAAACAAACAGTTCAGTTCAAATAAGTAAATTCAAGTAAATCTTTGTAATACTCCATTTCCACAGTCCGTATGGGATTGCCTGAATTCATTGCGTGGATTATACAATTCAAAAGTGCTCTCGTGGCTATCAAAAAGCAGGGCAAGAGTAGTCGAGAAAGGAAGAAATCGGTGTCCAAGAAGAAGTGCCAAAGGGTTCGAAAATAAAGCGTAGACCAAATATCGTGCAAAGGTCTTTGAGCAAAGCGGCAAAACGAAAGTCCGGAGTTCGTTCTGAGATCGTTAAAAATATTTCTAAAAACACTGATCACATGAAACACAAGCAAACAGAAAAGAGCCGTTGTATTGAATCGTTTGTTTACTTTGATTTGATTTGACAATGACAGATATAGAAGTGTTTTTTTTTCTTTTTCATTAAGTACTAAGGCAACAAGCTAGTCGGTCATTAAAGTGTACAAATGTCAACTACATAACTAAAAAAAATATTTCAAAAATATTAGAGGAAATAAAAATAAAAGAGCCGCAGTTCCATGATCTTCAGGATGACGACTATCGAAAAAAAATATAATATACATATCTTCCAAAAACTTTACTTAGCCTATTGTAACTCATGGTAAGGGTACTGATGGTAAGAGGGATCTGTAACAATACATTCTCAAGACTTCGATTTTAAGACTGCGATACTAAAAATGCGTTGCCATTGTTTTCATCACCGGAGCACAACAATGCGAACACTGTTGCTGGAGGTAGGGTAAAGGATAAGATGGTGGGAGCGATCCGGATGGACATTGCTCCTACCACCACTAGATTAGTATAGTTAAACGATTTGAAGATTGGAATTGTTGGAAGGTTACGGTTATCGGTATAGTGGTAAAATATAAAAGATTCAGAACACATTGCACGCACATACATTGGGTGATACGTGTGTAATTATTAATGTCGATTCCCATTTGTCTTTGTAGAAGTGTCTAAACTTTATAGTTAATGTTAATGTTTTGGTTTTCGTTTCGGTTTATGTGAATTTTCTCAATAACAGACCAGCACGAAAGCAAAACTGTTACATTTTTTGTAGGCCAGTATAATTTTTTTCGCCTTACATTTTGTGAAAGTACGAGTTTTTAGGGCTCAGAAAGAAAGCCGCGATAGCTCTTGTAAGAGCGTACTGGGGCTCTATTTAATTCTACTCGGTAAGACGTTATGGCTTTTGACATGTTATCATATTGTCAATGATTAATAAGCTCTTCTTTACTTGAATGTTATGGCGGCCGCGTTAAAATCATTACGATAATAGTTCAATCAATGCAATATCGTTTTAATTAGACGTCGATGATCCAGGATAGTATATAGGTATAACAAAACCTTGTATGTAAACATAATGAAATTAATTAACGTAATTTATTAAAAACTCAAGTAATTTATCTTATTTATTAAAAACTCAAGTAATTTATCTTATCTTGTGATTCGTCAATATAATTATTATAATATTAAACTGAAAAACTTAATTCATACTGGCAATGTTTAATCATAAAAAATACCACGTCAAATTCAAGCGTTTAAATTTGGAAGCCGAACAGTTCCGAATTCAAACGCGAACTTTAGCGCGGCAATTTCGGGTTCATGCCTAGCATAAAAAATAAAAATGGCCGTCGTCCAGTGACCCCGCGAATGCCCGATTCCCATGCAATTAATAGCAAACTTTTAATAGTATTTCGTTTCCGCAACAAAACTATAAACTAAAGGCAATGATGGTTAGTACTGATTTATGGTTTATTCACGTAAGTCAATACCATTGATACAGACATCACTTTTTTGCTTTTGTAAGTATGTAATAAATTTTGTTAATGGTTTGGGTTTAGCGTGAGTTTATTGGGTTTCCAATAAAGATAAAGGCTCCCACAGACTAAAAGTTCATTTATACCCAAGTCTGTGAGGTCTGTGGTTTGACAGTCCAAAATCACTGAAGATTTTTTGCTTGTCATTGAGAAGACGAACGAGTACACACGCTACCTGATGGTTAGTGGGACCTACTTGATAGGGTTCCTTTCCAAGAAAAAAAAAGAATTGAAAACGGGAACAACCACATAAACAACCACGACATATTAAAAAATTGCGGAAATTAGACTTGATTTAAGAGGTGAGAAACGTTATTGACCGAAATTAAATTTGTTTGGAAAGTTTTTGACAGCTAAACGATTTACGCGTCGGTTCACAATCCTCTTAAGTCGCAGTAAGACTTTATGATCTCGGAACGTTTTATAATACGTCTATACATAGATACTATTTATTGCATCAACTTATATTATAAATTATAAATAAAACTATTGGCAGTTAAGTTTTGGAAAGAGATGATAGTTCAGTAGGTAGAGGTTCATTTTTAATTTTTGACTGAAATTGTACCTACAGAAAACCAAGTAACATGTGCTTTTGAGAGAGTTTAATTGCCTAAGTAAATATAAATTAAATATCGACGTAAACTGTAAGACTGTAATAAAATAACATTGAACATGTCTTTCATACCGACAATGCAATAAATCACAAACGCCCGCGAAAACACGATTGTTAATGAATGGCCACTTTAATAATTATGTAAGATGGCTATTCATCAGCGTCCTATGCAGTCTTTATGTATGATACATTCCGCCATAGATATAAATACCCACCAAGAGACAGGTGGTTCTGGTCGTATGAACTCGCTGCCTCGGTGTGACCGCGAAATTATTTTCAAGACTACCAACCTCCAGCACACACGCGCGCACCCTGTACACACGCACGGCTCACAACCGACCCGCGCGTGTAGTAGTACTCGTGAGAAACTTGCTCACTCATCGCGAAACAACACACGCACACGACAACGGCAAATTAATACCGACTCTAGTATTATGCACGCTGTTATTAAATTGTAACCATTTTCAAAGGTGTTTAGGCCGTTACGCTTCCGAGCGGCGTGTGGTAAAGTTGCTATCTTGTTCGTAATGTCCGCGAACAGAGGTACATTCAACTTTTAGCCCAGTAAACTCTCGGAGTTCGTTCACCCACTACTTATTGTCAACTGACGTATAGCGAGGGAGAGGCGCGATGCGCGGATAGCAGTGTCCCGTTCTCGCTTTATGCTCTTGAGTTTTTATTACGTGCCTATTCGTCGGCCGAAATAGTTAGCTTTAGTGTTGGTTATGCTCGCCTGGTACATTTGACGGGCTACGTTGTTTAGATCGATAGATAAACGTAACTATGGCCGGCTGCGTGACGTCGTAGGTGTCGATTTATCGATACTTCACGTTCTATATGGAGTTTGCTTTGGTTTTGTATAGTTAATTAAGCCTATGAGATTTTTCAAAGGAATGATTTGTCTAGTTTTTTTTACATAAAAGACAATATTACATATTTAGAAGTGTTTCTTTTTAGGTTTGTGAATTAACGTACCTGTACTTCAATCAACCTTACGGAGTAAACGTACCCTATAGCCCATTATAGGTATAGTCTATCGCCTTGTCAAAATTCAGATCGTTTTTTTTTACTAACTGTTGCCTACGTTATCCGTTACGTTTATCCGGGATCAAAAGTATCCCACCCACTTTCCCACGACTTAAACTACGAGTATGTCTATACCTAATTTCATCGAAATCATTTCAGCGGGTTAGCCGTTAAAGTATAACAAAAAATAGATAAAAAAGGTAAATAAAAAAATATTAAAAAAAAACATTTTACGTAAGTTTTGTATAAAATTATATAGAAACAGACGCATTTCACAGTAGCACGTGACATTTTATTTGGTTTATAATAGTGATAGGAGTAGATAATCATTAATTTCTCAACATTCTCTGGGAGTAGACAGTTTCTGAAGTGTCTATTATTTTCCATGAGGTAGTATAGTCACTTCATTCAAAGTTTTACCTCCTATTTACCCGACGGGTTATTTTACATACATACATACATACATAAACTCACGCCTTTATTCCCAGAGTGGGGTAGGCAGAGCTACAGAATTACCAACAACTCTAAAAACTTGTTGATAATTCTGTAACCACATTTTGCACACTTAGGCTTTAAGATGTTTACCAGTGTATTAGTGACAGGTAGCAAGCCCATCGCCTAACAATACTATACGCCTTTATTCCCTTAGCCGTCTCTTACGACATCCACGGGAAGACATGGAGTGGCACTATTCTAACCCGGATAGATTGCGACAGTCTTTTGTTTTGCCGCGAAAAATCCGGGCCCTGCCTATGATGGATTCTCTTTATCAATGAAATAATTCAACAAAAACATATACACAAGATATAATCAAATATCGTACGCTCTTTAGAACACGTAGTCTTACGTAATGTAGACGCAGCTCGCATACAGCCAAAGTCAAGGGTACGGCGGACCACATATGGCCCCGGCGGTGTGTAAACGCGACCTTGTGCCCTTGACATAGGGGTGGTTTGTTTGGCGCACTGTACCTCAAGTGGTTCACACGTTTAAGTGGATGCCGAATTGGGAAATGGCTCACGTGATAGCTCTGATGCAGATGTAAAATAGGTTATGTGGTTGGAATTTGTTTTTCGAAAAGGAACCTTGAGTTATTGGTTTAAATGGTACTTTGGGTTGGTGTTCTAGCAGATTTGAGGTCTAGGTGATGCCAGATTTTTTGGTTATACGCGGTAAAATACCAAAGGAGATTATAAAGGTTCTAGTATTATTTATTTTTAGTAAGAAAACCAATCGCAGATTAAGTTCGAACCTTAATTAATTACACGACAAAATTATAAATTCAATAAATTAATCTCTGGACTACATATCTACCGGGTGTTTGGTATTATAGCACATAAATTGTCAGGGGTGGCAGAGAGTCATTAAAAACATTTGCCTATGAGTTATATGACCGCACATACTGTAACAGACAATTACAGGTCTCTGACTTTCAAATGTAAAAAAATAATTTGCTACTTTTGGTCCCGACTACACTCCTTATCCTACTATAAACCTATATTAGTTAAAGGTATGCTTTGACACTTCCTGTCAAATGCAAATGTCACAATGATAGATAAGGACTAATCATATTTTGAGCGTGTTGTACGTTTATTAAAATGAGGGTTCATTCTGATGAGTGTGTTATAACGATAGTCGTAGGTTTTGTCATCGAAGCAGCTCGGCCTATAACGACACCTATAACGGTAACGTACCTTACTCTGTCTTATACATACGAGTAAGCGGGACAATAAGAGTATTTTACTGTCGAGCTCAATAATGAGCTTTACTCTTAAGCAGCATTTACTTTCTTTCCTATCTCCTATCCCTCAATACCTAAAGCGAAGTTTAGGCTAGCAATAACAATTGCATAACTTGACTGCTGTCTCACTCTAAGATTTAAAGAAAAAAAGAGCATAATTGTGCTTCTTACTCTAGAACTAAAGTTAAAGTAAGACAGCAATTAACTTCTGTAATTTTAATTGTCAGTCTCATTCGCGTTCTCGTACAAGTCAATTTTTTTATCAAATTGTAGGTACAGTCAGCATCAAAAGTAGCTAAGAAGAATAACATGCTCAAAATGATCTAGACACGTCGTATTCTCTTGACAATAGAGTTGAGTGCAGATCATTTGGAACACTTCGGTTGCGTAGGTACTTCTGCAGCTGACTGCTGAGTTTTGTGGGTTAGGGTTTACGTGGTATTGCCATACCGATGTCATAATGCCAGTGGCTAGGAGTACCTTACACAGCTTCCTCCGTATGTCCTTGCGTGATACACTATACATAGTCACCGATCAAGTGGCTACGGTCGTTGAACTTGTAACCCAGTGTGCGCAGACTCCACTAGGTTTGAAATAAAAAGGCAGTATGCATGTATGGGGCCAATATGAGCTTAGTACCTTTTAGATTTAAACAGCGCCATGGCCAGAGGAACGTGTTTAGTCTGATGTAGGGTTGGCGAAAATATAAGGCGGAAGTGATATAAGATTTTTTTTACAGAAAATAATTATCTGAGAGCAATATCCAATTAATTGACCTAGTCCCAAGATAAAACTGTAGGCTAACTGTAACTATGGATACTAGACAACAACAGACATACTTATATAGAGAAATACATCCCGCGTTCATCACACAAATATTTGTCAATACCGGTAGTCGAACCCGGAACCACTTGCTTCGTAGGCAGGGTCACTACAACCTAGTCTAAACGAGATGCAATGCAACGCCGCCAGCCAGCCAATATAAAGCCAGTAATTGTTTATCACTGTATCGCTCGCAATTGTTAGGTTGCAATTCCTTTAGGCAAACAGTTTACGGCGTCCTGTTGGCACCCATTTTTTTTTATGCCAAGGTGAAGGCTCACGAGCACCCGGGCCACCCGGGCCACTACAATCTCAAGACAGCAATTCTAAGACTTCAAATACGCTGCCAACCCTGAGAATGCCTCTCTGCTAGTAATTTCACCTGTCTTATTCCCACACGGGAACACAAAAACGCGAACACTGCTGCTTAGCGGTGGCTTAATGGATAATATGGTGGTAGTGATCCGGTTGGATCCTGGACAATGTCCTACCACCCTCTCACCAAGTTCATCCAAAACTGACCAAATGATTTAGCAAAAATAAAATAATTTTAAAAACCGGTTTTCCCGCTTGTGACAACCCTGAGTTTTCCCGGGAGTATCGAACGCGGTATCATACTTAGCAAAGCAAGTATTTATACTAGATACGCGAGATACTCATCACATACTCGTCTACTCGGGTCTTGTTGTGACTCATACGTCGCATGCGCGATTATAATTTCTAATTGATGTATACTTATAGTATTGCGGTTGCTGAATATTGAACACTTGTTTATAAAAGCCAATTTAAAAAAAAAACATGCAGTACTCGTAGTGACAAGTATTTTACCTGTAATGATACTAATAATACGGGTAGGTTCTGAAAAAATCTGCAAACTCGGATAGTTTTTAAAGTCGATTATGAAACGTCTTCTACGCGAGTTTTAAGAAACAAGAAGCCCTTGCCAAGATGCAATACGATAACTAGCGTTTCTATTCGTTTCGTTTTTTAATTCCCGACGCAAAAACGACGGGGTGTTATAAGTTTGACGTGTCTGTGTGTCTGCGTGTTTGTGTGTCTGTGTGTGTGTCTGTCTGTGGCATCGTAGCTCCCGAACGGATGAACCGATTTAGATTTAGTTTTTTTTCATCACACTTGCTCGTAAATAGTGTCCTAACATGCTAGAAAAATCGACCGTAAATCCAAAATAATACCCGCGGTCCTTTTTTTACCATTACGTAACTAAAGTGCGTAATAGCTTTTTTTTTAAATATTATACGTGGACTCAAACTATCACAATACGTCAGGACCCCAATTCTTGTGCCATTCGATATGAAGTTTCATTCGAGATGAAATGTCAGTTGAATACTATTTGCTAACAATCTCGCATAATAAACTATTGATCTCATATGTCACTAGAATCGGACTCCGAACACGTTTGACATTATCTGTGGTAAGTCACAGACAATGATGTAGTCTGCCGCTAATAAGTTAAAAATATGATCTTTTGTCTGATTTTATTTCATTTCCTCGCAATTGTGATGAAAAACATTGTATGTTCCACGGGTGGTAAAGGAAATACAAAGCTCGAGTCATTAAAGCCCTCAGCCTTCGGCTTCGGGCTTCTAACAGACTCTCGTTTGTAATTCTTTCTTTACCACCCTTAATACACAATGTACTATTGTTTGAAAGGTGAATTAGTCGGGAGTGTTTATAGACATGTTTTATTAAAATCGGTTCAGCCGGTTTTGAGATATTGAGCTTTAAAGTTTAAAAAATCTGTAAAAAAAGTCTAAAAAGTAAAAAAATATAAGTATTGGCCCGCTAAGTAAATGAAATAATATCAAATACCCCAGCTACCTAGCGGTCCCCGAAGTGGCGACGCTTGAATCAAAATATTAATACCTACTATAATTAAACTTCTAGGGCCAATACTTATTATTTTTTACTTTTTAGGCGTTTTTTTACAGACTATTTAGAGTCGGAGGTTTTTTAAATTTTCAATTTAAGTAATTTTTAAACCACTCGCATCACTGGTAGTCGGTAAAGCAAAGCACCATTAAGTACGTATACGTATTAATCGTACATTATCAGTTTCCATATCAATCAATAAACCAACTTAGTAAAGTAACATACATACAAACTTACCCGAATACGATGTCATTTGATTATCCTCTGCATCTCCACTTTGTTTGCCTATAGCTTACCTTTGGGGGTTATTACGCAGTTCAGTTCACACTGAGAGAAAAAGACAGAGCTAGATACCTGCTATAGCTCTGTCCTTTACGCAACGTAAAATGAACTATAATAACCCCCCTCTTAAAAAGGAGTTATGTTAGTTTACTCGCCGGTTACACTCGTAAACCGTCTGATTTTAACTGTAAGCTATACGTGACAGTACCAGGAGATTATGAAAGCCAGTTAGTTACTTTAACAATGTTGCAATTTAACTATCCCGGAATCGCATACGTTTCTGTTTTCCTGGTCGTTTGTTCGGGCGGTGATGCCCTGCTGGCGCGGCTGCTGATAGCCGGGGAGATTGTTGCATACCTTTCTATATCACCGTCTTAGGGCCTGGGGGCCTAATATGGCTGCGTTTATCGCGTGACAAATTTGAATAAGGCATCCGTCACCTTCTGACACGTAAATAAGTACACGTGGCAAAAAGTAACGGATGCTTTATCCACATTTGACACGCGATATAGAGGCAGCCATACTAGGCCCGCTGTTGTTTGATCAGTAGTTAAACTAACTAATTGTTAAAATTTGAAAAAGGAATCGAAAATTTGAAGGAATCTCAAGGACATGTGTCAAATTTTCAGTTATTTATTCGAATTTTAACAATTAGTTAGTTTAACTACTAATCAAACAACAGGGCCTAATGCACATAGGAAAATAATTAAAAGGAGAACGTATGTTTAGTCCGGTTACAGCAGTAAACTTATTTTACGTATTCTTTTAACTCTGCCGCCATTACTGTCTAGTAATCGCTATCAAAACGTTGACGATACGATACCATTTCAAAAGCAATTAGGTAGGGCGCAAATAGAATAGAGCCCTTGTGGATTTTTAACCCTCTATGCACAATTCTAACTGTGTAGATAAGAATAGCGTTGACTTAACTTCACTGACAAGAGCTTAACTCTCAAGTCAATGATAAAGATGACACTGCTAAGCTGTTTTAACACATATTCTGTACAAAGTATATCGGGTTAAATATTTCGGTTTATAATACACAGCTCTTTAATACGGACGGACAGCATAGGGCTTAGTGTTAGGGTATTTGATACCCTTGTGGCACGTGACCCTAAAAAGCCGTAGGGTAAAAGTGTTGATGCCGTACTTGTAACTCCTCCCTGACTATGTTAAACGGTGGCCAATCCTTACCGGTTTAGCCAAACTGCTTCGTAGATGAAACTTGCGTTCAAATTAATAATACATGCACCAAAATTATTATAAATGCTCTTACAGAACAATTTAGTCTCGAGTCGAATTACATTTAATTACAGTTCGATCTGTTTAATTCAGTCTTAGTACGATGTCAAATAATCTCAAGGCTTTGACTTCTTTTTAAAGTGGTTCCCAAGTACAACGTGGTCGGTAGAATTCTGAGAAACTTTTGCGGTATTTTGATTTTCTAATCTAACCTTTCAAACATTAGTTTAGTATTCACTTTCTACTCGTTTAAATTATTTTAGGTTTATTTATTGAATCGCAAATGTATAAGAAGACGAGTATGCGTAAATCAAAAACCAACGACGACGCTACGATTTGCAAATTCCGTAGCGCTACGAACCGTAGACCTTACTACGAATTAGCCATTTCTTCAAAGACATTTTAAAACTGTTTCTCAAACCCCTGTCTTGCTAATGTGAGCAAACCTCTTTTATACGATTTCATTAGTTTCATAAATATTTTATGTTGGACAAAGCATACGACATTAAAACTATGCACAACATCTTAACATAAACCAACAACTCAATCTCGTTAAACGTATTCTGAATACAAATTAAATACGACATTTTTCCGTCGGACTAACCAAAGAAATTTTAGGCGCGAATGACCTTTTTACTTTTTCAACGCGGAAATGCAAAGATATTTTTAAGAAATGGCCCCGTCAAGCCGGTTGTGTATTTTAAAGTATTTGTAAAAAAAAACTTGTACTAAAATGTATGCGCAATCGAGATTCGAGGTACCAGGCTCTCATGGCCCGATGGAGTTGCCTCGGCCAGTCATACGAGTTCCAACCACTACAGTCAAGCCTCATTAACTACGTATCGCCTACGCGATCACACACACAGCCATACCAAACATTAATTACTTTCCTATCTCGCTCTAGCGCTTCGTTTAATAAGAACTAGATAAAGACGGTAGTATTTGATAAGGCGTACTCGATTAATAGATATTAATTGCTTTAACAATTGTTAATTTGTTCGAAACAAACGCGCCGCTTGCAAATATTACTGCATGTACCATTGCCGTCTCTTTTATTTTATCTTTCAATTGTACGCACACATTGATACTGGCCAGTTATCGACAAAGAACATTTAGATTTCGAATAAACATTTCAACATGGAGTGATTCTAAATTCAAACTCGGAAGTGACGATAGGAGCTCACTAACGCAAGTGAGTTATCAACATTTCTCACGCTTCGCTTTCGTTAGTGTGTGTCTTGCTTGTCCATCTTTGTTTCGTTGTTAGTGTGGGTGTTATGCCTGTGTGGGTGAGTTGAGAGCAAGAGGCGCGCTTCCTAGGTTCGTTCAACTTTTAGCCCAGTAAACTCTGTAGATGACTATACATAGATGTCGGTGTTAAAATTAGTTTGTAGGGTAGGCTAAGTGACGCGCGGCGCGAACTATCACTTATGTACTCATGTACTCCTGGTTCGCTTCTTTCACCCTCCTTGTTCGCTTCTTTTTCTTTTAGATTCATGCGTGTAGAAGTCGTTTATTTTATTATTTTTTGTCCCTTCACGTTAAGTTTGAATTTTGAAACACGCAATCGTTCTCTGTCACGAAAACCAGTTTTTTTCTTAAATTTCATGTTTCTAGCTTTAGCGATTTGCATTGTGCATTGATAAAAAAGCACAACTGGACTGGAAGCAATGCCTTAAAGGGATAAGTTTGCCTATGTACTTTGTCTACTTTCGTAAAAATTAATCATGCTTACAACTTAAAATTAATTATAATTATGTATTCTTTTCCGATTTTAAAAGTAAAAAGCCTACATTCGTATTGGAGGTGTCATCTCTTTCCAAAATCGGCGTCTATCCTGTCTTTTATAATCATTTAGCGAGTCAATACTCTTTAAACTGCGTATGCGCAGAGAGTTTCAATGAGCGAGTAAAGCCGTATTTACCTCTCACTCATCTCTACAGCGAATGACAAAGAAAAAAACATTCTGCCGAATTTACTTGTATTGATGACATCCGCCAACTTTTAAAGGTGGCCACGCGAATTTAGAGAGTGTACGTTGAGTGCTAATGTCTCAATATTGAGTCGTTTTTATTTGGAATTTGGGATAGTTGGTATTGAATGGGTTTTACAACAAGATACTTAATTAATTACTTCACACATTTCCAACAACTTCCGTTAATTTATCTTAAGGACTAATGGAGACCACCTGTTATTTAGTTTTTAAGTCACATCGTAATTAATGTTAACCATGCGATCTTTCTTCAATTGGTCTTATTGGAAATTTTCTCTAAAAAACGAAGCTTTATTTCTTTTTAGTGATGGGATTCGTGTGGTGCTATACGTTATACTTTAACCCACCGCAAGTTCATATTTAGGTGTTCCGTTGCGACAAGCTATGAAATAACTAGCATAGAGACGTTCTATCTTAGTCCTTATGGTTGGCAACTCATTAGCAGTCGTAGGATTACAATCTTAAGATTTCAAATGGGTATGGGTCTCAGATTCCACTATGGCCACTGCTCATCCTCATTTGGGATCATATTCACTTACAAAAAAAGTACCCGGCTATAGAAAATATAATAAGGTCAGGTGGGGTAAGGGGAACATACTTTATTCATCTTATCTTATTTTGAGTTCTATACTACAAAGTATAAGGTTCTTAATTGTTTCGCTTAAGACAAAACATACTTATTTTCGTTAGCTATCCAGGACAAAATACTTTTTATGCTAGTTCTAATGCATATCGCCAGAAAATTATTATTCGTTAGACTAGTTCTATCGTTTCCCTTTCCCTATTTCTGGGGTAAGGGAAACAGTCTCAATAAATCTAAAAGTAATAATACTAGTTTGGATTATAACTACGCAAAACATTTTAAAAACACCTTTATTGAAATGCGTACTTGATGCGTAACGAAATACTGTTGCAAATAGAAGATATTTATCACAATCGGTATTTGGGGTAAGGGAAACATACAAGTTTCGAACAGAGGTAGTCAACTAAAAACAAAGGAAGTAAAAAGGAAGTGCAATGTTTTTATTGTAATGTTTATTAATCGTTAAAATAAAGTAGCCTCACGCTTATCAATAATTACTAAGAATAATATTAATAGGAATTACTTTTATTTGGCATTACAAAGTTTTACATACTTTAAGACAACTTAGACTTAAAAAAAACAAAAAAAAATATACGGTCGAATTAAGAAACCTCCTCCTTTTGGTATGACGCATTATTGGTTGTTCTCGGGTACGTATTGCAATGTCTAAAATTAAAAAAAACTAACGTTAAATAACCTACGTTCAAAATACCTAAAATCTAAATACCTAATGATTTTAAATACCTAAGCAAGTAACACCTACCTACGAATTACCTAAATTTAAAATGCCTATTGGACTAAATATGTACCCCCTTACTAATAAACGTTGAGTAACGGTGGTATAGCTATACAATGTTTTGTCCTTATCCGTCATTGTGACATTTGAATTTGACAGATAAGGACAAAACATTGTATAGCTATACCACCGCTACTCAACGTTTATTAGTAAGGGGGGTAATGTTTAAAATACCAAAAGAAATGTCACCTAAATTTGATACACCAACATTTGAAATACTCAATGGTCAGAATACCTAAAATGATTCATTTGCGAGCTATTTGTACGAAGTACTAGTAGGTCAGGTTCCGCGACTGTAAAAGAGGGTAGATTGAACAAAGTTTAATTATTTTCTGTTAGTTGTTAGTCCTATGTTGGCAGTTGGCACACTTAGTGGTTTATTGTTCACCAATTTTTTTTTTAAAACATAAAAATGACTTCACATAATATTATGATGCTATGCAAGCAAGCAAGTTTTTCGGGAAGTAAAAAAAATAACCTCGAAGACTAAGGCGGGAGCGTCGCTTCGCTTCGCTCCCACCTTAGCCTTCTAACCTAACCTATCCGAGTCGCTTCTGCCCCGTCCCCACTTTCTCAAATCATTTGTCAAATGTTTCACGATAAGCGAGCGAGCGAAGCGAGCGAGTAAGATGGGTCGGGGCAGAAGCGACTCGGATAGGTTAGGTTAGAAGGCTAAGGTGGGAGCGAAGCGAAGCGTCGCTCCCGCCTTAGTCTTCGAGGTTATTTTTTTTTACGTCATGGAAAACTTGCTTGCTTGTTATAGAATAAAGATATGATTAAAATTGATTATTATGACTAAGTATAGGAATTATAATTATTTGATTACTTTTGTAGTAATAATTGTGTTTTTATTTAGATTTTGTAATTTACATAGGTGCTTAGATGGGTACGTATAAGTATCAGATTACAATGTGTATAAGATTATAATCCATACGTTTAAAATTGTTTTGTTTTATTTGCCAACCTAACAACATTTGGCCCGTGTTTTATAACGTCAATTTTCAAAATGCCTAGCTTGTTTAGCTATACATTATGACCATTATGCATTTTAAGATTTTTTTAGCTTTTGGTATTTAATCATTAGGTATTTCGACTTTAGTGATTTTGGACGTAGGTAAATTTACTTTAGTGCTTTTAATTTTAGACATTATAATAGGCACCCTTTTAAACTTTCGATATTTTGAATATAAGTCAAAACACCATTAGGTATTTAGATTTTAGGTATTTTGAACGTAGGTTATTTAACGTTAGTTTTTTTAAGTTTAGACATTGCAATACGTACCCGTTGTTCTCACATAGTTTCTCGGCATTTTTCTCTAAAAAATATTGTAGTCTGTAAATATTTTTTTCTAAACGGATAAAAACAAGATGTTCATATCGCCAACCGTCATTTGACATCATACAAAATAACATAATAAAAGTATGTAATAACATATAATAATAGTCAATAGATAACCAATCATTATAATAGAATAGTTCAATACCTAACAATTTTTTTCCCATAACTTGGTAGGTACCTTACCAAATTAATAACCTATTTTGCCATTTAGGTTAGGGTATAATTTGTATGGAGAGGACAGCTGTTACGGTGCCCAAGCAATGTGTAAAATATCATAACATTTATGGTTAGTTACCGATTCAAGAGACTGTAGCACTGTATTTCTACTTTTTATAAAATTTGCCTTGCCTTCAAAATGTTTGTTACTTCTGACATCGGGAAAGAGAAACATATGTCCCCCTTAACCCGGCCATGATAGTTTCCCTTACCCCACTTATGCATTTGTAGGTTATGTTACAAATCACATCAAAATTTAACATTTACAGCCTATTCAGCAAAAATTTATATGCATACAAACAAAATATATCTATAAAACAATACTTACTGACATTTGCAGACTTGTTACGAGACTTTTTAACACATAAATCGGTATCCAAATCGAACACGTCGAACTCGTGGTTTCGTTGTTTGCCAACTAAAGTATTGTTTTTGTCACACTCACACGTTCAATCATCATAACTCAATCTGTGTTTTTTTTTTGGAACTAATTCTCAGTTACTGCTTTATCGATCGAGTAATCACAACGCTGCGGTGTACAGTTATTGATATATCAACTAGTGTTTCCCTTTCCCAGTAGTTCCCCTTACCCCACCTGACCTTATAGCTCATACAGGTCCTTCGCTTATTCCCTTCCAAGCGGATCCCAATTTCGTAAACCGGTATTTTATTTAGCATGATAAGCGGTGCCATACACGAGGGCAGTCACGTAAGCTTTTCAGGTGCTTCACAATTTATGCTTCCTTGGTACTTACAAGTAAGTATCACCCAAAACGTAATCGTTTTTTTTATAACCAAAATCCATTTGGACAGACATCGAGCCACGAATTATTATTTTAACTTGTATTTTGAGTACGTTTGCCTTTTGACTGTGTCTGACTGAAATTTAAATATTACCATAATATTTCACGCTTGAGTTCTTAAGGGTTTTCAAGTTTGCACAAGTATCCTCTGTAGTAAAACATAAAATTTTGGCGTAACTTCGCAGTATCACTGTACTTCAACAAAAAAGAAATGAGTATAGAAACGTATTACTTAAATCTACTATTTAACCCCCTTTTTATTTCCCTTAACTATGTTTTAATTAAGTATCAATCTAACTCTTAAAAAGTGCATAATACCTCCTTCCATTCCTGCTGCCTTGTTATACAGCGCCATCTTACGGCGAGTAGCAAACATCAAATCAATTTTTTGTTACCTTGGTTTCAAACCATTGGGTAATAAAATCTTCAAATGGTTCAAATTAAGACGAAAGCAATAACTTGAGGATTTTATTGGTTTAGCAGTTTAGAGGGTTCGATGATCTACCGCTTTATTATAGATACAGCTTACAATGCTTTAAAAAAAGACGCCATGCAATTTTCGTTAATGGGTGAATTCACTGTTAAGGTACTCCTTTTGTTTAGTGATATTAACACAACCTAAGTGACTATGATTATTGTTTAATAACTATTTTTATTATTGATATTGTCAAATTGATACATCCTGCGTGTAACTATAAAATATTTTAATCCACTAGTTACCAAGTGAATTTTAAATATTTCAATAATACAGACCTTACGATCACATAACTAAGAATATTTTTTAAACAATTTCGACACGAGTTAAAAAAAAACCTATTTCCTGGTCACAGGTTTAACGTCGTCCATGAGATTTCCAATTCGTATAAGAGCCATTCGTAATGGGAATTAGCTTTTAAAATAAGGAACTGTCATATTTGCAAGTCAACTAATGACATCACTCTTGATGCAATAAGCCGTTGGCTTTCCTTGCTTCTAGTTAGAAAACCGCGGGAACCTTGCCTATCTTTTAATGCTGCCTACTTACAGAGATTTAATTTGGTACCCACCTTAGGTTCAAACTCAATCTGACATTCTACAACAATAAGGTTGAGTTTCCTAAAATTTACATTTACTTGACATCTCTAATGACATTGACGATTTCAAGCATATTTTTCTTGTAATGGGCCCCAAATTAACGCTCGTGACCGTACAAATAAAACAAAATAAATATGATTACACATTATACCTTGCAAAAGGTTGTGATTTCTGTGTGGTTGCCGGGTTAGAATAGTGCAACTCTATGTCCCATGGATGTCGTAAGAGGCGACTCAGGGAATAAGGGTTACTACAAACCCTTATTCCCTGTTAGGCGATGGGCTTGCAACTTGTCACTAATACGCTGGTAAACATCTTAGCCTAATTGTGCAAAATGTGGTTATAGAATAATCAACAAGTTTTTGGCATTGTTGGTAATTCAGTAGCTGATGAAGACGTGAGTTTGTGTATGTATGTAAGGTTGGGATTTCACTTTTTATAAGCATTTTGTAAAGGTGAACCTTAATTAAAACTCCATGTTTTCGACCGTGGGGTGCTGCCGTACACATTTTTATTTAAAGAAATTGAAAACGTTATTTACAAGATTTTGCAGAGTCAGTTCCACATAATTTTCTCAAAAGCTTTAACGGATAAATTCGTCATGATAGGGAATATTCATGCCTTTTTTCACAGCTTCAATAAAAACTGTTCAAACAAACAGTTGAGAAATATATATTTTTTAATAGCTAATTTAAATAAGCAAGATACAAGCCAACAAAGTTTGGAGGTTTGTTGTATATTTTACACGTCAAAAATCTACCAGCACTTCCCAAGAGTCTACTGCTACAATGCTGAGAAGAAACGCCGCAAGAACACCAACGGAGTTTTTTTTTTAAATATTGCTTTTGGCAATGATATTACTTAACCTCAGATCAAACTTCATAGCATTACTCTTTTTGCGTCTAGGGGTAGAAATATAGGATTATTCACTACATCTGTACCATTTCGCAGTTGGTTTCGCACAACGTCAATCCATCGGAATAGGGGTTCGCAGTTCAACGGCCTGGTTCGGCTGCCGCACGACAATAGAATCGATAATCGATACGTCTAGACGACGTGGAGACGACTTTGATTGCTTGTAATAAGGACAATTTATAGCATAAGGAAGCAATGATTCTGTACGAGCATAATAAACTATAGAAACCTACGAAGCAAGCGGGTTCGATTCCCGGTAAGAAATATTTGTGTGATGTGCGCGAATATTTTGTACAGAGTCCATGTATTTTGAATACAACATTTTCGGCACTAGGTCAAATTATTTCAATACTATCATGGTCAGCGACCACATAAAAGTCTAGACCCAAAATGCTTTTTATTGCCTCAGTATTTAATAAGAAACAGAATAATTCACCTGGTCAAACTGAAAATCAGCGTCACATGAAATTCATTTATTCAGCAGTTGACCATTTTTGGCACCATATTTTATAACATTAGTGGTTATCTTTGATCTGTTGTTGATAGTTTGAGTCAGTTTCGTGTATAGGTGAAAAACTAAAGTAAATAACCTTTTGCATGTAGTTGTAACACATCTATATAGACCGTTCGACATTCTATATTTGAAATTTGACGTAAATTCCATATTACTTTTGTACACTATTACATGCAAGGGTTCATTTGCTTATGTTTTCCACCTATAAGGCCGGCCGTATACTCGTAAGTTTTACTTACGTATGGCTATCTGTTAGAATGAAAAAAATAATAATTCACTCTTATTCTATCAATTAGCTGCGTCCCTACTTATGTAAGTAAACTTACCGAGTGTAAGGCCAGCCTAAAGGCGTGAATGACTCTTATTCTTTTATATACTTACTCCAGTGCCCAGAGATTCTCCAGCAACCGCGCGAAAACAAAAACGCGTTCCGAAGCTATTTCAAAGATCCAGAGAAACTGCGGAAACTTCTATAAACAGTCTTAATCATTTCCACCAACTGATCTTCTTTATAATTGGCGCTTTTTTTCATTGTTAATTACCAAAAGGAGATCCTGCCGGTTGGCAGGTGGCAAGGGGGGGGGGGGGGGGGGGCTAGGACGGACGTTGAACCTTGCGAACTGAACTCGGAACCCACGCAACCAACCAACGTAACCACCCAACTATCTAACAATAGAAAATGATCTTTAAAACTAGTCTATTAGAATTGCTAGTTATAAAATTCCGGAAGAGGGATCATTGAGCTTTCGAGCAATTTAACGCCACGATAAACAACATAACCGCCGATAATTTCTGCATTCAAATTGAATCCTTAATAATTTCTTGTAAGGTGTTTATTTCAGTAGGTTGACTGTGGACGTGGAAATAGCTTCCTGGTCCGGCTCATATCAATTAAGTGTATGGGCTGGCTAATTTCCCGCGAATCCAGGCCAGGCTGGGCACGCAACTTTAATGACTCATTCGATATAATAATATGTACTTATCTGTGTGTTATTAAAAGGAAAGTGTTTAGAGTTTTGATTAAAGGTATATCGGTATTTAATGGGTATCAACGAGGTGCTAAATATTGATATCTAGGTTCTAGCTGTTTTAGTATCTTCACGTCAATTAAGGGTCGTTATAAAGGCGCCACCACATCGCGCCAAGCTTTCTGATTATTTTTTCCAATGCGTAGTCAATGGAACTCCATTTCAGGTAGCTTAATAGAATAATTGATTCGGAAAAATTATCCTTCATTTGTAGTCTGTGAAATGTCATGTCTTTTACAAACAAAGTAAAAAAAAACAATAAACTCGCGATTTTTAAGTAAGTATAAGCTTAACGTCAACACATATGAACTTAACGAATTACTAATTAGGAATTACAAATAAATCTCTGAAAAGTTTCTCACCCTCTAAATCAAGTTGTAGTAGTTATTATAAAATGTTTGTAGGTACGACTCCGTTCTTCTTGAAGTTTATCTATTTCCAAGAAATATTCATAATTTGTATATTATTAATTATTAAAAACTAGGTAGGTTTGTACGGTTCCGTCCAACAAATATTTTCCTTAAAAGGAAAACGTACCGTCCTAGTCTTTCACAATATCTACAACATTTTCATAATTATTTTCTATTACTTACTACTAATTAGTTCTGGAGAAAATTCAGAGTTTTGACACAATATTTTCTTGCTCAACTACGCGTGAATACATTTATTTCTTATCGTATGTTATATTCATTGTTTTATATAATGCTAGGTTAAGTTTTAAAATTGTATATTTAAAAAACGACTGACTGTTGAGTTTCTTGCGGCGCTTCTTCTCAGCAGTGGTCTCTTGCGAAGCGCTGGTAGATTTTTGACGTGTAAAAGTGCCCGTGCGGCCTACTTACTGAATAAACATCTTTTATCTTTTTTATCTTTTAACATATTCAAAAATCGTTAAAATCGGTTTAGTTCACAATTTTCTTAAACTTTATAACCTCCTTTTTAGGGTTCCGTGCTCGACGGGTCCTTAATAAATATGCCTCCGCTCTCCGTCAATCCGTCCGTAAGTCCTAAATTTAACCAGCTGTATCTTTTGAACCGTAATAGGATAGCGGGTTGATTTACTGACAAATATAAAAAACTAGCGACCCGCCCTCGCTTCGCTTCGGTTTATGTGAGTTTTCTGTAACACCCGTTCATGAAACAGGATTTATTATACATGTAAACCTTCTTCGAAACACTCTATCTATTAATAAAAACCGCATTAAAATCCGTTGCGTAGTTTTAAAGATCTAAGCATACATAGGGACAGACAGCGGAAAGCGACTTTGTTTTATACTATGTAGTGATAAAGCAAGTGAAATAATAAAGGGGAAGAACAAGAATCGTGAAATAATAAAGGGGAAAAACGGTAAAACATACAATCGACAAATTTAATTTGACTATAGTACAAACCCTGAAGAAAAACAACAGATACTAAAAAATGGTCAAGTGGGAGTTGGCCTTGCGCTGAGTCGATTTGAAAAATACCGCGCGACAGTATGGAACCCTCGGTGCGCGACTACGACTCGCACTCATCGGGTTTTTTCTTACCGCAATAGGGTATTATCAATAACGCAATACCTATTGGTAAATAGGTACGTTACATTATAATTTTTAAACACCTCGTAAGCAACGTCCTATTGACCGCCTTTTAAGTACCTACTCAGTCAGGTTTTCATATCAAATGTTGTTTATCTCATAACCAGCTTCTTTCTGACTAACATTACATATCATTTGTCTTTTTTTCATACATTTCACATTCTTGTGCAATATAAAATAAAAATCTATTTGTTTCATAGCAAAGGGCTTTTCAGGCGACATTGACTTAATATTCATATGCTAAAAGCTTATTTTTTTTATTAAGTGTGTGTTTTGGGATATACGAGTAATACAATGATCATCTTCGCCTATTGTGTGTCCATACACAAACTATTTAATTTCGTTTTCAACTATTATTTCAAGATGATCCATTATTAATCCATTACCTTAATCTGGGACACTATCAGTTTAAATAAACAATATTTTATTGCTTCTACCGTAATAAAAAACAAAACATTCCTAAAAATAAATTGCCACCAAGAATAGAAGGGATAATGTCCTGAATTCCATTTCAGACGTCTGAAACTCTTTAATGTTTTTAATGCTAGAACCGTTCAAGTTACGTTGGTCCCCGCCGACGTCAGTACGGACGTCGACCTATTTACAGATTGAAAAATACAGCGAATTTAAAAAATTAGACTTTTTTCTTAATCTACTTTAGGTTGATTTTTAACAGCCGTTTTTTTCGACGAAATTTTTAATCATCACGTGGCTTACCACGTTTGGCCGCACAACTATGTTCGAAATAGAGACAATTGCGGAGAAAATTTGAATTTAACGTTACTTAGTTTCTCTTTGCACTAGTTTTTATGCATACAATGTATAAGGGATAATTCAAATGTAGTTTTCTACAGCTGAACAACAGCTTTATTTGATATTATGTAATGCTTTTCTTGACGCGTTTGATTTGCATGGCATTATTAATTGATTTATTATTGATCTATTCAGAAAGCCTACGTGATCTAGGAGGTGTTGACATTACAGTGTTTGTACCAGTATGTACATAGATCATTTTGATTTAATGAAAATTGAAATGATTTTTAAATAATGTTATTTAGAAAAGGTGAATACGTGCCTACGTTCAGATCTAGGGGCAGTTAATTTGTTTGAGTTTATACAATAAATTAAGAAATGCCATGTATTGTTTTTTTCTTTAATTAGGTACTTAATTGTGTTGAATTTTTACATGTTGTCTTATTTCATCTTAAGTAATCTATCGGAATCGATTAACTCCAACAACTTCAATATTAAAAAAATATATAAACTTCATAATGCTTTTATTATTAAGAATATTTTAACAGAATGCCTGTGATTTATTTTATTTTAATGTGAAAAATTGAACAAACCTTTTTTTTCGAGATTATACTATTTATTATTTAGTGTAGTTTTAAGTAGGTCAGTTTGTAAGTTCGTTTTTGTTTATTGATTCTTTTCCACTAATGGAAATTGTATATTTTAATAATTTAATTGAAATCAGTTGACAAACTAGCAGCGATCTGTTTGTGCATCTGCACCATAAGAATGAATCATCATCATCATCATCATCATCATCATGTCAGCCGAAAGACGTCCACTGCTGGACATAGGCCTCCCCCAAGGCTCTCCATTCAGACTGGTCTTGTGCTTTTCGCATCCACCAATAAAACATATTTATGATTTATTACTGTGGTCTATGGGTGAGGTCTTAATGATTTTTGCCTGATTTCGATTACCAAACATTGTCTTAGCGAAAAGGTCAGTCGGATAAAACGTTTAACTTAACTTTTCTGTGGATTTACAGTTCCTCCTATCACGTAAATAAATAAAAACTTGTTACGGTGTGTAGGAATACCACAGAGATTTTTAGTCATAACGCGGCCTCTACGCTGCTTTTGAGAGTTCACACGCTAAATTCTACTTTGCACGCTTTGTGGGAACTATGATGCGGTTTTTTTAAATAGATAGAGTGATTTAAGAGGAAGGTCTCTTTTGTTTTTTAAATACATTTTTTTTTGAATAAGCTAGTTACATAATCATATTTAAGTGTCACAAAAAGGTTTTTATGTATAATGAACTCTGTTTTATGTACGGGTGTTACAGAAAACTCACATAAACTGAAGCGAAGCTAGGGCGGGTCACTAGTTTATACATAAAGAAATAAACGTTTTGGGTCTGTGAAGATTCGAATTCGAATCAGTGTAATTTATTCTTGGAATTTATTAATCAGTGACAATGTAAACGTTCAGTGATAACCAACTCTTAAAACTATTATACAACTATTATAAAACTATTTTAAAACCTCCTCGGTGTATTAGCAACAACTGCATATAATGCTTCAGCCACATTAAAAAAACCTCCGCCATGCTGCGGAAAAATTCGGAACTAATTTTTCACCTTGTTTTAAGGTCTTTTTTCAGGCAAGCGGCGATAGTGGCGCCACCGTTTCAGGCGCACAGTCTAGCCTGTGTTTCCAATGCATTTTGGTTGATACATAATGCATGTCTACTGTGTGTTTTCGAAGCGTAGTGACGTATTTGAATAATTTGTCGGATGTTGACTGCTTTATATTTTATTTACGAGCCTCACTCGGTAATAAGGCGTATTGATTTGCAGTTAAATCATGTTTGGGAATATTTTTGGGTTTTGAAAGAGAAATGCCATTTTGTTTTTCGGAACGCTTCGAATTTTCCAACTTGCTGTCGTAGGTATAAGGTCAGGCAGGCATTGCGTCTGAGGGGCTACTGTAACTTTTCATACTAATTTTAAAAGTAGAACACGTCTTAGTATGAAAAGTTACAATAACTCCTCAGACGCAATAGTTCATTTACTTGCTTTTACTAGTTTTAATAGCAGGCCTCCTAACCCCTAACGATTACTAATTTATCACGGAAAACTCACTTACTTATAGAATTAAATGCAGATCCGCTGATTTTGTAAACATTTTAATATTTCGCTTGTGACATTGAATTTTGATAATGAGTCACGTGTCTCTGGCGATGTCTGAAGACACGTGATTCGACATGTGGACAGCTTACAGGACCGACTCTCTTAAATTAAAGCATTGAGGTTCAAAATGTGGAGGAAAATTTGTAAGTTCAAATAAATTCAAAACGAAGTAAAGCCCGTTTTTAAAGTCAACTGAGGCTGAAAACTTCTATTAATAGTCGGAATAAGCGATACATTATACTTTAATGCGAGGGAGTTGTTTAGATTGACGTGATATTTTACACAGATATTGAAATTCTGGGGGTAAGTAAGTGTATTTCGAGAGTGGATAGAGTGGCGACAACAAGTTAAAAAATATGTGTATGTTATACTACTTATACTAAAGTTAATAAAATTGTGTGAAGTCTGGCGTAGTTGACCTACGCAGTAGTATTTTAAGTATTAGGTGATTATATCGTCAACGGTTATTATGGGATAAAACTCAATAAAGCTCACCCAAGCGGTGAAGCCCAAGTTCGTTGATGACTTTCATGACATAAACCTTATAGCTAAAAAAGTGAACATCAAAAAAATACAAATTACTTGTAAAATGACCTCACAATTAAATTCCTCCCATGTGACCTTAGCCTAATAAATAGGGGAATACATGCTGATCTTTTTTGCTGAGCATATTATACATGTTGCTCCATTAAATTCAGGTAGACCCAACCCAATTGTCATGCCAAGGTTTTTGTCACGCGCAATAGATTTGCCACTTGTAATTCATCCACAGAAGCGGGTCATACAGAGATAAATCTAAATAAATCCCTATTGGAGTGTTGAAATGAGCCTTCGGTTTGTCTGTCCCTGGGGTCGACGGACTCGGTTATCCAGGTCATGATTGTTTACTGAAAATTTTACATAATAATGTACTCGGTGTTGTGGCGACACATCCTGTGTTGTAAATTAATTGGTTTTTGTGAGGGCTTTCCTGGAATACAGGTGCAGGAAATTGGATGGACATCGATAGTCTTTCGAAAATAGATTAAATATCCTTTTTTTGCTTAAAGTATAAATAGCAGACTTAAAGCCCAAGGCACTTTAGGATGCGTTTAGGTTAGGTGGTGGTGGTGGTGGTTGGTGGTGGTGGTGGGTGGTTGGTCCCGCTTTCGATTCTCGGTAATGGCTGATATTTTTGTACTTACTGGAATTTTGTGCGAGGCTACCCCGGTTTTTTTAATATTATTATTTGAATAGCATTATCTAGTCACCACTGGGCCAAAGAAAAAATAACGAAAGTCGACGAAAGTCAAATTACCTACAAAATTTCAACATCAAGGGGTGTTGTAAGAATCGTGATTAATAATTTATTTGGATATTTTAAATGAACACATGAAGGAAACAAAATATCCATATGAACTCTCACGTACTGAAAAAAGGTCTTGTTATTCAAAAAAATAATAAAAAGTAAAAACCCCCCCTTAGTCCCGGAGCAACGCGCGCTCAAAAACAGGAGTAACCCACCGACCGCGCAAACGACTTGATTTGCTTTTCACGTCGTATCTACCTACTCGTACACTTTTTATACATAGAAATGTACATTTTTGAAAAAAAATATAACTTACCTTATTATTTAAAAAAAAACACTGAATATTGCATAAATTAGGCGTATGCAGCCAATTGTTTTCAGAGAAAAGTAAAACTGAGGCAGGTTCCCAAAAACACTCACAACTAAAAAAATACTACACAACACAAATGTATATATTTTTCTGTTTTCTCTTTCTCTATGTTATATTCTATAAACAATGTTTGAAAAAATACAATCTTTTTAACTTATGTGATCATAAATTAAAAACATACATATATAAATGCACATTAACTCGCGCCACGATTGGATAAAGTAGACTGAAGCTCACCATGAGTTCGTTGGAAATACGCTAAGATATATTTTTGCTTAAATTTCGTAATATTATTTAATTATGTGGGCTATCTTTTTGTTTCCAACGTCGTGTTTCAAGACATGTTTAAAAAAATTCTTGATCAACCTTAGGTACTGATTTCCTTTTGACCTAGCCAAGCCCCATCCTGATAAAACTGGTTTTCAATTTAAAAGGGATTTTAAAACAGTCCACCTAATTGAAAAGCTACGCAGCCATAGAGAGACAGACATAGGCGTTATACTAATCCTCAAGCTTTTTTTGCTGGGGTTAAAAACCACTTGGACTTAACATAATATATGTATACTGTCCCGAAAACATTAAAGCTGTAAACACCCTTGTTGTTGAACACCCTTTGGTGTTCAATTACTAGACGTAAAGAGCGCATAGCTGATTAATAGTTTTCAGCGCATCCTTTGAGGAATAGCGTTAAATAAAATCACTCCTTGTTTATTTAACACGTATATAAGTCGATAATAATTACATAACTTTAACAATGAACTACCTAACTTTTCGTTTTTAACTGTGGTTAAAAATCATAAATGCAATTCAATAAAACGAATAAAATCAATAAATAAATATAGGGAGACTACGTCACACCAATTGACCTAGTCCGAAACTAAGCTCTAGGCTTGTATTACGGGTAGACAATGATATAAATACTTATGTAGAGAAATATCTACTTAAATACTTCCTGCTGAGACTTTCCCAACGCGCTACAATATGGGGCTTTTTAAAAGGGGTATCATTAAATTTCTTCGAGACCGGCAACGCATTGGTGACGTCTCTGGTGTTGCAGATGACCATAGGCGGCGGTGACCACTTCCCATCAGGTGGGCTGTCTGCCTGTTTGCCCGTCGACGGCAATAAAAAAAAATACATAGAAAAAGAAAACATCCATGACTCGGGAACAAAATATTCGCGCTCAACATACAAATAAATCTGCCCTTACCGGGATTCGAGCCCAGGACCGCTAGCTTCGTAAGCAGGGTCACTACCAACTAGGCCAACGCGACGTCCACATGATTGAATCGCTCGAACATATCGTTTTGTAAACGAACAAAATCGCGTCAGACTCGTGTATTAACTTTATATTCAACAAACGTGTGACATACCGACATGCCTTTTGACCGCGTAATAATATGGGACACGTGATATGAAAAAAATAAGTTATTCTCATTCAAATATAACGTGTTCAGTTGACGACAATCCCCTTTTGTTTGATCGGCTAACATATACAACGTCTTATTCATTCATAAATCAAAAGGCAACTAGATAGTTCGTTTCATGTACGTTTTTTTTACTGAGAATAGGTTTGCTACATATATTCCTGCAGTAAAAGCACCCTAACATAAACTACTGTTAAGTACTAGTCTATGAAAAAAATCTAAAAACATATCATTCTATTTGCAATCTATATTAATTCGTTGTCAACAACGACAGCAACAAATCATAATAAAATCATCCTGTGCAAGTCAACGTCACATTAACTCTGATTAATGAAACTTTAAACGTAATCGTTGCTACAAAATCATCATTTAACCATTTATATCGTGCAACAAGATTGTCGTTTGAAGTATCATTAATATGGTCTAAACTGGTAGTACATTGGTCATTTCATATTGAGGCGTTATCCTATTGTGTGGGTCAATAATGTGTGTTATCGCACCGGTTTACAAGACAGAAAAAAACAGGATCGGAGTACAGGCTGATTTAAATTTGCAAATGTTCTATTCTTTCTTTTTTTCCGCCTTGTTTTTAGACAGTACTAAAGATCACGATTATTTCAGAAAGTGACTTCTTAATCTCGCATTAGGTAAATAACAAAATAGGTACCTACTGTGATTGGGCTCATCACGAGTATGATTTCTGTTCTGAATGTCACTGTCTAGAATGATGACGTTACAATTTATGTCATTTATTATTCCATGACACTAGTTAAGGTTCTATGAAAATGGTGCATGGCAATGTCATGTCATCTCATTTTATACATAAAAGCTTTTATATGATATCCCCGTAAATAAACAAACTGTGCATTGGCCACAATCAGGCGAATTAAATGTAAGTTAAATTTTAAACAGTTAACAAAGCCATAACGAATTAGTTTAATTACGTAAATGAAAACTGTCACACTATAATTTTGTTATGATTTTTAAAGTATTAGTTTGTCGTCATCAGGTAACGTGGAGCTGAATGTGTTACAGGTAAATTACTTGACACACGTGGTTTTTAGATGCATACGTTAAATCAACACAAAAATTATACAGAGCATAAAATAAATAAATTGGTGCTCTTTGCGTGATGTTTGAGTAGTGGTGGTGATGATGACAGATCGAGCACAAAACCTACCATCACCGAAAAAATTGTAGTATAGTACTTACTGTTTGTTTTTGAGAGCATACTGTAGCTGGAGTGGGATCGGCAAGGCGTTGCGAAGGCCAAGCTGCCCGCACTGAGCCGGCAGCGCAGCGTGCGCCTGCGCGGATCTACGGGCCCGCACGGGGCGCGGCGTGGACGCAGAAAGTACTGGCTGGTAAACATAATATCATTGAGAAAAAATGCAATACGGAAACGACTGTAGACACTTACGTATGGGGTCATTAAATAGGTGTTTGTATGAAGGACTTTATTTTGGAAAATAGGGTTGTACTGTACATGGATATTCCCATGAAATTAAAATATGCCCAATGGAACCCTGACCCACCAAAGAAATGTGTCACAACGACATGATTCAAGTCGTTAGAGTTTTAAAAAAAATGGTTTTATAATGAACGCAAAAGACCTGGCGCTAAGCTCTGTTGGTTTCTTGGGTAGTGATTTTAGAAATGGTGTGAAGCTGCAATAAAAGCTTAGTTTTATGTATGTAAGTAAACTCTTTATTGCACAAAAAAACAATTACAAGTAAGTACGCACATAAGTTTAAGATAAAGTGTACAATAATAATATAGTGTGTTTTAATATATATATTTTTTATTACAGACGGGAATACATCATACGATCACTGACTTGGTTTTTAAAATCTAGGTGACCATTAAAACTAACTTATTTAATTGATTTGAATGTTGGGATTCGACGCTGATTAAAGTATAGCAGCACAACTAGCAAAATAATTGGCGATATCTTAATAATATTATTATCCTAAAAGCAACAACGGCAGTGATATCGTTACAAGGAATCTAGTTTCATATTTAATATGGATATAACAAAAACATATAATATAATATACCACAATTCGCTTATTGCGATCGCTAACGAATGTAAAAATCTGTCAAAATTGATATAGGCGACTGATATACGTTAATGATGCTACTTTTTTTTGATTTTAGAACTCGTTAACGTTCGCAGCATCCAACTAGTTTCCCTTCCGTCCAGTACTTTCCTGTGGCTGGCCAGATGTCTATCAGTCATCGTCAATGTGGTCAAGTCATTGTCCACTTCCCGGAGGATTAAGCCTTTCATCCCATTCTGCAGTTGCCGAGGACATGATTTTTTATCGAAAATTAGTTATGAATAAGTAGGCACGCATCATTGTTGTGTTTAGAGATGTCCGGTCGACATATCGATGTCGGTAGACGGAAACGATACAAATAAATATCAAGGCACAACTTCATATAAATTTAGCTAGTCCCAAACTAAGCTCCAGGTTGTGCTATGGACTGTGGGTACCTACCAGATTTTTGCGGGTGGTAGGACCTTGTGCAGGGCCCGTCCGGATCGCTACCACCATCTTATCCATTAACCTACCGCCAAACAGCAGTGTTCGCATTGTTGTGTCCCGGTTTGGGGATAAGACAGCCGGTGAAATGACTAGCATAGAGGCATTCCATCTCCTCAGGGTTGGCAACGCATTTGCAGTCTTAGGATTGCATCGCAGTCCTGTGAATGCGAATGTCTATGGGTCACAGTTTCCACTTACCATCAGGTGGCCTGTGTGCTCGTTTGTCTTCTCTATGACATAAAAAAAAAAAAAAAAAAAAAAGATATAACAGTAAGATTATGTTCTTTATCCTTACATAGTATAAAACCAAATCGCTTTCCGCGTCTGTCTGTCTTTATATCCGCAAACTCCTACTACACAAAGCCATGGATTTTGATTCGGTTTTTCGCCATCAGTTACATAATGTTTCACGAAAAGCTTGTACATCTTATAAACTTAAGCGAAGCAAGAGCGGGTTGCTAGTACGTATTTATAAAACATCTCAGATTCCTGGGGCTATTTCAGAAATATTGACTCACTGAGAATCGACCTCGAGATCACTAGCTTCGTATGCTAAACGCCAACAAACTTTCGTACTAATTGTGCTAAGCGTTTTTTTGTAAAATACAAGCTTTCGCCTGCGACTACGTCTACGCCGAAGTTGTTTACTGCTATATCCTCGGGGGCTGTCTGATTTTCCGGGATAAATAATACCTATCCTATGTCCGTGTCCGAAACTATCTCCGTACTCGTCCGTTTTGATATTATTATAGTATGTTTCTCTGTCAAAAATATAAAAAAACCTTTTTTTATCTTAGTCCCAGTTTACTTCTATACGCTTTCCATAAAAGTTTGTCATGCCGAAAACTGCTTAAAGTAGAAATCGCCGTACAATTATATAAAATAGCGCAACTTATCTACCAATACGTCGACAAATTATTGAATACGGAGCTTTAATAATCCTGTGTGCTCGTAGCAGATTAAGTAGGTACTTTATCTTTTCTTCAGGGAAAGTTGCAACCAATAAACAAATAAAGTAACCCATTTTATCGATAAAAACACATCACTAGCTCAAGGATTTTGTCCACCGTTGAGTCCATCTTGACCACCGGGCGGCTGCAAAAAGCAACAATTGCATCGCTTGATGGATCGCCATGTGTCGCGCGCGGGTGGGGAGGCGGCTTTATGAGGATTAAACAATCATTGACAAACATATTGACGGACACTTACCATACAAATTATATGCAAAGGGTTTTGTAATGTAACAAATGCATTGAAAACTAGGCAACGTAAATGCTACATATATATTAAACGAGTGCATGGTAAAACATTGTACACTTCCCAAAAAGTCATGTGAGCTTAAATTCAGGCTGGGCTCATCCCCCCCTTTTTTATTACGAAAGGTTCTATTCTACTCGGTAAATTTGGGACCCCTAGAATCATTAACAATTGATCGAATTTAATTTAATCGAAAGTTAATTTCTGCTGAAACCTTACTATTTTTAGGTTAGGTTAGGTTAGGTTACGTAGGTTAGGTTAGAGTTGTGACCACCAAAAATGTATGACTACTGCACGTGTCCCTGTCGATGAAATGAAAATTCGATGAAGTAAATGATTCTATGAAATGATTGTCGGTAATTCAAGGGTAAACCGTACGTATGTAAAGAGTATAGAAATCAGCAAAGCACGCTCAATCAAGAGTTCGCCTCCACACTATCGCGTCTCGTAATATGTTCACACGTTGACCGCGCACGCGCATGGCCCGCGATCACGGCCCGCCACCACGCCCCCATCTCTACCCACCTCTAACACAACCAAATAAAGTTTAAAATAGCCACAATGGTGGTTAAACATAAGTTTGTAAAGCCTGCATTGTCATTAATCGTACTTCCGAGCCATTGAAGTGTTATCGAGTGTTTGGATCGCCTCAGATTATTTATGATGCTATGAAAATGTCTGTTTATTTAAGGGTTTACTAAATATTTTGATACTTCAGTTCCTATAATTATATAGAGTATTGTTTCATTAATAAAAAAAAATGAAAATTAATGAGACAATTAGCAAATTATTGAATATTTTTCCTTCCTATTTCATCAACAAAATTCCAAATAAGCAGTGATTACCAATCACTCATACGTTCCTACCGCACAGTGCGCCAAACGCAATAAAAACCTGGACAAAAAATTAATACGCTGCCACCCAAATTCATGCATTTCTTCCGGCGAATTAGGCAACGAAATTGTCATCTTATTGAGCTGAATGGGTGTCTAGTGCAAAATTGGACGAAATCCCTTGCTCCTCTGCCTTTCTTGGGTGGGACGTTGAATAAGGTCTCAAGTGGGTGCAGTATTTGTTTAAAGGATTACGCAGATTACGCCAGTTTAGTTCACGTGGTTGCACGCGTGCTTTGTCGAACGTGTTTTGTTAAGAATGTTAAAAGCCCCTCTTGCCGTTTACATTTCCTTTCGAATATGAATTTTGACGTATTAAGACCGGGCAAATTTAAAACTCGGGGGTCTATTTGAATACATTTTGCTGGTCATTATACTGCCGTGATGTATATTCTATTATTGTCCTGAGTGTCATTGGTGCTTGGAGAAGTCACGCGTCTAGTTCGCGATAAATACTAAAAACAGGATGATATTGAACATATTATTATGATAAGATACATAAATTATGATATCCTTCCGATGCCAAAATAAATTAGAGAGAGGTAGAGGCTCAAGGTATCTAATCTAATACTTTTAATAGAGCGTTTCTTGTATATATTTAATGTGAATCTCGGAAACGATTTTCATGGAATTTAGTATGCAGAGGGTTTCGGGAGCGATAAATCGATTAGCAAGGTTTCGTTCAACAAACCTTCCTAGTATTTATTTTAAATTAAAATACACCGTTATCGATTTCATCATTTGTTAAGTTCATATACCTATGACAGGATTGTACATTTGATCTAAATGTCTTTTCTATTTGCATTAGTATACTGGATGCTTTACTCACAAAATAATGTAATTCACTCGACCGATGCCAAATTAAAAATAAGTTAAGAAAAAATTTGTACCAAAAACCAAAGTGAAATTCAAAAGAAATTGTCATCCGCATAAAATATGAGTCTGCAATTGTTTGCCAAATCTCATAAACGAAGGTTTATGTCATAAATTGCAACAATTGTGTTGCAAATCTTTGAATATTGAGAAAAAAGTTGAAAGCGGCGCTATGTCCAGGAAAGGAAAGTATAATCCCTGAGGGATTGTAACCCTTTGCAGCTTGGTCAGATTTTTTGTCCGATTGAGTGGTGAATGGGCCCTTTGTGCGAGTTCGCTTGACAGGAAGCTATTGAGTTCAATTGTCTACGGTCGGGCGAGTATGTTAACATTAACATAAGAAAGTAGCTATGTAACGCAAAAACATTTGAATTGGTTAGGAATAGGCGCTTTAGCGGCGGAACTCTTCGCAGTGCTTATTTGTCTGCTAGGTAGTTGACAATGTTGATGATTGTTAGCATATTACTGTGTGTATGTGTGAGTGTTTAACTTTTTTATTTGCATTCTCAAGACTGCAATGTTAAGACTGTCAATGTTTTGCGTAAGAACTTCAGTCAGTGACAATAAAAAATCCGAACTTCTTGAACTTTAAATGTTATTAAAGGTACTTGCCAGTTTTTTTCATGACAACTTTTGTGTAATCATACAAAGTTGATTTTTCCATTCTAGATGAAAAACAAACATGGGGTTCACTTAGTATAGAGAAAGTAACTTTGTGTGATTGATTGATTACACACAAAGGTGACATGAAAAAAAACTGGCAAGTATCTTTAAAAACATTCTAAGTTCATGATGGTTTTATCCATGTAAGAAACCACTGAAAAAATATTGAAATAATACATCAACATGATGAGTTTTTGTAACATGAACATGAGTAAAAATTACAATAATTTCAACTAAAATTATCATTATCTCCGGGAGTACTAAAAATCACTTAACGTACATGGGGGTGTTTTAGGTGACCTATTTATTTTTTCATTTAGACCATTAGTGAACCGACACCCTATATGTATACATTTCCGAATATAAAACACGATTGACGGAAACTTCATTATTTAAATAAATAATTTTTATCTTTGATCGGGTGGATATCATTTAAGTAGAAGTAATAAAAATCATGTTTTAAAACTTGACTGCATTTTTTAATATTGTCGTCGATATATGTTAAAAAAAATAACCCCCCCTCGTTACATTCATTAAAACGGATTACCCTTGTTTGGCACAAAAACGTTTCCCAAACTGATTTATTTCCCAAATATAATTCTAGATTTTTATAAGACTAACTTAACCTTAAGGGTTGTAAATGGGATTGTTGGAAGGGGAAGGCTAAGGCGAACGTTCCATGATCAGATCAGGGACATATTAAGAAAGGGTGAGGTCAGGAGTACCCCAAACTGACGCACTTATGAGTGAGGAGGATGCGAGGGGAGTTTGTCTGGATCGTTGTAAGGGAAAGGAGGAGGAGGGTTTCCGTAAGCGAAAGACGCGTGATTGTATGTATGTATGTACAGCATTGGCCAAAGGTGTCGAGGACCCATGCGGCTTCATATAAAAGTCAGAAGTTAAAAGCTCCACTTTCGATCTTTTATTGTAGAAAGTTGTGTATCTATCTATCGGAAATATTAGTCATATTTATTGACGTTAAGGAAAATTGTGTGAGAAAAAATACAATTAATAATTTATTATAAAACTTCACTTTTTCAAGCTTCGGTTTACAACCAAATAGCAACTTCGAAACGATATCTACTAACGATGTGCACATGGTCAAACACTTTTTTATATATTGGACGTCTTCGTGTAGGTATTTAAAAGTAAATAAATCATAATACTTTATTTATAAGCTACAAAGATAAACGTGGGGCGCTCAGCACCTTTGGCCAAGGTTGTATGTATGTTATGTACACCTATGTCAAAATATTTTTACAGAAAATAAATGAGGTGATGTAACCTTTTTCAATAAAAGTTGCATGGCGATGGCAATTTCCATCATAACATAATACCTACCAACTTTTTGTATTTTGGTGTATTCAGCACTTTTTTCATTTTCATACAATTAAGTATTTCTTATAAAAATCAGCGTAATAAATAATAAAAAAATAACTTTTTCATCACACTTGCTCGGAAAGGGTTTTATAACACGCAGGCGTTTAGGGCAGTTATAGCCGACTTAGCTCCCGCGGGAGTTATAGATTTTCATAACTCCCTAGGGAGTTATGAGTTTAGTTTTAAAATATAGAATCCACTTGTACATCATTTCAGACCAAGGAGGTGTAAAATCAGCCAAGGTTTATTTCCTATATTCAAAACTGGGCTACAAACCAATTTTACTGTTTAATTAAACTTATACGGCACATTTGTCTGCATTATATTTCTATTTTACCATTATTTCAGAGACATTCGCAATTATTTTATTAAATTTCATTTTGAAAATTTGTACAATCTGGCAGAATGGCCTGTATTTGTCAAGTTTAAAAAAAAGCAATTCTAAGCATTATCTGTGGAAGACTAAAAAAAAGTTGTCAAACTCTTTTAGCTTAGCGAATCGAGTTCGTTTAATTTTGTTTTTTTTTCTATTTGTTTTTTATTTCCTCGCTAATGTGATGAAAATCATTGTGTGTATCATGGGCAGTAAGGAGATTGCAAACTCGAGTCATTAAAAGCCCTCCGCCTTCGGCGTCGGGCTTCTAATAGTCTCTCGTTAGCAATCCTCTTCTTACCGCCCTTGATGCACAATGTACTATATATTTCATGTTCCATTATTTCCCTATGAACGGCAACCTAGAAATTCCCGTTCGATAATTTCTAATTTTATTTATGATTAATATTCCCTCCTCATTACTTATTTGTTTAATTGTTCATTATAATTACGCCATGGAATGACTTAATAAAGAGAACTAAAGATAAAAGTCCGAAATGCCTCATCAAGGAAATTCAATACTGAAATCAGTCACTGAAAGTCAAGCCACCACGTCATAAATACTTGTGCATGTAGTGTGGTTTGGAATGTTTTGCATGCTTGTTCAATCGCAATTCGTCATTCCAAAATGAAATAAATATTTTGTACGTTTTTATGACGTCATTATGAATGCGGACATCTTTTATTTTCCAAACTGGAATTTATTAACAAACCAATCAAATAATGACGAATGAATGATGACGGTGAGTGACATCATCGCCATTAATTCATTATATTAACCAATTTAAAGATAAACAGTTTTAGCCTTATTATTTCCAAAACCACTTTCTGTCATATCATTAGGTCCTTATCTATGAAATTGGCGTTTTATAAGGAGAAATTTATGAACATGGTGGTTTTCAAACATTTAATTTTGCGAATTATTTAGTAATGTCAAGTGCAAACCAAACAAAATTCTGTCGGGAATATTGGACACTTCTAAGCTATATTAAAGATATCTTAATTACTTAAAAATAGTTAGCGTCATGAATGCGTAATTGAAACACTTGAAAAAAGTTGAGTTAATTTTAAACATTAAGTAAGAAATTTAACCATATTATCTAAAACCTTTGTAATATAGTGTATTAATGAAATTTAAAAAGAATTTGGAAGTTAAAATTGAAATGAATTAATTCCGTACGAAATAAAACGCGTAAAAAAATCGCCAATTTCATAAGTAAGGGCCCAATATTATTTAAGGATAAACTTTTATTTCGAACTGTACTTTTTATACACTCATTAACAATCTGTTTAAGAAGACCAAACTAACGAGTCCCAACATGGTGGGTCTACGTTAAGTATAGCGGAGATCCTGGCACCACCTTCCGATTTCGACCATACTAGATATGCTATAAGTATTATTTTATCGAAACACCTTTTAACAAACGTATCTTTACGCAGAATTTACATTTCATCGACAAGTTTTTTTTGACAGTCACAACTCTGCCTTAATATAACCTACGTACCTACTTGATGTTTAATGTTTCAGCTAGCCTGAAAACATCATCGGTTCAGCAGAAAATAGCATTCGAGTAAGTAGAATTCGATAAAATTATCGGTTACCATAAATGGAAGAAAAAAAAAAACTAAATAGGTAAAGAGCCTAAATTATGATGACACAGAAGAGCTAATGACATTTATTTCACAATTGTTCCGGTCTAAACACACAGACATGCACACACACATACACAAGCACACACACACAACACATACACATGTATATATTTTTTTTTGTATAATTTAGTTTTTTTTACTTGATTTTATAAGAGTTTAAAAGGGTAACCTATCGCAGCCTCGAAATTTTTTTGACCGAATTTCATTTCACCGAAAACGTTTCGCTTTTTATCCTTTCTCCGATGGCACGTGTCGTCAATTTCTTACTTAACTATTTTACATTACGTAAACATATCTTTAGTCCGAGTAACTTTTCACCTTATAGTCACTTGCCCTATGTATTGTTACGTATGTTATTTCATAGCCTATTTTTCATTACACCAATGCTACAAATAGCTTAGGGATCGTTACGTATTGTTTCGTAACCAAATTTTCACTTCATCAATGCTACATATAGATTTCACTAAGTTACGTCAAATATTCATTTTCGCCCAAAAAATATTACTTGTAATTAGTTTTAGTTAGAAAGACGAATTAGGGCAGAACCGGTTCGGATAGGTTAGGTTAGAAGGCCAAGGCGGGAGCTCTGCTCCCGCCTTGGCCTTCGAGGTTATTTTTTTTTCTGCCCAGAAAATATCAAACATAACATAGTCGATTTAATAATAGGTAAACTATTAATAAAACAATCCATTACATTGGGCAAAGGATACTAAGGTAAAATCAGAAATGGGAAATAGATAAATTGACAAACCATTACATTGGACAACTGTTATACGCCGAAACCAGTAGTAGGGAATAGATAATTTATCAAATCAGTAAAAAATCAAAACAAGTACCTAATGACTAAATTAATATATTCGAACTGATCTTTCGGGTAAACGTAAAAAAAACCAAACCATAATTGTCGAATAATATTTGTCGAACCAAAATTCGGACAAACATTTTTCGGGGTTCAGATAGGTAACCGTTTAAAAGTTCTCATAATTTTTCTATTTTAGTTTCTTAAAATGTTATTACGTGGGAGAGCGGGGTCTGACACAAGTTTATGTTATACTTAAAAAGAGACCTCAACCTTGTCTATAGCTATGTAAGTAAGAAAAATAATAAACATTTTATAATTTATCATTTATCACCCCGGCTATTCTACAATAATAACACGCAGTTATTTAATCAAAAGCGACAGCACGTTAACGTAAAGACCGACGGCCGGACAACGAAGGTTCAGTAAAAGGACCCCGTTTCGTATCGTTTCGTATCCTTAAAAAACCAGACGTCATCCTCACGGTTGCCCCAAATCGTCTGATGACTATTCGCAGTTCACCGGACGTTGGCACACTTCTCTTGTTTTTCCTCAACTCTAAACAAGTGCTAATTCCATCTTTGTTATACTAATTGGCTGTCAAATTTCCGTGTCAGTTTAACAAAAGAATGATGTATTCGACGCCATGTTGTTTTTTTGGAAACGGTGTCAGTTGTTGCATTTAAGGTTATTGTCTGCAGTGTGGCTTAGGTTGGAATTGAAATAAATATATACCATGAGATAATCACATCATTGATTAAGTTCCAAACTAAGCTCTAGGCTGGTCCAACTACCATGGATACATACAAAAACATATTACATACTTACTTAATAATAATATAACATAATATCAGGAGACAACCTAAAACAAAAATACCCAGTCCCAAACTAAGCTCTAAGTTTGTACTATGGGTACCAGACAACGATATTAATACTTATATAAAGAAATAAATACTCAAATACAAAGAAAACATCCAAGACTCCGAAAAAAATACTCGCGCTCATCACACAAATACACTCGTATGCCTATACCGGGAATCGAATTTGGGACCTCTAGCTTAGTAGGCAGTGTCACCACTCACCACCAACCAGGCCAAGGCATCGTCCTAACACATAAAAAGATAAAAAGATAAAAGATGTTTATTCAGTAAGTAGGCCGCACGGGCACTTTTACACGTCATCAATCTACCAGCGCTTCGCAAGAAACCACTGCTGAGAAGAAATGTCGCAAGAAACTCAACAGTCAGTCGTTGTTTTAAATATACAATTATAAAACTTAACCTAGCATTATACAAAACAATGAGTATAACATACAGTAAGAAGTAAATAAATTCACACGTAGTTGAGCAGGAAAATATGTCAAAACTCAGGATTTTCACCAGAACTAATTAGTAGTAATAGAAATTCGCAAAAATTCGTTTTGTTCGCAAATACCCGCAATTCTATACAAGGCGGGAAGATCTGCCCTCAACACGTCCAATCCGTCATAAGAACATGCTTATCGCACCACCCCATAAACTCAAATTATTATCCTCTGGCCCTTTATGTATGTCTATTAAAATATACAATAAGATACCTGAAACACTGAAACAAGAATCCAGCTACACAGTGTTTACAAAGAAACTTAAAGAACTGCTGATATCAAAATCCTACTATACCATTAATGAATTTGTGAATCAAAATTAATAGTACAGTAAGTCGTCCTCTCCCATCTTTGCGGTGCCCATCAGGGTTCATAATGAGCTATTCTAGTGTTAACTTTTAAGCTAGTAAGTAAGATCTATGTAAAACATTATGATTGCAATAAATGATTGAGTATTGAGTATTGAGTATTGAAAAATAAAAAACAGAAAAATCTAATTTAACGGTGATGCTGCAAGACAACTACAAAAAAAGTTTCGATACATTCTCCTACAGAAACTATTCATAGACAAACCGTCGGTCGGTCACAAATAATTGGTAGGGAGTCGAACGCGGGAGACCTAGCTTAGCTTCGTAGACAAGTTTAGTTTACTCCCACCTAGGCTTCGCCGTCAGTTTAGGAGAGAACTTCCATTTAAATCATGAAAGTGGGCTAAGTAGACTGGTTTTCGTGCAGGTCGTTGACTGCGCTAATTCTGGCAGTGTTGCCAGATTTTTTTGCACCTTCCCCCCTAGATGTATTTAAAAAACCCCTAGTTTCTAGAGTACGATTGATAAAAAACCTCTGACGATTTTTGTATATCATATTTATCTAAAATATAAGGATTATTACAGACAAGCTACATAATATTTACAGTTACTAAAATACTAAATTGATATCAAGTTTTTATTAGAACTTATTAAGTACTTATTGGTACATTGAACTTAACTACAAAATCGTAAGTTTCCTTAAAATTTGTCCAAAATGTCAGTGTAGTAGTAAGTGTTATTGACCGATTTTAAAAGAAATTCACGATTGGTAAGAATTGTGAGAATCCTTCAGAAAATCCCCTAGACAGATTTAGTGACATCGAAACCTCGAAAAATCCTCAACGACCTGGAAAAACCTCTAAGTTTTAGGTAAAACCTGGCAACACTGAATTCTGGTAAGCGGTCGTTATTCAAGATATCATATTTATCAGCCTTTTTTGCGTTGTGTGAGTCAGGGATCATCAGTGGCTTTGAAAATCAGAGTTTGAAGTTACGTTTCATCCATCGCTTTTTCCTGATTTCGTCTTGAATGACGAGTGAAATATTTGGACTGAAAGTTTTAAAGTGATTCGTTGTTACCGTCCTGGTTATACAAGCTTAAATAATTGTAAGCATTTTGGCATGAAGAAGGCCAACGGACATATAGGCTACATTGTAGCAAGTGGGCTCTGAGAGTCGTTGACACTAGGCAATCACAAGACTGAAAATGCGTAAGTTACTGACACTGAGGACTCAAATGGGATACCTCTTTGTTTTTCTGAACTAAAGAAGGAAACTGCTGCTTTGCAGCAGGTTACTGGGTACGATCACAGTAAAAACATTAGTTCATCTTCAAACAAAGGTTAATCACGCGGCTTGCATGTGTGCGTACCTGGACCGTACGCAACGCGAGCCACCACTAGCAAACTCAACAGGACGCACCAAGCTGGGTAGTGATTCTGTAAACAACGCCAAGCAAGGGGCGCAAGGGGTTTAGCAGCACGATGGGTCGAACGTATAAGGTTGCTTAATTGAAAATGCACGCGCTACAATGTGTTTTGTTCGCACTGACGGGACTACTTAATCTCGCCGCTTGGATTCACTCGACAGTCCGCACGACCGGCGTTGTTTACAGAATCACTACCCTGGTTTAGTCGGGTTTGCGACTCTACGTTTGGTTGTGTGCTAATTAAGTATCGAGAGACACGGATCGACGCACCCCTATCGCCCGAGCAGCAAGAGGTAACAGAAATAATATCCCAATCATCGAAATTGAAAATGCACAGTTCGAGTCCACACGTGATGTGCATCAAAGTCTACAATAAGATTCCAAATTACATAAAAAGCGAAGAAAAAAATATATATTTCCCAAAAAACTTACGAAATATTTAATTTATAATTGTTTTTATTCCCTACAAGAGTTTTTTGAATGTGCAATACTCGTAGAATAAATTCTATAATAAGATAGTTTTTATAAGTGTCAACATGATATTGTAGTGCCCGACAGAGTTTCATGGCAGAACGAAAATTGTACTTAATCACTATTGTACCTGCCCAATTACCCATGAAAGCGATGAATAAACTGAATATACTGAATAAATTGAAAAAGCTAAAGGGCTTGAGACGAACTACTTTTCTATTTATACTATGGTAAGATGGTGGTAGGTATCCAGACGGACCCTGCACAAGGTTCTACTAGTGTTCCACAATCTATATCACTTCAAAGGTCTAAACAGCTACTTTTCATAAAGTGTCAAATACTGTTTATGCTTTTATTTAATTTAAAATCGTAAAGCTCTGGAAAATTAATCCAGTCATGAATTTTTGTGTATTTGTGTGGATTTATTTCGTGGTCAGTGTAAAATAGTAAAATTGTACTGTCAATATACACCTGCCTAGCGATATTTATATATATATCGCGAGCGAGACGGTGTGGAGAAGGGAATCCCTAGCGAGCTAGTAATTGCGACAGCATAGCATAGTAAGGCCGGTACACAGACAAAGCTATAAAATTAGCTAAAGTGCTTGAGGGAAATTGCTGGTAAGAAACGAATTATTCGTAGATTGCTAAGAATGTATGTTACTGTTATGTCGTCAAAATAAGCAGTCAGGGGATCGGCATTGATTGATAGACTGGTAGATTTTAATGCAAAAGTGCCCATAATTCAATAAATAGACAGCGAATGTGCCCCTGCAGTCTTTTTACTTTATCAACAAGTTTTTATCTTCTCACTTCTCACACACAAGTTGTCTATGTACCATTTGATATGTCAGTAGGTTACTCCAAAAACCAAAAATCAACTGTGTTTTTGCTTTATAGCCGTTGAAGGCAAACGAACAGACGGACCACCTGATGGTAAGCAGTCAGCGTCACCGATAAACGACATCATTTGACATTTCAGGGGCACAGGAAGTTGTTGCCTTTCAGTGAATACTCTGTGCAGTTCTCTTTTTGCATTTAAGTGGCGGGTAGAGACTAAAAAGAATAGCCCTATAAGTTATTATTTCTTGATTTATTTTCTCGCAATCGGAGAGAAAAGTAAAGTGTTTAAATGTAGACAAGAATGCCGTAATGACACTCATACCTTGCTTTGTTCCGGTGCTTAAGACGAGCGTTCAATGGCGCCCTCATAACCATAACATTTTTGTCTTCAAATGAATTCTCGGTGCAGTCTTTAACGTGTGTCATTATGGCCTATTTTAGTCCCCCGGTGAACAATCTACTATTTATCATTTATAGCTTTGTCTAGCTATCCAGCTTTAGGTTCGCGAGAGTTCAGCGAAAGGGGAAAACAGCCGGCAGCGGCGGGGTTATTCTCCTCACTTCCGCTTCCGCTCTTCCTGCTGTTTGTCTCGGTTACGATGTCTCTATGGTCTTGTTTATGGTTAGATTGTCTTAGCGAGTGAAACCATTGAATGATTTAATTTAACTAACTTAGGTGCAACGCGGCGGCAGCTGAGTGGCACAAGTGCTCGAGACTCAGCATGCCGATTCGTAAAACGCTTGACCATCCACCGCCACACCGCCTGGCATCAAGACATCCGATTTGGTCAGATGAACGTTTGGAGACCAATTACAACGTCAGAGCGGAGTGGCGAGCCTCTTGGGAGCTCTTTGACCATCCTCAAAAAGAGCTGATCGCATACCCAAATACCAAACCCCCTGGATTTGATGCTACTCGTCCAGTGTGGGTGAAACTGAATAGATTCAGAACCGGACACGGACGATCCAACCATCATCTACATAAATGGGGGCTCAGAGAGTCTCCACCCTGCGAGTGCGGAGAGCCTGACCAAACTCTAGCTCACATCGTGAATGATTGTCCGCTCCACTGCTTCCCTGGCGGTATGTCCGAGCTGCACCAGCTCTCTGCAGCGGCCAAAGACTGGCTAGTAAACCTAAAAATAGACGTATAGGATCCAGCGCTAAGATTAATATAGCCATACGAAATGATGATGATTTAACTAACAAGTTGGTTCGATTGGCTGTTTTGAATCTTGAATGTTAATTTTGAATCTGTTCCCTTTTACATTACATTATGTACTTATAGGTAGGTAAATAAAGTCGATAACGATGCAATATTACAGTGTCTAACCGCCGAAGTTATGAAACTTTGTATGAAAAGGTTGTCACTATCGAACGACTTATTCATGTATGTACGTATGTATGTAAATTCATTATTGCACCAAAAAAAACAATTACAAGTAAGTACGTACACAAACTTAAGATAAAAGTGTACAATACGACTTATTCATCATAAAAGTGGCTTTGTAACCTCAACACGTGTTTCAAAGTACCAAGGACGGGATTTATAACAACTTCAAACTTTTATTTTGTGTACACGAGTACATGCAAAAAAGAAAAAAGAAAAAAAAAAAGAACAAAAGAAAAGAAAAGAAGAGAAGTATATTTAACTTTTTAATCAACGACGAGTAAATATCATTAAAAATACATTTATTGAAATAAAATCGACAATGAAATAACCGTTTTTTAAGTTATTCTTGCTATTACAACATTAAACAAACATTAAACATTAATTAACATTATAAGGGTATTAGGATGTTTCTCGTACAATCACGTAGTAGTAACTCAATTAAAAACAAACATTCGTTTCCGTAGAATTAGCCTTGAACGAGTCCTACGACGGCGAAGTTACGGTTAACGATAAAAATAATTTGGTCACATTACAATACAATACAATACAAATACTCTTTATTGAACACCAAAAGAAAACAAAACACGGAACAGTACCTACATTTTAACTATAGGTATCACATTGATTAATACAATAAACTATTACAAAGATAAAAAACCCTTCTTATTTTCATCAAATCTATCTAAAACCCACCCTGATTAAACTAGCTATGCTGTATTAATCGGTTTGGGAGTTACGATACCACACACACAACTTAAGATAATTGTGAGGCTCGAAATTTTCTATACAAAATGCGATAACGTTTCTCTCCCCTTAAAACTAGCCTGATTTTTACGATTTTTGAATATGTTGTAGATATTATGAAAAACGATGTCTGTACGTGTCCTTCACCAAGAAGTTACTTCTTTGAATTAAGCAAATTTAAGCCTAGTTTTACTATAGGTATAACAACTAATAAAAATAACTACAACATATTTGAAAATCGTGGAAAACGGAATTATTGTAGGGGAGACAAACATTTTCGCATGGAGAAAAAAATAAATGTTTTTTTTTGACCGCTACGCGATTTAATGTTCGCTTTACAATCCTTTTTAACTTATTATAAAAGTCAGGGGTTAGTATCACCCCTCTTTTTTTTCGTAGGGGTAATTTTATCCTACATTCGGACCCTTTCGGATACACTTCGACCCTTTAGGATTATTTGTGCAATGAAACCTCTTACACACAGCTGTTCGAATGTGCAGGTTTCCTCACGATGTCTTTCCGTCACCGTAAATCGGATAATGCACTTAAGTTAGCAAAACTCATTGGTACTATCAGACCATTGGAACCTTGACCCACCATAGAACTGTGTCACAGAGACGTTATGATTTAAGTCATAAGAAGTGTCAAACAAATTGTTTTATAATGTCACTGTGACACCGTTCTATGGTGGGTCAGGGTTCCATTGGGCTGATAGTACATGGTGACCGCGGGGTTTCGAACTCGGTACCTTACGATAATGAGTCAGCCCCCTAAGCCCACCGACAAAGCAGGGCTAAAAAATAAAACTGAATATAAACAAACAGAAAAGCCAATAAACCCAGGTAGCAACGCAACCCGGAAAACTTGTCATTATACAAGATTTAATCAGAAGCTGGGAAATGTGGAAATGACAGGTTTCGAGTCACGCGCAGGAAATGAAAGCGGCTTCCGCCTGGCGCGGGTTCGAGTCCGGAGCACCAAGAATGGCAATCGATGCATGAATTAAGTTAATTGGGTCCCTGAATTCTAGTTAATTTGTGATTATTATACTGTGCCAGTGACACGATATAGCGTCTATTTTGTATGGTAATGAGTTGTTGTGGCACTTAATGTTCTAGTGATCATATGTAGTGAAGGTTTTAAAGCTCAGTTTAAATAATACTGACAGGGTACAACATTACATAATTCCAAATTTTCATAATTCCGAACGCATTTTTGGTAGATGACTTAACATTTTGCTATCGCTTATAAATTAAATCTAACCTAACCTACGTATGACAAATAAATTATGCATTTAATCTAAAATAGCTCCAGCGCCACATAGCTTTCAGAAAAATTAAATTCGGACAAATGAATATTAGGAAAAAAAAACAATCGGAATTTTAACACTGCACCGAGCGTACGCCTGGATGTATGTACAGTGGCGCCCTCATTACTATAATTGTGTTTTCTAATAAACTAAAGTATTTTCTTGAAATTGGTTGGTAGTTTTTTGTACTACTAATAAAAACACAACTTATAGGGTAAATCACATAGCTTAAAAACAATTCACCTTCGAGTTATCAACTTAACGGAAAAAAGTGGTCACCTTTTCCTGTTAAGCTGACTACTCAAAGGGTAATTATTAAAGTTTGTTACGTATTCTATAAATCGTGTTTTTACTTGCGCTACAAAAACGTATCGTCTAATTGCAAGGTTTTTTTTTTAGTTAATTAGAAAACACAATAATAGTAATTAGGGCGCCACTGGACACTCGACGTTAGCTCGGTGCAGTCTTAAGTTGTTCCCGATACCTACTGACACCTTTGTTATCTTATGGCTTGCAAGTATTGGTTTCTTGGTTTCATGGCATGATATCACGTAATTAACGGTTCGATCCCGGTAAGAGTAAATATTCGGGTCAGCCAGAGACCAGGTAGTCGACCGTATATGAGTGCGAAGAGTGGGAAATATATCTTTCGTATTCTTACCAGACATACAAAGTATAGGCAGAGACTGACTACAGACCAGGTCTCTGGCTGACCGCTGGTGACATAACCCTACTATGGGAACTGGACAACGATAAACATACTTCAATATTCTAGAGTCATACATACTTAATAAGTATAGAACATCTAAGACTTAGGAACAAATACTCACGCTCATCACACAAGTATTTGCCATACCCGGAATCGAATCCAGGACCGCTAGCTTCAAAGATATAAAAAAAAAAAGATGTTTGTTCAGTAAGTAGGCCGCACGGACACTTTTACACATCAGCAATCTACCAGCGCTTCGCAAGATACCACTGCTGAGAAGAGATGCCGCAATAAACTCAACAGTCAGTCGTTTTTAAAAATATACAATTATAAAACTTAACCTAGCATTATACAAAACAATGAGTATAACATACAATAAGAAGTAAATAAATTCACGCGTAGTTGAGCAGGAATATGTGTCAAAGCTCAGGATTTTCACCAGAACTAGTTAGTAAGTAGTAATAGAAAAATAAAAATTATAAAAATTAAACTCAACGATGATGGTGCAAGACAACTACAAAAAAGTTTCGATACATTCTCCTACAGAAACCGTGTCCCCTAGACAATATACAATGTTTACATATTTTTATGACTGAGTTATTATTAAGTTATTTGGCCGTTTAGTTTAGGCCAAGCATTTTTATCTGATAGATAGTACTCGACCCTATAGTAAGCTTTAGATATCAGCGACTTTTTCAAGTAGGTAAGTTTTAAGTAATGGAAATGGTAACTTTAAAACTTCGCCAGGTAATTTATTATAGAAATGAATGCATTGACCAACAAATGATTTATATACTTCACGAACGCGGATTTATCGGATGGTAATTTTATTTTTATTTTTTGTAAGTATTTCAATTATGTTCATCAGAATTTTTGGTGAAAGAATCTAAATTTTTAATAACATAATTAATATTTTCATAAATAAATTGAGACGCTACAGTTAAGACGCTTCCTAAGCAGCTTCACTACCAACTTAACTAAACACATCCTCAAAAGTATGTTTGTTAATTAAAATGTAGCAGTATGACAGTAGACTATAAGCCAGCCAAGTTAAGAATTTTCCATCTCTAAATCATGCTATTCATAGACAATTATAAATCGTAGGCGAAGATATAATCGTCGAAACCAATCCGCCTGGTTATCGGTATGTTTATTGAGCGAGCCGAGCTTGTAAATTATCGCTCGGCTTAGAAAGTCTAGATCACTGACTCACAGGCCGGGCACCAGGAAATGGCAAAAATTCACGGCTACATTCTACAATTGGGTGGCCAGAGTCAACTGTCAAGGACTCTCAGTGTGGCTGAGTTACAGTTACTGAATAAAAATGATGACAGTTAGAACCTTGTCATTGTGAATGTCATTCATAATGGGGTTACTGAAAAACAGCGTAGTGCGTCGTGGTCCGCCACGCCACGTCATAATGCTGAGTGGTACCCTATTTGACACTATTTGATACTTGTAACTTTGTTATACTGTTTATTTTGTTTTCTTTTTGTGTAATATGCATTGTGTAAAATTTTGACAATTAATCTATTTCTATTCTATTTTTGCGGGTGGTAGGACCTTGTGCAGGGTCCGTCCGGATCGCTACCACCATCTTATCCATTAACCTACCGCCAAACAGCAGTGTTCGCATTGTTGTGTTCCGGTTTGGGGATAAGACAGCCGGTGAAATGACTAGCATAGAGGCATTCCATCTTAGTCCTCAGGGTTGGCAACGCATTTGCAGTCTTAGGATTGCTCTGCAGTCTTGTGAATGCGAATGTCTATGGGTCACAGTTTCCACTTACCATCAGGTGGCCTGTGTGCTCGTTTGTCATCCCTATGCCATAAAAAAAAAACTATTCTATTATATTCATTCTCATTCTCTTGCTTGTCATTTGATGTTCTGCTTAAAGTAATAATTCGTTAATGGAAGAGGCCTATACTTAGCGTTAAGTGATAACTGGCTTAAGGAGTCTTAAGAGAAGAAGAGACATTCTCTAATGTTATTTTCTCTTGTTCTGATACGAGTAAATGTGCCATTAAGTTGAGATCTGTAAACGACATTCTCCTATAGACTTGCGAGGACAATTGTTCGGTAAAAGAGTATTTTCCCTCGTGTACTAAAAAGAAGCACCTGGGGTTAGCTCTACGCGCTTATAAACATATATTTTGTACTGAGTTGACACCTGTCATCTCGGGACCTTTAGGAATGGCGCGACTATAGTCTTAACTTAACCCAAGTTCACCTATACCCGATTTCCCTTTATGCCGTAATCTAACCTTTCACGAGCTCGTTACGAAGATGACGACATTGCAATTTCAAGGTCTATTGTTATTCCTAGAATGCAACTCGCCACAGCATGCGGGCGGCGTGCGGTGCATCCTGCATGCATTAATGCTATTACCTGGTATGATGCAGGGAAAGTGTGTCAATAGAAAGATAATGTAGAAAGAGGTGAAAATATTGATGTGATTTATAGAACAGGGTGTATTCTTTGTATAATGATTTTGGAGTTGTGCAGCGTTGCACGTAATTTGGAAATTTGTTTTTTTATTCAAACCATGAGCTTTTTTAGATTAATTTAATACAGATCATGTCAATAAGGTACGGTTTAAAGTTTGTTCTTAAAAATCTTACAAAAGCAATTATACAATAACATTACATTATGGACAGCAATCAGATCCCAAGATATGTAATTTATATCCATTTGCTGCAGCCAATTGCTTAGTAATTATTAATATCAAAATCATGTCAATTAATTCAGACGATTATTATTAGAGCCCTGTCATAAATGTCATAATTAATGTATTTCAAACTAAGCAAATATTACGAATTAGTCAATGACATTTGTAATGACTAAGTTCACCAAACATTTTTACTGGCTGACTGTACCGTCTAACTTATTAACAGTCATCGGCTTTCTTCGTGTTTCTAAGAAGCACATTAGAAATGTACTGTCAGATGTGAGAGTGAACGCCAAAGCGATGAGGATTCAGTGGCTATTATAACATAATAAAAGTACTACAAGCACCATCTATCGTGGTTATGGTGGTGATAGGACCTTGTGCAGCTTCTATCTGGATCGCTACCACCATATCCACGGGACCAGCTGAAAATTAGCGCTGCGACTCCGTGCCACAGCACCACGCTGAGCTGGCACTCCGTTTCGGCTATTTTATTTTAGTTAAGTAGTTAAATAGGTTAGGTACTTTTGTTTTATTGGTTTTCTTAAATGTAGGTATGTATGTGTTTTTGTGTTCTTTAACAGCCGAATAAATGATTAAATTCTATTATATTCTATTCTATATTGTCCTTTAACCTACCGCCAAGCAGATCACATTATTGTGTTCCGATATGGGGATAAGAAAACCAAAAATGACGTGTAGAGTCCACCTTAGTCCTAAGGGTGGCGCGTTGTCAGTCTTAGGATTGCAGTCTTGAGATTTCAAACATCTATGGGTGTTAGATCCCACTCACCATCAACTGGCCTGCGTGCTCGTTTGTCTTTCCCATGACGTAAAAAAAATTGTACTAACATTTACGTTGCTCTAAATCTTTCCTAAGAGTACCTAGTAACTGCCCTCCTTCACAAACAGTATCCCTTTTTATTTCTCTCTTTCATTCAAATTGCTACTCGTAAAGGGCAAAAGGAATGTACAAGATGACAAGTCGCCGGCCATTTGTGGCATGAGAAATTTCATAAATTGCATTCAAATAATAATAGATCGTAATCAAACCACATTATATGAGATATATTTAAATAAATTTGAAAACAATAGCACTATAAGCAATGTTTCAAGGTCACAAATAATCAGGGACAAATGAACTTGTTTGACTATGACACTGCAGGTTTCTTCGGGTACAGCCTCTTGCTTTAGATACGATTCCTACCTATGGGTACATTCGGTGGAAATACCAGGTTTCGGGGGAAGGTAGGCCCTGTATTTGATACACATTTATATAAAAAAAGCCTTTACCTTTCACTGATAGACTGAAACCTTATGTTAAGCTAGGTACGTAGGTACTAGGTACACACTACAATGACCAAATAATGTTATTATAGCTTAAAATGGTAAATACAGCAAACGAACGTGTTTTCACATACGAAGGCCGGTATTCTGGTGATATAAACCATATCGTCTTTGACCTGTTATCGTATAGCTCTTATTTGCTTGACAGTAATGGTGGACGAGTTAAAAACAATTCCATAACAGGTCAAATACAATATCGTTTTTACGGCCTATATTAGAGGCCCAGGACACCGTAAAACAGAAACATTGCACAACTTGTCTCGTACGTATTGCGCTCGCATATTACCATAATCTAGATTATGTCATGGGATTACTAGAACTTGAATAATAGCTTTTCACTGGAGGTCAGCGGTGGTCGCATTTAGCACGCCTCGCGCAGGACTGTCTTTAACGACCAATCAGGAGTTGGCAGGCTCAGCACGTTTGTGTTTCATTGGCTATGCTAGGCAGAGCCTGGTGCCTGCACGGACATGGCCTAGCCTAGAGACGTTGTGTAGGTGAACTATGATGACTCTGTTATGGCCATGTTGTCCTAGTATTTTTTTATTACATTAACTATATTTTTAGTATTATTACTCTTTCATTACCCCCTTACTAATAAACGTTGAGTAACGGTGGTATAGCTATACAATGTTTTGTCCTTATCTGTCATTTTGACATTTGAATTCGACAGATAAGGACAAAACATTGTATAGCTATACCACCGTTACTCAACGTTTATTAGTAAGGGGGTTAGTGTTTACGGCTATTCCATTTGTGGTTTCCTTTTCTTATTAGTGTAGTTGATACAATTATTTCTAAATCGTTGTTTTCCGCTCGAATGCTGCACGTTCAAGATTCTTTACAAATCTCCTCAGTGAATTTCTAACGAGGAAGCGTGAGCGACTCACATAAAACTTTACGTGCTGACATTTAAATACCTATTAAATGTTTTTTATTTGTATGTTATGTTATGTTGTTTTCTGGGGTTAGTATCTCGCCCTATTAGGACTTCAATGCTATCATAATTTATGTCAAATTGTCAATGCAGTTTATACATAATTTTGAATATCAGTTGATTAAGGGCCATATTACTGACAAATATTATAGTGTCTGTTGGTCTTATAAGATGGCATTTACATGAAACAGATACCTTACTCAAGATCAATGTTAAGATCATGCCATTAATGTGAGTTCCACAGTTCAATCAACTATTACGATAAAAAAGAGTGTACAATAAAACTTTACGTGAGAACTAGACTTACTAATATTATTATTTGTGAAAGTGTAACTATATTTATTCCGTTTTTATGGTTTAAGTTCTCATCCCATAAATATTATTCTTTGTACAGGGATAGTTTGTTGCCTCGAGACGGACAAAGGGTTTTTATCTCAGATTCAGATTATGAGAAAAAACAAATCGCGGGTCAAAGCTGATAAAGCATAAATGTGATAATTATGTTTAAAGATCTTCGCGAGTATAATTCCAAACCTAGGTTATGACTGTTAAAAATTGACATAACTAATGTTATGTGTCAATATAACGACAGAGGGCCCAGACAAGATGCATTGCGTTAACTTTCGTTTCTCTTCGTATAGTTTTTAAACCAATCGCGTCAATAGCACATCACGTGACTTTTCGTATCACGTCATGTTCCAGTGACGCGATTGGTTTAGAAACTAAACGAAGAGAAACGCTAGCTAGCGTAGTGCATTTTGTCTGGGCCCTCAGGTGACCTGTGACAATTCGGCATACATTTCAAAATCGACGTCTTGAGCACTGAGCGTATATCAAAGTTACGCAACTACTGAATGGTGAACAGGTTTTTATTGAATAGGAGTTCTAATAAAAATCATGCTTAAAAAGGTTTTTCTCTAGAGCGTACATTTTTTTTTATTTATTATTATTTACTGAGAACTAAAATGTTGAATAATGTTTGATACACCCGCTTTGGACTAGTGATCGGAATGACGTCGTTTTTAGACGATTTTGTGGCGTTTAAGCTCTTTAGCGATTAGCAAACATTTGTTTATTTTTTCAGTAAATAATGATCAAACCAAATTAAAGAGAGTTTTATGCTTTTAAAACAATCTCCAATAAGAATTATTTTTTCAGAACACCTCTTTAAAAAGGTCCTTTGGTCAATCACCATTCTCTTGACAGCTTATGTAATGGAAGCTATAGGTACTAGTCTCGATCAGCTGTGGAACTGTCTAGAGCATCATAGTTACCCTACGAGGGTCAATGGTGCAGTGGACTAAGCCGCGTCCGCCCGCGGGCGCCGTGCCAACTGCTAATGCACACGCTGCAGGGTATACGAGGGATTCAGAGGGAACTCTATGCAATAATATGCATTCTTAAAGGCGCATACCATGGTTGGTAGTGACTGCCTGCCTACGATGGTAGCGTAATATTCGTTCCCGAGTCTTTGATGCTTTACGTCCTGTTAATTTATTTATTCATGTATGTTTATCATTATGTAAGTATGTAGAACCGTGTGGTTGCCGGGTTAGAATAGTACCACTCCATGTCTTCCGTGGATGTTGTAAGAGGCGACTAAGGGAATAAAGGCTTGTAGTACTGTTAGGTTAGGTTAGCTTGCAACCTGTCCCTAGTACGCTGGTAAACATCTTAGCCTAATTGTGCAAAATTTGGTTACAGAATTATCATTTTTAGAGTTGTAGGTAATTCTGTAACTCTGCCTACCCCACTCTGGGAACGAAGACGTGAGTTTATGTATGTATGTATGTTGATTAGTACCCATAGCTTGGTTTGGGCCTAGCGTCGCTATTGCCTAACGCACTCGCAATATCAATTGGCTTCAAAGCGGAACAATTGTTTTCATTTTGTATGTAGACAAGCCTTCGATTTTCAGAATGAAAGCAATTGCGATTGCGAGTGCGTTAAACAATAGCCCCTTAGGTCAATTAGTTGAAGATTGTACTCTTCTTCTATTTCTCGTTTACACTCCCACTGTATCCGCGTCTAGACAGCAGCAGTACTAATCGCCCTGTCTGTTCCTGTAAGATCTGTTTCGAAGCAAGAATATGATCTGGCTGGGCAGGACAGCAGGTGTTCCATGGTCTGGGTTGCCATGGCAAAGTTGCACAGGATCGTAGAGTCTCCAGCGAGCCTTTAGTTCACCAGATTTTCCTTACAGCAGCCGTCAGCTGCCGCGTTTATTTATACCATTTATTTGTCGTCGACTTTTTGAGTAAGTATTGCATTAATTAACGTTCGTTTCGTTTTACTCCTTCTAAAACTAGCTGCTTCCACCTGAAAAATAATCACATCACTTATCATATCCCTTCCAGATAAACCTTGAGATATTGAAAAGTAATAAATTGTGCACCGAGGTCAATGTTCAAATAATACCTACTTATTATTAAGAAGGACATGTAAATTAAATTAACTGATTAGACCTAATAAAATAATGAAAACCATTCAAATATCCATTAAAATAGATACTAAAATATACATTTATACATCTATGTACATACTTACATAAACTGCTTAATATACCGAAAGTTGATACAGATTTCGACAAGCCAGAACTTCTTCAATTTGCCCTTTAGAGTCTACTGACTGTGATTGCCTAATGCCGGTATTATATTTGAGTGTTCTATTCCATCTAGCTACAAAGTAGCCTGTGCTGTTCACTATCCTGCGCACGCGTCTCTGCCCAGTAAAAGTACTTTCGTTCGGGGTCACATCGCCATTCAGAAGCCAGCCTGTCAGCCTGTCATTGTAAACTAAGTTTATTATTGCATAAGATTGATCTAGCATCTGCTTACCATACCGATTAAAAATAATCATACCATGAATATAAATAATATTTACAGAGGAAATCCATATTTTCTATATTTATTTTTGACTAGAGATTCCCGCGACTTGTACCCATAGAATTATGTTTCTGCTCCTCCCCCCATTTTAGCCCCTTAGGATATAAATTTCCAAAAATCCATTCTTAGTACATCCCTAGGATATCCAAGGAATACGAGTATTCCTTCCAACTTTCAAGTCCCTATGTCCAGCGGTTTCGGCTGTGCATTGATCAATCAATCAGATTCTCCATTGAAATATACTTGTATTAGATATTATCTAAACTAAAGTAAGAATTGGTCCGTTATGATATGGTGGAACAAATTCGTAGTTTGAAAAAAAATTGAACAATTTGAAAGTGGTCAACCTCAATTCATAAATATCAAACTCTAGTTTTACAAGAATAAAGACGTATTTAAATTTAGATTTGGGGATAAGTATTTGAGAACACTGTTCCGAATTCGCTCCATTGTCCTTTATATTAAATTTGTCTTATAAAAAACCTAAGAGAACATATTTTCTTGGATACTGTACTGTCAACATTTTCTATTTGAAATCAATTGAATGCCTTTAAATAACAAATACTTCATAATAGAGTGGAGAAATTCAGATTAGTCGATTGTCATTCATTGTAATATTGTCAATGAATGAGCTCATAGTTAGTTCGTTGGCAGTGTTAGCATCTAATACATTCTTATATCGACTGTCGTATTAAGGTTAAAACAGAATGTTTAAAAAATAACTGTGTCTATTTCACAAAAATAATAATTGTGGGGGGTATTTAAGTATTCAAGTGTAATTTTGCGACGAAACACTACGAATTACACTATATTTTGTGCAGGTATGGTATGTGTGAGTAAGAGTTTTTTTTTTAATATAGAGTGCCTAAACATCCGAACGGTTTTGAATGAATTGACAAACATATAATTGTTATCCTTGATTGACATTCAAAATACTTTTTATCCTGGGAAATTTGTTTATATCGAAGGGAAAAACGGTAAACGACGTTAGCTAATTGTAATATAGCGCATTAAATAAAACAGGGAAAATAACGAAATATGACGCATCAGGGGAAAGCGTGACGTCAATATTTAATTAGGGGAAAAAAATGGGCATTTTGCTACAAAGATTAAAACATTTTGGGAAATTTGACGTGTTGATTGATGATAATTGATAACATGTAGGGACGTAATTTAAGAAAAAAACGATATTAAGCTTAAATAATTTAACGGGTGTTAAATTATGATCACTTGATGATCCTGTTCCAGGATTCAGGATCCAAGATTTCATTTAGGAGAGGAGGGGAGGAGGGTTCCCACTCAATGACTACCATTCAGATCAGATCTCGTTTCCTTTATTTTCGGGGAAGCAGCTGACCACCCAATTTAAACTGGCAATTGGTCCCTTGTCAAACCTATATTATGGGCAATAGTCTGAAATAAATGGTTCTATTCTATTCTATTCTATAACAATCCTGTGGCCTAAGACAAGATGCATTGCGAAAACGTTATTGTTATCGAAAACGCAAAGGATTGACGTAAACTCTCGCACAGTCGCGTCAAGCGCTTACTCGTATGTCAATTCAAAACATTTTGACCGTTTTCGAACATTACTTAGCGTTAAGCATCTTGTCTAGCCTCACAGCACTAAGTGGTATATTCTCACTTGTCGTTCAGCGCGTCTCTATCGTTACAGACTAGATAGAAAGGGAGCGACGAACAAGTCGCGGACAACTGGTGCTAGCCGTGCTATAAAATTAATGTGTTTCAGAAAAAATGGGTTTTCAAACCTGTGCAAATTCGGATAAACGGTTGGTAACTTAAATTCGACCTTGTGATAAGTTACTGTAAGCATACATTTTCACTCGATTCACTTAATTTAAGTTGCAGAGCTGAACATCGCATCGTCTAGATTTATTGTAATGTCATGCGCTGACGTCATTTCCTCCGATCTATTAATTCAAAGCTATGGATCGGGATGGACTCCTTGCATATTCTTTCAGTTTTTATTAATTTTTAATGGCGTTAGCTTGGGTGGTGCGCGGCAAGAACTTAATAACGTGTGGAGCTCGCAATATCCTTTCCTTATTCCTTATTCCTTATCTTTACTAATGTAATAAATGTAAAAGTGTATTTGTTTGTGCACAGCTGGAACGAAAGATATTTCAAAATTAGATAACTCATTTGTATGCGGGAGTTTTCTCACTTAATAGGAACAATCAAAAGACCTCAATATTTTTTTTTACGAAACTAACGATCTCTCCCTTCGACGCAAAAAGACGCAGTGGTAAGTTTCACGTGTGCATCCGTGCATTTCTGTATCTGTCCCAAACGGATGAACCTTTTTGGACGCGATTTTAAAGAAAGCTAGTTTATTCAGGATTGTTTGTAACTATCGGTTCGGCCGTCTAAAGCTGCGACCACACCGCTGCTTAACGGTGCGTATATTACGGTGCGTCAAAAACGGCGCCATGTGGTTACTATGGCCCCGTCTTTTGTTTACGCAACGACACCGTTAAGCTCTGGTGCGGGCGCAACTTAAGACAGGTATTAGTTCTGAAAGAAACTATCTTCATTTTATCGGGTTTATTTTTAACCGACTGTAAAAAGGTGGTTCTCAATTCTTCGGGTTCGTTTTGTAAACTCTTTATTGCATATAAACAATTGTTATTGCATGATGGATGTTATAAGGTGTTAATCTAAACTACACTGCCCGCAAAACAAGGTATCACAATTTCAATGAAATTTTCATTCAGTGTCATACTTAGTTTAAACAAATTTCAACAATTTAGACTGCTTTAGACGATAGTTGTTTATTTGTCTGAAGAAAATTACAAAATACTAGTTTAAGATGGGAGCGAAATAAAACAACCAAAGTGAAATTCATAACATTTACTAGACAAATACACACTACAAGATTACAGAAATGGTACAAAAAAAACATAAGATTAGAGCATAATTATAATCGCCCACAGAAATAGAATTAGTCGACAGAGCCCGTATCTTGTAACTCGACGAGTCAAATACAAATAAACTATTAGTAACATAATAAATTATAACTTACAATCATTTATTTAATTCATAGTCTTTCGTACAAAATCAAGTACCATCAAACTAATAGAATTTCCGTCTTTACTTTCAAAATCTCTCAAAACACATTTGAATAAAAATCGAATCTAACTTTATTTATACTGCTGCTAGGTTGCTTATAGCACCATAAATGGGTAAGATGTGAGTTTGTTAAAGGAACTAGTGTATTTGTCAACGGTAATCGGAGGAAACCGCAGAATGAGCCGGTTGGCTGGGGACCACGATCCGAAGATACTTGCAGAGGTTAGCATTGTCTTACACAATTATTACGACTCTGTCCTAGAATCCAATATGACCTGAATCGGATGTGATTATAATTTTATCTTTATATGTATTATAGAAACTAAATAAAACTAATTACACTTGCTTTCACAAACGTTGATAAGCACTTATGTTTTTTGGGTGTCCTTCAAAATCCCTAACAACGTTTGTCGTAACACATCGTTTGTCCGAATTTTCACTTTTTTTTTATGTCATAGAGAAGACAAACGAGCACCCAGGCCACCTAATGGTAAGTGGAAACTGTGACCCATAGACATGCCCTAAACTAGTTTTCAGCAGAGTCAGGCAACTTTTTGAGTTTTACAATTAGATATATCTGCGGTTCGGTAAGGTTAAGATTGTATTGTATTAGGATAACAACGCTAAAAAGTTTTAAAATTTAAGCGCAAATGGAATTAGGTTAAACGAAAATTCGGACAAACGATGCATTAGGACAAATGACGATTAGGGATTCCATAGGGGAACCATGTTTTATTAAAACACCTTCTTTCACCGTCAAATTCGTCAATGTAGAAGGTGAGCAAATGACATGGGAACTTTTTTTTATAAAAGTTTATACTACTGGCCATTAAATAATACATATATTGTAACTTACTTTTACTGTTACTTTCTTTGTCAGTAAAATTAAATATTAAGTTTACAATGGTTTAATAACATAAAAAAATACAACAAAACACAGTAACTGAAAAAGAAAACTAAAATTAAATAAAACTAACTCTAAATATATAAATTAACTAAAACATTAAATCTAAGAATGGCCCCTGCGGCATTGTACCAAAGATGCTGGCAGCATTTCCTCGCTGGATGGATAAACTTATACGTTGAGCGAGGAAACTGCCAGCTCTTCGGTCTCCCGTGACGTCAATGAGCCTCTTCGAAACTTCTTTGAAGAGGCTCCGAGCGCTAGGACCCCACGGACCAAGGGTCTCGACGCCGAATGGAATAAAAATATATTCTGGGCCGAGACCACTATATTTTACTACCTTCATGCTTTCGGCCGCTTCAGCTGCCGCACCTGCTCTATTAGAGGTCCGGTGGAGATGTGATGGGGCTAGCGTGTCTACACAGGTTGCATCCCACACTAGCACCCGTCCCATATTCCACGGGACCAAGGTCATTCCGTCAGGTCTCTTGCCATCATTTCTAGAAATGCCTGTCGGCTCTAAAAGAGCCGGGACCTTTATTGAAAAGAAAAATTGAACATCGTATTTGTCGTAATGTGGTTCAAAGTATGTTGCAAATAAACGCTTTTGCCTCCTTGGAAAAGTAATGATTGTAAAACCATAAGTAAAGGGTCTCCTAGTGATTCTAGTTATCGTATTAAAATATCAAAAAAAAATCTTCCATCACCTCTTTGTTCTATTCAAATAGTGAAGTGCATTGATCAGCGGTGTTATTCTTTAAAGAGCTTCACCAATTCACATAAACCATTTTATTGAGACCTCTAAATCCATAATAACACTATGAAATCGAGAAAAAGGAATTGGTTGGATCTGTAGAGTTGTATAAATTAACCAGCATATTTCTATATCTGTGTTTAAACAATTCCTACGGGTGCAGATATCATAATAAAATTGTATATCCCTATCCCCATATTTGTGATTGAGTCAAATCGAGAGTAAAGAAGGTTCGGCATACCAAAACCAGTTTATTTCGACATCCATTATCATTTAGTCGCTTCTGGTTGGGAGGTCTACTTGGAATGGTTTATAGCGAATTAGCCGTCGAGTTCTGTGATAGAGAATAGTATAGTTTCCCAGTTTTTTGCGCAGGGTGATGCTCGCAACACGTGCGCGGGCGTCGACCTGTGGACGAAGATATGGCGCAGGCTATTGACTGGTTGCTATGTATTTGTATTTGTGGAAAATGGTGCGGCAGGAATTTGGCATCGGATCGATGTTTTTAGGATGTAGAAGATAGATCTATAGATAGATCAATATACTAAAATGTGTATCGCCTGAGAAAATTGTGATCGTTGGGTTTCTGTATCGATATGTCAGTTAAGATTCGTTTTATTTCGACTCGTGGAGAGTTAAGTGGAGGGGAGTGGCGAAACGACCCAGCAGTTTGTAGAAACTAACATCTTGCTTGTATTTAATGCTTAATCTGAACTCAATCTCCCTAATATTAAAAAAAAAAAAAAATTACAAAAAGTTTAACTACTTTTCTGGTATAGTTCTGGGGCTGCTGATACAATCTGTTCTTATTCATTTATTTAATCTAAGTCACATTTTTTTGCCAGTCGACCAAATAACAACCAACCCGAATAATAGAAAATGTGCATTGACGTAAACTGTCGGACGGTCGCGTCGGGCGTTTACATCTAGTCCATATACATATTTCGATAATTATCGAAAGTCTTTATCCTTTCTAGACCCACTTGTATTCTTCAATTCTTCTATACGTATAATGTTAGTTCTACTTATTTTGTCCCTGTCCAATACTGAGGGGCTATTGCTTAACGCACTCGCGATCGCAATTGTTTTCATTTTGAAAATCGAAGGCTTGTCTGCATACAAAATGAAAACAATTGTTCCGCTTTGAAGCCAATTGAGATTGCGAGTACGTTAGGCAACAGCGACGCAGGTCTGACTGAAGACGCACATACTAAACTACTGAACCTATCCATGCTACAGAAACCAACAAAAGTGAAATTCGGAATGTGTAATACTGTTGAGAATGGTAATCAAAAAGTGCCTAAGGAAAGATTTTTTATAAAGTCAACCCCAAGTGGGAAGAAATATTTTCCTAAGATCCTGCCGCCATGCAGCATTCGCATCATTCTCTTCCATGTGGGGGGAAGGAAATGGTAAAATGATTCCCTCTATAATTTTATCCTGAGCAATGAACCAGTTTCATCATCATCGGACTATATCAGTCCACTGCTGGACGTAGGCCTCCCCTAATAAAAGGGGGGGGGGGATGCCCTTAATGACCACGCTGAGCGGGTTAAGCACAACTTATCACGTCGTTGACACTGCTCCCTGTCAACGACCAGAATATTTTGAGTTGTGTCCGTTTAAGCTGCATTATACAGCAATCAGCCAGTCCCCAGAGTCCGTCCGATGATCAGCAGGATGACCGCGAGCAGGCTTGGCTTGGAGTCCAGGGTGAAAGACGACTCCCATACATTCCTTAACGAGCTTGCAATCTTGCAAATGTCTTAATGTCTTAGAAGCCCAGTTAGTATCAGGTAATTTATGTGGTTATTTTAAGGGACCTTAAATCCTCTTAGATAGTTTTTTCAATGTGACTTGATTCAAATTAATATGTAGGATGAACGACAGCGAAAAAAAAAACTAAAGCAGACCCACCTCACTGAGCATTTTAGGCGCAAAACTCAAGTATATAAATCGATATACTTACGTAGCGTGGGTGACATTTATATGGGCAGGTTTGTGTGCGAATCAGTACAATTTATGCGACAGAAAGGGAAGCACAAATTACCTAGGCACGTTTGACCCACCTAAACGGTGATTTGTTAGAAGAACGCCTTCTATACTTGTACTAGCATATTACTATCTTCAGTGACTATAGTAACGAGAACTCGCGGAGCAAAGCTCGCATATATTAATCAAAACCTAGGAAATAAAGTGGCTACCAACTTGGTAATGGACTGCAGAATAAAACGAACATTCCGTGCCAGCCTTTCAAAATTCTACACAACTAGGGCTCCGTATTGAGGCGTTTGCGACGAATTGAGCAAGCAATGAATATTATGTTTATAACTAGATCGATCACCCATATGCGCCGCCGTGATAGCTCGTCTGATAGCCCCCTAAGGCCTTGGCTTGTTAGCGGCGATTACAAAACGCTAATTGCGTCGCTGTCTCTTATAAAAAGTAAATCATGGCGGTCGCCTCGCCCAATGTGTTAATTTAGCCATTCTACAAGGAAATGCTACAGTACTAGCATCTTTGGTAAAATGCCGTGGGCTATTCTAAGATTTTCCCCCTTATTAATAATGGTACAGTAAACCAATGTTTTTAAAGTGTTCTTTGTTTCTTTCACTCGATTCTAAATGTCACAATGAGAGACAAGGCCAAAGCATGTTTTAAGAATACTTTATGAATAAGGGGGTTCATGTTTTAATTTAAGCTTAGTTTTAGTTTTCAGTTATTGTTTTAAACATCATTATCTTATATTAATTTCAAGTCGTTTGTAAAATAAATAATGATTTAGCGATCCAGTGAGAAAATGCTGCCAGCATCTTCGAGAAAATACCGCAGCCATTCTTAAATGAAGCAGCTTTTTATAATAGATTTAGGAATTCGAAAGTATTTAGTTTAATTTTTTTAAGTTGAGTTCGAAGATAAATATTTACAACTTTGCGCATACAATATTAAGATTATGTCAATTACAATGATACACAATAATTTAAGTCGCTGACTAATATTTTGACGTCCATGCATATCTAAAGTAAAAAACCAGTTGAACTCGTGTGGAGAGGGTGCCGTGCGATTATTAGAGATTTTCCTGTAATCAAAAAAAAGTGAAGATACCATAATTTTTTTGTTTTTTCTTAAATAACTTAAAACCGTTTATTTTTAGTCAACATCGTGACATTCACTTCAAACCCTTTCATTTGATATGTCACTCGGAACAGTTTGTAATAGATACGATTGATTTAAATTTTCTTGTTTTCCCCCCGTAATAACATATTTAAAACTAATTAATTTACGTTAAACGTCCTTGTTTGGGTATCAGATATTCATATGAGTACTCTAATCTACTAATTTGGAGCCAATTGGACGAACAGACAGACACACTAGTAGTCCTATAAGGGTTAAATTTTTTCATTTAAATGTACGATCACGAACGTTAAATTGCGATCCATTTCAAAAAATATATATGCTGGAAGTCGTCAATGTAATTAGAGATGCCAAGTAATTTGTAACTTATAGGAAACTCAACCTTATTGCTGTCGAATGTCTGTTTGACTTTGGACCTAAGGTGGGTCACAAATTTAAGTCACAAAGGAACATCATCTTTAAAAAAATCAAATTGAGCGCGGTCAAAAATTTCGCTTTGATTACGAAACAGACAGTTGACAGACCAAGGCAATGTCCGCGAACGGCCATGAACCCCGAATTATCAGCTGATATTCACCTTGACGAGTCAATACACCAGCCATCATGATTCCTACTGGTTCGGACCTGTCGGCAAGACGTGTCGTCATAAAAGCGTCACAATTGACATATTCATTAGACATCACGTAGGCATCAAACAAAGTTCACTTCGGGTATTTTTTCACATGCTTTCGTGACGTATGTGACACATACATTATGCTCGTCTCACTTTAATACAGCGAAATATTTCCACAACGTGCCGGCTATAATCAACCTGTAGCGATATTGCAAAGGAAGATATTGGTGATAGCTTTCCGGTCGTAAATGACAAAGTAATCGTAAAATCGCAAACTAATATACCATAGGCCATAGCCAAGGCTACTAAAGTTTTTCTTTTCTATCATTCAAAATGTATGGCATGACAGTTGACCAGGTGGTTTATTGTAACGCACGAGAATGTCGAGTGATAGAAAAGACAATCGTTTTCGTCATAGCCAGGGCCTCTGAATAGATAATGTCAAACATTTCCAAATGTTTGGAATTTTTATGTGGTACTCCATGGGTACAAAAAGCAGTGATTTTACGTAGAAGTTACCGAGAATTGGCCATAAAACCAACTTTCACAATTTCTTGTCGAATGATTGGGCTCTCATTGACTGTTTATGGTGACCATTTTTTTTTTCAAGTCGCTCTATATTTGGCCATTACATTTATATGATGATGGCATTGATGGCATAACAAGACCATTTCGCGCGCACGCGCCGCGTCACCAAAAATGCCGCCTTAATTATAAGTCCGGGCATCGAACCCGTTGTAAAAAGTTCGCTGGCCTTGTCCACACCACGTGGCGCAGACAATGTTTGTTTGTTTATATTTCCGACATCAAAAGCCTTATTTGTCGTGAATGGAAGCTTTTAAATGTTAACGCATTTGTGACTCTGATGGAGGATGGCAAGTAATTTTTTTGTGGTTCTCTGTACTTGACTAAACTGACAACGTGTCTGGAATGAAGGTTATTTTTGGTACACGAATAGAAGTCTCCAAAGTGCAGAAGTGTACACATACACATTACATAACTTCGGCGTCTGATGGTGATCACAATGATACAATTTAATATCTACTCTGTACTCGTACATGTAGCATAATTCCTATTTCATCAGGTCAAGGCTATTGGTTTAAACTTTGAATAAAATCATCGTTGGTTTTGTCCATGTCACGCGTATGATGGTTGAGTCATTACTCATCAAACATTACGACATGTATTTTTCAAATTACTAATGAACCCACGAAATCCAGATGCAATGTCACATTTATGACCAAAATACAGTCGCTCAATTTTTGTTCGCAACCATCTTTCTCTTTTCATCAACATCGTCATCAACTGAAAAACTACCACTGTCTCTATTTTGGCATAATTTTTTTCGCACCCGTACTTTAAACTGTACTAAGAATAAAAATGCCCAAGTGTATTTGGGTTGTTTTGTTCGATTTTCAAGGCCCCTTAGGTAGTACGAATTGGTTTAAAGCCCAAAAATGGACACTGGCTAAATTTTATCCCGGAAATCTGGACAATTAATTCCAATGGAAATAGCAATTAAAGACTTCTTCGCGGACAAAGTAGCATCAACAGCTAGTAATCTTAATATTCATCAGGTAACACGCATTGTACCTTCATCAGCCGCAGTCATTCTTTATTAATAACATATTGCGTCGGGTCAGCCAGTCAGTTCGGTTTTGCCCCCAATGTAACCGAATTTTAAGGGCACTGGCCTGTCTTAAGTCACGTAGTCCACCGTCTGCCCAGAACTGCCTGTAATTGTGATGGATAGCTTGACACTGTTATTAACTCTGATGGTACGCGGAAGGCCCACGGAATTCGCAAAGGACTTTATCCCATAAAGCAGACCAAGGAATTTAAGTTTACCATATGATTTGACACTGGATAGGATGGCAGAGTTGGCTGGACGGTATTCGCCATAAGTTTTAATTTCTGTTGTGAAGTAAATGTGGTTGAAATCGGTGAATTTTCGCTGAGGTTATTTTGAAAAGTTTTAATTTTCCTTAACTTTGCTTTTGTCGGTCGAGTAGTTTATTTATTTATTTAATTACATTTGTACATAGTTTGATAGTGTATTGCAATGTACAATTTGAACATTATGTCGTGTATCTTGTAGCCAAAATCGCTGGATCTAGGGACTTGAAACTTGGAGGGAATAAGTACTCCTTGTAATATCCTAGGATGCACTCAGAAGGGTTTTTTGGAAATTCATCCCCTTAGTGGTTTAAATAGGGGGCGTCGTGGGTGTCTTCAAGTAATTCATACTAATAAAATAATAGGAATTAACACAAAATAGAGTTTCAGCCCATACATATTTGTTCTCGATAGTGATTTGTTTAAATAAGACATATCCTAATATATATTTTATTTCGCTATGAAGGGAGCCTGAAATTTGTAATTAATCCAAATTATATGTAAATGCTATCCTAACCCTAGCCACCACACAGTGACCAAGATCACGTGAGCCCCGTCAACCTGACGTTTGTTCCACTGAGTAGGTCATAGACTCGGGGGGAACGATCGCCAAAACGTACAAGTGGTGTTGACCCCACATCCAACTTGTTGTAACGTGCCGTAGATTTAAAAGTAACAAAAATATTCTGAAATGGAAATAACTATTTATCACAATAATAAAGTATGTAAAAATAAGTAAGATCCATATTTTCTTAAAATTTTACTAGCTTCAAAGCAAAGCTTTAATTAAACTATGTGCAATGCTAAAATAATGATGAATATGCTTAGAATTTAAACTCCTATACTTAACCTTTGGTGTAATGGAGGGTGGAAAAGTACCAAGTTCCAGTCTAATTCAATTAACATTCTATACGAAAGTAATAAAAAGTACAAACGTATAAAAAATGCATTGATAAGTGCTTCAGCATATTAAAGAAATACATACACCTCACTGGTAATGTTTCTTGCAACTTAAGTATTCTTATTCTTACTCTTAAAGGTCAATACCTATACCTGCGATCCACTCTCGCTTCGTGAGTTTTCTGGAACATCTGTATATAAATCAAAATTTATTGAACATAGGTACAATCTCTATCTATTGATGAAAACCGCATTAAAATCTGTTGCCTAGTTTGTAAGATCTAATCAGAAATTTGAAAAGTCCAGAGGTACAGGCGGCGGGAAGCGACTTTGTTTTATACTATAAGTATAATTATACATTCTTAAATAACATTATAAAATGTTACAATGAGTGGAAATAACAGTTTTATTCGGTAAGCCAAGGTACTGGCTGAAAATCAACAGATCGAATCGTCTGATTTGTGGTGATACGATTCGTTTTAGAGATGGCGGCTGTCATCACAGCATAATGCTGATTGAGTGTCTGTTACACTACCGTGTTTGACAATATTTGTGTTGCGGTGTCTTTTGTCAAACGTTTCAACAAACAGGCTTTGTAAAGACGTTTTGTATAAGGATGCTTATGAAATAAAAGTTGTGACTTTGAGCTTGAGTTAGAGGATACATTCAATGCTTTTGGTTTTTAATAGTGAATAAATGACTTACAAACTTTCTTCAAATTGGTATACACCAATCAAATGTCAATTTAATGGAATAGTCGCCAAAAACATACCATTATAAAGAACACACTTCATTAATTTTAAATTTTATTGAGTTTTTCTTTCGTTTTGGACGAATTTTAATGCCTTTTTATAATAAGTTTAAAAAACTTAACTTCAGATAAATTACATATAATAATCATAATACGAATAATTTGTCGTAACCCTGATCCTGTTTAAGGAATGTGACAATAAAATGTGCAAGCTATTCCTCGTATTTTTTCTTCTTTATCTATACACTGTACAGATCTGCACTCTTATTCATAAACGCACAATAGCTAACGCGTGCTTAAAATATGCTTAGTCCTTATCTGTCATTGTGCCATTTGAATTTGACAGAAAGGGCCAAAATTTTAATAGTGCTTCTATAATCATGAGTTCTATGCTCAGCAATGGGGAATTAATAACGTCCATTTCCAAAAAAAACAGTAAATACCAAGTATAACATGATGTAAACCCAACATATTACATAGCGAAGTATTGTTTAATTAGATTTACTCAATATTTTGAACCTAGAGGCACCAAATAGGGACTCATGGAGATCAAGGGGAGAGGCGTTTGCCCACCAGTGGGACACTCATCAAGGCTAGGGAAAAAATTATCGAATCTAGTGTTTGCCAATGAGTAGCTATATAGCAAACACACAAAGCCTGCAATCATTTCTGTTTTCTATATCGAAATGGTGTAAGCGGTCGACGCAATCTGTCATCAGCTTACCTCAATACGATTCTTCTTGTCATCCCTGGATCCCTGGTACTTTGGAATAATTTTATAACATATAACGATATATTAATATTCATCAATTGTCTATCTAACTCATTGTATCTTATCGCACTTCTTTCTCAATCATTCCACTATAATTCTTATACTCGTATAATAACTAATTTAGAATCTTGCATGTATATTTTGTATCGTTGTCTTATATAGGTATACCTACTAATATGTAACGAATGATGTGTTCACCTGTAATTGGGGTTCATAAATACTCAAATATATCATATTTACATTTATACTGTACTAAATCTTATGTACTCTGTTGGTGCCCGCATCAGTACGAGTAAATAAATATATTGATGATAATAATGTGATACGAGTACGTTGCCGAAAAGATATTTTGACGAACAAATATTGCACATATGTAAACTCGTATGTGTCATAGATTAGGGTTCATTCGCCGGGGAAGCGATCGCCAAAAGGCCCCGTGAACCCGCCGGTGGTCGGCCGGTTGACTGACTCCCTATCAACCGATAAGGGGGTATTGAACGGTTAATATGAGATGTTATCATGTCAATTGATTTGTTTGTTTATTTGTATGTCTGGGTGACTTGTTGTGCCAATACCTCTTCGGCAAAGTTCTGTGAGAATAGACTATGAGGAACTTAATTCATCTTGTAACAATAAAATCGCTATGTAATTCAGTTTTAAAAATAATAATTATGTAGTGGTTAATTCCAGTTTTGATTATTGCTAATTATCACATTTTAAGGCAAAAGTGCTCAACCAATAGGGTTGTTGATGCCTAGAGACTTTTAATTGTTTAGAATTGTTGGGACCAACACATTTTGTGCGGACGGTATCGCATGTAAAAGTCATGGCGGGCGGACCGCTAGTAATATGAGATCTAGTCTAGTTACCAAGATAATCAGAAATACTAGACTGAGCCTAGATCAATATTTATGTACCTACTACGAGTATAGTTATGATTTGTATGTATTTCCTATCTAGAGCCATAGAATTTGGGACCTTTATTTGGATTGTATACATTAAACCAACACAATTAGTTTCCCACTACTCCCCCTATTTCTTCCCGTCGAAGGTCGACTTTCGGGAAATCCTTTCTTAGTGCTCACTTACATTATGAAAGGAACCCCTGTACCAAATTTCAAGTTTCTAGGTACAGTAGTTTCGGCTGTGCGTTGATATATGTAAGTCAATGAGTCAGGTCTGGTGATTGTATAATATAGATGTGCTGCTGGTTCACCATCCAATGTTTCCTTGGTTCTCTATTCACGCTATAAAAAGCATATAAAACATAATAAGGTTTTTAGGGTTCCGTACCCGAAGGGAGCGGGGCCCTATGAATTTGCCTACGCTCTCCGTCCGTCCGTCCTAACTTCAATGAGTTGTATCTTTTGAACTACAATAGATAGCTGGTTGTTTTTTTTCAGAATATGTTATTACGGCGAATGCAATATTTTTTAAACACAGTGAAGTAATAAAGGGGACCCCAACGATTTTTTTTATTCAACGTATTTTTATTTTTGTTATATCGTAAAAACTGAAAATATACAAAGCGTCTGGTAAAATTATAGAACAAACTCTCAACATAAACAAGAAATACAAAAAAAAATGTAAATTCTGAGTTGGGCTCACGTTGATTCGGTTCGAAATCTGAAATACTGTAAGGTGGTACGGAACCTTCGGTCGGAGAGTTCGACTTTCACTTGACCGTTTTTTTTAGTTAAATATCAACATTACTGAAAATTTCATAAAAATCTACATTATTCTCCATAACATAGGTACTCATGAATGACTAAGACTACATAAATAAATGTTATAATTAATTGCTATAATAGCTCCAAGGGTTGAATGATCTCTGAATGATTCAATATGCGCGTGATTCAATGTCACGTGAAACTAAATATATCGCGACGACCTTGAACTTCGATGATCTCGCGAATATTAATTCACCTCGTAAAACATTCCGAGAGGGACTTAGTCAAAATTTCCATCAATTTGGAAAAAAAAATGGCATGTGAATCGTTTGCCACGAGCAGACAAGCCACCTGACGGTGAGCGGGATCTGTGACCACTAGATCCAGTTGTACTAGTCTTAATAGATTTATTTATTTTTTATTTCTAAGCTCATAAGAATAAATATTCCAACACTAAGGACTTAATTGGAATCTCTGTTAGTCATATTGTATTCTGGCCACACTAAATCAGAAATTACCTACGAGTAGGTACTATACTGAAAGATACAAAATTAAACATTACAAATGATGTCCTATTATTTCCTTTCCTTTCTTGGAAAAGAAAGAATGGGACATAATTACAGACAGGACTAAACATATCAATATAAAACGATGGGTACAACGTACAACAATAATCTAAAACTTTATCGTTACATAGCTAAGGTACTGTTTCAAATTCCTAAAGTAAAAACACATAAATCTAAATCTACATCATCGTCATCGTTATAGTGAACTAACCTTAACATTAACATGTGGAAAATAAAAACTCTGTATCGGAAAATGCGCCGCGTGACGTCACATCACGTAGCCTGCGCAGGCGGCGCGTCATCAAGCCGTGGTCAGGGCTAACATTCGGCAAGCCTCCGGGGTCGACGACCGGTCAAACATTTCAGCACAAACGTCTAGAAACATAAAATCACCTATTATGATGTCACAGCGTGATTGGCGAGTTTTATAGGGGCCTGATTTTGCGTGTGATTTTTTTTAATTACTTTAGGACGTTGATTGCAGTAAGGTTATTGCTCTGATCGGTCGGGTTTTCGTGCTGGATTTTAATTGGCAGTGGTTCGTGGTGGCTACAGCTACATAGGTTTCGTTATTGTCGGGACATTGGCTTGCTTTCAATGTTTTATTTTTTGCTGGCGCAATCATAATATAGTGATTGTTTTCCTGTTCGTTACGGCTAGCAAACTAAAACTTATACTTATATTCTTGACTGTAATAAAATCCATTAATCAAATCGGTTACTTATTACGTAAATTAAACCGATAAATATTATTTACAACTGGTAAAGTAGGTACAAGTTACAATAGAAGAAACAATTTGTTACTATTACTACATTACGATGACTTATATTTATTAATTAAAAAAAAAATGCTAATGTATCTCCTTAGCAACTAAACGGTCGCATGAGAAAACACAAATAAAAACCAACAATCTGACTGAAGGATCGAATTTCAATTTAATTACCCCTAATTAAACCAAATTACTACAGATAACGAAACATATTAACATAAAACATTAATCAGTACCAGAGACAATACTCAAAATGGCCGCGATTGAAATTCGTTGGCGCCATTTTGCAATGCTGAAATGCATATATCATCGCCCCTGTTTCATTGTCTTAAAGTCTAGTTTAGTACGAACGAGGTGTGTTGCTAAGTTAGAAGAGCAGTACGCGCCAAAATACTGTGGCGGTCGTTCGTTGACCGCGTGACGTCACAGCGCTACGTCAGATTACGTCACGTGACGTTTTGTGATTGAGCCTGTGCTCAAGTCAAGGTTTTTGCCAGCGCTTATTGGGTGAACGTACGAGTATTGTCACTGGCAAGAATTTTAACATGACTGATCACGATCAGAGTAATCAAGAGAGGGAAGGTTTTTCGGGACGTAATGTATGTGCTTATGTATCCATGTTAGCTATAACTGTCGATTATTATTCATATTCACATTCATATTCAATTGATTGCATCCACGGTATTTACAGAGGTCTTACAGTGCTGTATAGTGGTAAATATAAACCCTATATAGCAATCTTAAAAACTCTATAAAATATAACCCCAATGTAACAAAAAACCTACTTAATTTTGGAAATGTCGTTCTCTATATTTACATTGTATCTGATTTGGTAACGTCAAGTTACATTTAATTTTGTAATAGGCGATTATCAAATATTTCCCTGAAGAAACCAAACCTATCCAGGATTTCAATATTGGGACTGAGCAAAAATTGCATGGCGAATTTTGAAGTGGATCTTTAGATTGGTATTTATTCCAGGAGGAATCTTCATAGGATATATTATCGCTATTTAAATTGTTATATTTATATCCTCTGGAGATATAGAACCTTTGCTTAAGTAAAAGTGAAAATAAACGATTTTGGTACTTGTTTTCTTGTTATTACCTACTCGTATTTATTTAACTTGGAAAAGCCACAAAATACATGTGCAAAAATTTTAAGTAATTTTACTTGTTTATACTTCTCATAGAAACTCTTCTCATAAAGTCAATTATTGAAGGGTAATAAATAATAATTCCAGACAACCATAACAAAAAAAAAAAACGCCGAATTGGTCAAAATTTACAATTTTCAATAGAAGATTTTATTTACTCATGGTTGTGTACCTATATCGATGTAGATAAAACATCTGTCACTTTCTGACCATTAAGTAAGTGCGAACGTGACGGATGCTTTATTCACCGCGATAAAGGCGACCATAATAGTCCAAGGTTAATTATTGTTTGTTAGTGTATATACGCAGGGTGCAGTAGCTCATTGGGCTGCCCTAGGCTACGTGACCGGTCGGGGCGGAGAATGCCACCAGAGCCACACTATTAAACTAATGCAAAAATTCCCCCATTTTCCAACCATAATACGTAACAAGGCCATACGTAATGTATGTACCTTTTGTAAGTAGTGTAACCACAATGATTAAGCGACAGGATTTTTTTTAATTATTTTGCCTGGAAAGTCATGCGACATTGCCTTCTCTAGTCTTCAAATGTCATCTAAGTTGCGTTTTCATTTTCATTGAAAACTTCTTCAAATATTTTATCTATCATGAGGAATAGGATAGAGTGCTTGAGGCTTGCGTCGATGCGCGTCACTCGATACCTAATACGCATGCGCAACTACACGCGGCGACGACGACGGCGCTCGGAACTGTTGAGTTTGTATGTACAGTCACGAGATTTAATTTGGTACCCACCTTAGGTCCTAATTCAATCAGACATTCTACAACAATAGGGTTGAGTTTCTTAAAAGTTATAAATGACTTGACATCTCTAATGACATTGACGACTTCAAGCATACTTTTCTTGAAATGGGTCCCAAATTAACGCTCGTGACCGTATGATGGATGATATACCTTTGTTTGAAAATAAACTACTGTTTATATTAAGGTCTCCTCTCAGAAAGTTTTTTAGTTTCAGGGGGACTGAATAGTCCACCTAGTACTTTCACCCTACTTTGTCGATAGCCCGTCTGCTTTACTTTATTTTTGAAACTGGCTTTATTTTTGAAATCGATGTTCGATGTTGCAATATCTCTATCTCTTTAGTCCTGATTGAGGAGTAAATTAGTCTCGCAGAAACATTGATTATACCTTGGTTTGAATACGAAGTACTGTTTATATTGTTATTTAGGTCTATCAGAAAGTTTTTCAGTTTCATGGGGGTTGCCCCCCCCCCCCCGCCTTTTGAAGCGACCACTGAATACGAGGGCTGCCTTTTAAGTTGTGTCGTTTGGAAAAACTAAAGACAATTTAAGTGTTAAATGGTATTTATTGTTTTTCAAAGTAATCACCGTGATATGTAATACACTTTTTCATTCGATCGAACCAGTTTTCGAAACACTTATTCCAGTCCGAAGTCGGGGTCTCCAAAATGGCCGTTTTGTATGCCTCAACGGCTTCTTCAGGCGTCTGGTACCGTTGACCACGAAGTCGTTGCTTGATTTTTGGAAAAGTAAAAAAATCGTTAGGGCTTAAGTCTGGACTGTGCAGCGGGTGTTCCAGAATTTCGACGTTTTGCTCTTTTAAAAACGCAATTGTTTGCCGGGCGGTGTGCGAGCTCGCATTATCGTGATGCAGTCTTATACGACGTCTTGGGTTATTTTTTCGAAACTCGCCGATGACTTCTGGTAAACAGACAGTGGTATACCAGTCAGCATTAACCGTTTTACGATCCTCGAGCACGATGTTGGCCACGTGGCCACTTTTCGCCACAAACGTGGCGACTATTTTTTTCGAAATGCTCCGTGAGCGTATTACTTTGGTCGGTTTTGGCTCATCTTGGAACACCCAAACAGTCGACTGCTGTTTAGAATCGGGTTCGTAGGCATATATCCAAGATTCGTCACCACTGATAATGTCGTAAACATGTTTCGAGTTTCCTCGGTTGAATTGCCGCAGAGTTTTGCGACACCATCGAACGCGAGCCGTTTTTTGGTCTTCACTGAGTAAATGTGGTATCCAGCGAGAGATCAACTTTTTTACGCCTAAGTGATCATGCAAAATACTGTGAACACTGGTCCCTGAAATACTTAAGGAAGCTTCTATCTCACGGTATGTCGCATGGCGATCTTCGACGATCAGTTGCCGTACAGCATCAATGTTCTCCTGGGTTACGGCTGTTTTTGGTCGACCTTCACGATGTCTATCACCAAGACTAGAGCAACAACGTTGAAATTCTAAATACCAGCGTTCCACAGTCCGGAGGCATGGTGCTTTATCATTGAAAACCGTAGTCAACTCTTCGAAGCACTGAAGTCGCGTTAAGCCCCTTTTGAAGTTGTAAAAAAATATCGCACGTAAATTTTCCTTCGAAATTTCCATTTTCACAACTGACTTGTCAACTTTGAACGAGCGCTGTACTAAAACGGTTGGGCCGATTTCGAGTCATTCTTTTGTTTTCGAATTCTAATTTCAAATATTTTAAGATGACACTAGTTCTTTTTTATGCAATCACGGAAGGCTTGCAAACGACAGAACTTAAAAGGCAGCCCTCGTAGTAAGTACCACCTAGTACTTTCACGCGAAAAGACCCTACTTTATGTAGATAGCCCGTCCGCTTAACTTTATTTTTGAAACTGGCTAAAATTTTGATCATTGATTTTCGATGTTCGATGTTACATTATCTCTATCTCTTTCTCCCGATTTAGTCCTGATTGAGGAGTAAATTAGTCTCGCAGTAACATTAAACAGGAAATGTATAATCCCGTGCCTACCCATCCTAGTTTGGTGGAGTGGCTCAAATAAAGCAGCATTATTGTACATGCACAAAATAAACGTTTATTCTGTCTTTGTTTAAATGAAGTATTTATTCACAGTATGTGCTTCAAGATTTATCAGAAATTTCTAATGTATATTTGATATTACAATATTTAATGAATAAATAATAACATGAAATAACTATTTGGGATGTGAAAGGTGGCATAAAAATACATTAGTCAAAGGAAAAAATATTCTTCAAAAACATTTTCCACAAATACATTTTGGCCAGTCATATGATTTGTACGCAAATTTTGTCCCCGTTTCTAACAAAAAGAGTCAATTATGCCAAAACTCAACCGTGACAAACTACTATCATTTATACATACAACACGTCATTTACCTACTGTCAAATGTCTTTGTTCAGCTCACCTACTTCCAAAACGACAGGATTTAACACTAGAGTTCAAGGAACTTTGAATAGGAAATGAAATTCGACCTAGATTTCGACTATTGTCGAGTCGAATAGACTTCTCTGAATAGCTCGAAGTGGTACGCAAATAGTGAGATGCCATTTCGCTGTAATGATAGTAATGATACACGGCGGGCGTATTCCAGTTGGCATGTTGATGGTATGCCGATTATGAATTGTGGATGGTGAAAATCTACAGCAATAAAGAAGCTAAATATAGGCAAAAAGGCATCCAACTAGGGTTACTGTTACGGGTATATCTCGTACTTTCAAAAAATACAACATTTTATCACCCAAAGCTGCTGGAAATTCCTGGTTGCAACTGGCATTTGCAGTAAGTAAATGCTAAACGAAGGGTGACACAAAAGATTAGCAATGGCTGAGGCGGCACTGTTGTATGCCGCTTCCACCTTAGCTGATCTGTTGTTGCTGCTTTAATTTGCCTCACGTGTAACCATAATTAAGATGCTAAGTGTGATCTGTGGCTGTGACCCAAAGACATTTGCATTCTTAAAGATATAATCTAAAAATGACTATGAGATCGCCGGACAAGGATTCAGAGTTGATGACCAACCTTCAGCAATTTGGTAGTCACCAGAACACGAAGAACTATGTGCTGGATTGAAGAGGCTTGAATGACTTTTTTATTTTTGCCAAGAAAAAGGTTAAAAATAAAGAAAAGTTATAGCATTTTGTTTAGACATTTTTAGCTTCAAAATCCAATCTCAATTTTAAAACTATATATACATAACTAGATAGCCCAGTGCCGGTTTCAGAATAAGCCGGCGCGGAGGCGGCCCGAACGGTCGACCCACATACCGCTGACCTCTCCAAGTTTATTGCCAATACTGCTTAGAGCATTTCATGTTACAAGTACTGCAGCTATCGCTTTGAACTTGAGTCTGCATATGTGTGAGTAAGCTTGTATAATATACATATAAAATGAGGTAAATAGGGATTAAGGGGTAATTTGGGACACAACCTAAAATAAAGCATATGCTAGTAATTATAAGACTGAAATTATTAGGGACACAATTATTTTCCATTTAATACTTGTTCTTATTTGTAACAAGTTATGACTTATTTTAGGTTGTGTCCCTACTTACCCCTTAATCGAATTTACCCCGTTTTACGGTACTTAAAATTACAGAATAATCTCGCATGCATGTGGAAGAAGCGAAAGAAATTTGTCAAGATCGTAGCAAATGGAAAGAAGTGGTCTCTGCCTACCCCTCTGGGAAACCGGCGTGATTTAATATATGTATGTATGTATCTCGCATAAATTGACTTAATCCCAGACTAAGCTCTAGGCTTGTATAGTCACGATAAGAAAAGGTTCGTCACTTTTGGATGGGGACTAGACAACGAAGAATATACTAGTACTTATAGAGAAATGCATACTTGAATACATAGAAAACATCTAAGATTCAGGAACTCATCACTCGAATGTTTGCCCTACTAACTAGGCTAAAAGCGGCGTACAATTTATGAATTATATATAAGGAAATGCATAACATGCGTAGAAAATATGACAGACTTAGGAATAATGACTAACGCTCGTCACACAAATAGTTTTCCTTAACGTAAATCGGTAAAACAGAGGCCCTTGTTAAGATGCATTACGCTAACTAGCGTTTCTATTCATTTCGTTTTTAAACCAATCACGTCACTGTTAGATCACGTGACTTTTCGTATCACGTGATCTACCAGTGACGCGATTGGTTTAAACCCTTACCCCCTTACTTATAAGCGTGGAATAAGCTTAGAATAGTTTATGCCATGCTTTGTCCTTATCTGTAATTGTGACATTTGCATCTGACAGAAAGTGACAAAGCATGGTATAAACTATTCCAAGCTTATTCCACGTTTATAAGTAAGGGGGTTAAAGGGATAAGTTCGCCTTTGTACATTCCAATTCTGTAAATATTGTATTTGATTTTCTGTTTTTAATACAATATTTTTTTTACATACATACATACATACGTATGATAATCTTTACCTACATAGTGTGAAACAAAGTCGCTCCGGTTGTCTGTGCGCTTAGATCTTTAAAGATTTCATAAATAGATAGAGTGATTCAAGAGGAAGGTTTGATACATTCTGGTGTAACAGAAAACTCACATTAACCGAAGCGAAGCGAGGGCGTGTCGCTAGTTAAGCTATAGAGATAATGTATGTATGTATGGTAGGAAAATACAAAATAAAATATAATATTTACAAAATAGGAATGTACAAAGGCAAACATATCTCTTCAAGGGATTTCTTTCAGGGAATTTTCGGATAATTGTGGAAACTAAGAAGTAGTGGCAACGACTGGGCCTAAGTAGAGGCATTTCATCTTAGTCCTCAGGGTTGGCAACGCAACAAGACTAGCAAGGATTTTGAGTTGATACTGTTTTGATCGAGCAGTGCGGTATTGTAATAATATTTTTATTTTTTTTATGAGAAAAAGGAGGCAGACGCGCCACCATGCGAGCCACACGGTAAGTGATCATCGTGACCCATAAACACCCGCAACACCAGAGGAATCGCAAGTGCACTGCAGGCCTTTGAGAAAATAGTAGGCTCGTTTTTTGAAGGCCCCCAAGTCGTATTGGTTCGGAAATACGGACGCCGAAAGCTGATTCCACATAGATAAGGTAGGTACGTCGCAAGAAGGCCCTCGAAAAACGCACGGTAGTGGATTTCCAACTATCAACTATAATAGAACTACTCGCACTCGACCGGAGTTATTATTCAGCGCGCATGCAAATTTCCAACTGAACTTTATCTAACCAAGCTTGTAATAATGAGTCACATTGGTGCAAGGAGCCTGGGTTTTCGATACCATTCTAAAAATAATTTTGTTATGTACTGCCTATTATAGCACTTTGTCGCTGTAACCTGTTATTGGAACAGCCATGTGAATCTTTAAAAGGTGTTAAAGCGACAAGGTACTAGTGGCTTTTGACTACCGGTTGTGACTCACTTGTAGAGTGTTATTGCGGATGCGGATGCTGCAAAGTTCCTAAAACAACGTATGTATGTGTGACGTAGCCTAATATTGCACGTAACGAAATTCCGTCCGTCTGTGTAATCGTTTTACTTTCTGATACTGAGTTTTGTATGGAGTTAGGACCACAATCCCTTAGAAAGTGGAAAAAAATAATTGTGTTCGAGTATATACAGGGTGTCCCAAAACTCAACGATAATCCGCCAAGGGCTGATAGAGTAGCTAAAAAGCTATCGATTTAACACCTATGTATGTTCAGCGATTTTCGCTAGTTTCGGAGATATTGATCATTTTAATCTGAAATTTTGTAATTTTCCCTTATGCCCATGTCACGAAAAATCATTAATTTCGTTATGTATTTCATAAGTTTTTCACTGGTATCTTACATAATTATAATCATTACGAATTGGCGAAGTTTTTAAATCTATTTGCCCGTTTATTTTATCAGTATTTTTTTTAAGTAATCACATAAAGTTTGTTTCTCCATACTAGGTGTCCCAGTGGTTGCTTTTCACTTTGTATGAACAAAACAACTTTAGGTGATTACTTAAAAAAATACTGATAAAATAAACGGGCAAATAGGTTTAAAAACTTCGCCAATTCGTAATGATTATAATTATGTAAGATACCACTTATGAAATACATAACGAAATTAATGATTTTTCGTGACATGGGCATAAGGGAAAATTACAAAATTTCAGATTAAAATGATCAATATCTCCGAAACTAGCGAAAATCGCTGAACATACATAGGTGTTAAATCGATAGCTTTTTAGCTGCTCTATCAGCCCTTGGCGGATTATCGTTGAGTTTTGGGACACCCTGTATATAATTATTATTTTTCAAATACTACCCGTTGCCTGTCAATCCGTCTGCGATAAAGTAGTTTGTCACTATTCCCTTGGAAACTAATTTTCCCGAATTAAAAGTAGCTAATGTCCTTCCCGAAGGGTTTAAGCTATCTATAAACCAAACATCACTAAAATCGGTTCAGCTTTTACCTGTGATAGAGTAAAAAATAAACCAACAGAGCTACTTTCACGTAGATATCGTTTATCACTTTTCCCTCGGAAACATTTAAATTTGGATGTAAAGTTTGCCTATGTGTTAACCCAGGGTAAAAGCTATCTCCACTCCAAATTTCGTCCAAATCCATCCATCCATTACAACGTATGTATGTATGTATGTATGTATGTATGTATGTAAACACTTTATTGTACAAAAGAAAAACCATAACAATGCAATTAATATAAAAATATGTACAAAGGCGAACTTAGCCCTTTAAGGGATCTCAACACAACAACAACGTGAAGGAGTAACGAACAAACATACAAACTTTCGAATTTATAATATTACTAGCTTCTGCCCGCGACTCCGTCCGCGTGGAACTCGTTTATATCGTAGCGCCATACAAATTTTCACCCTCTATTTCACCCCCTTAGGGGATGAATTTCGGGAAAATACTATCCTATGTCCTTTACCAGGATTCAAACTATCTTTGCACCAAATTTCACCTAAATCGGTCAGCGGTTTAAGCGTGAAGAGATTAACAGACAGACAGACAGACACACTTTCGCATTTATAATATTAGTATGGATAGGATAAGTCTGCCAAATGTGTGCTTAATGCGTATTATAATAATATCAGTGGACTCAGGGGACTATGTCTCACTCATTGACCTAGTCCCAAACTAAGCTCTAGGCTTGTACTATGGGTACTAGACAACTATATAAATACTTATATAGAGAAATATAATTACTTAAATACATAGAAAACATCCATGACTCAGGAACAAATATTTGCGCTCATCACACAAATATCTGCCCTTACCGGGATTTGAACCCAGGACCTCTAGCTTCGTAGGCAGGGTAACTACCAACTATATAACTAACTATCGCGTCGTCAAATATACTCAGTTCTAGATGGTTCTATTGTAAATTTTACCATCAGTGACGCTTGTCGGTCATGATAAATCACGCACATATACCTAATTATTGCGTTATAACTATTACGAATCGGACTTTTACAGGGAAAGTTGAGATTTATTCATCGCAATAGCACTTGATTAAATGTGGCCAGTAAAATGGGGGACGTCATACGCGTTGTTATAATGTCATTAATACATTAATCATCACTTTAAGCCCTGGCGGCCTAAATATTTTGGTCGTGTTTGTCGATGTAGATAAAACATCCGTCACCCTCTAACCAATATGTAAGTGGGAGAGCGACGGACGCTTTATCCACCGCGATAAAGGTGACCAGTAAAATCACACAAACCAATCAAATCATCATCAGTACTTAGCTTAGCTTGTAATAAATATACAGACAAACAGATAGATAGATACTGAAGCCTTTTACCCTAAAAAAGGAAGCCTCACCATAAGGGTTCCTTTTTACCCTAAAAAGGGTAGTTTATATACCTACAGACTTCAAAAGACATACCCTTTTTCACTAAAACCTCAAAAGACTTTTAACCTTTTCCACAAGAGCCACAGGATATTATAGTTTTCTATAATTCCCATTTCTTAGTAGTAGAATTTCCATTCGCACAATAAGAAACTACTCATAGATTTTAAGACGGTTAGTTTAGTTTAGAAGAATTAGAAAACACAATAATAGTAATGAGGGCGCCACTGGACGCTAGGTGCAGTCTTTATACTCGTATTACCTACACCTCGCTATCCCACGATATTGCACATGATACATAGGTCGGTCCAATTGTGACGAGAGATGAATCACTAGCTCACAATTTTCGGCGATATGTCAGGGTTTCATTTATCATTCGTCAGCGTTGCAAGGTCCTTACCATTCTATGTGTCCGCCCTGAAACGCACAGATAAGAAGGTAGTTGAAATAAGCTTTCGAAAACATCACCTTGAAATCTACTTACGTTCATTAGTCGCATTTTTCCCGAATCTAATTTGTGAGAGTCGACGGAACTCTGCTATTTCTGGGTAGTATTGGCCCGTTTCCCAGAGGAGTAGGCAGAGATCACTTCTTTCCACCTGCTACGATCCTAAAAAATCGTTTTCGCTTGTTCCACATTCAAACATCGAGTCATGCACGCACGTCGGTTTCGGGTCTTTTCCAGTATTACTCCGATTTGATTCGAAAACGTACGCCTAGGGCGGCCCCTTCCGACCCTTTCACTCACTTTCGCTCTGTATATCTCTTATGTCAACCTTCTTTCATCCATCCTTTCCAAATGACCGATTCATCGAAAGCTACCACCATAACCAATAGACGCTGTATTATCCCTGAGTAACATAGGCTATATTTGCGAACAGAGTCGCGGGCGTGTAGTTGTTAATAAAATGCTTCATCATACGTCTAACAGTTACACAGTATCCCATTATATAAGGCACATTGATCACTTAAATCAGTTTGTCGCAGTAACTGTGAGACCTCGTTGTGGGGCGGCGGTTGTGGGCCGACCGTTACTTGGTACGCACAGGCGACGTTTACGACATAGGTAAACACGTGTTAGCTGCCAGTGACACCCATTGGAGTTAGGGTAAAATTTTGGGACAGCCCTAATCTTTATATCACCATCACATTGGTGTGGGGATGAGACAACCGGTGACATTACTACCATAGAGGCATTGCATTTTAGTCCTCAGGGTTGGCAACGCATTTGCGGTCTTAGGATTGCAGTCTTTGGCAAATGTCTATGGGTCACAGATTCTACTTACCATCAGGTGATATGGGTGCTCGTTTGCCATAATAATCCCACCAGTTATTTGTGTATACCTAGTGAAATTGACAATTCGGTTACTAAAGAGCATCGGTATTCGCATTGTTCTGTTCTGGTCGTCAGTGAAATTACTATACGAGTATATGCACAGACACATTTCATATTAGCATGCAAGGGTGGCAACACATTTGCAGTCTTTAAAGACATTCTCAGGCTCGTAGGCATTCTTTCACCTTCCTCTTCAAAGATACTACTGAAAAAAAAAGCAATTCATAGCCAACCCTTTACCAATCAGGTTCAAAACGCCATATCCGCAACATTAGTATCAAACATTCCTTGGCTTCACACCGCGCGCCGACAACTCCGCATGGCATCCATTTTGTGCCACAAACAAGGATCTTCGCATTTATGTAACCTGAAGTCCCACCAACTACATCCGTGAGCCCATACTGGCTAAGCCACATGATAGAAAATATCCATAATAAGTTATAAGCGAACTGGCAGTATCTAACGGTTGACCTACATACGGCAGTTAACGAGTTAAGCTACAGTTACACTCGCGTCCTGATATGGGGGCTCTCGGAACTTGGATGGTGAGATAACGGACGTCTGGCCGCGGCCTTAGGTCAAGGAGTTAGAACACTGGAAACTATTTAATTCAAGACTTCCATGTGGAATAAAATTTAACGTATCTTTATTTATTAACCTCCAAAGAAGTGATAACTACATTAAGAAGAAGCTAATTATGACACATGTCGTTCCGGTACAATTGATAACTTATTCTTGGGTTTGAGGTTATAATTTGTGCCTGGCAGGCGTCAAAATTGACTTCTTATCTTAATTTTACAGTACCTAAGAAGAGTTTCTATTAGTTGACATTAATAAAGTAACTGAGACATAGGTCAAACAGCAGTGTTTGTATTGTTGTGTTCCGGTTTGGGGATAAGACAGCCGGTGAAATGACTAGCATAGAGGCATTTCATCTTAGTCCTCAGGGTTGGCAACGCATTTGCAGTCTTAGGATTGCATTGCAGTCTTGTGTATGCGAATGTCTATGGGTCACAGTTTCCACTTACCATCAGTAAGTCCAAACTTATCGAGTCTACGGAGAGCGGAGGCGGTGTGGTGCGTTCCTATACTGAAAAGCGTTTCCGAAGCGTGGTAGAAGCGTTTTTTGTATGGGAACGCTCTGCAACAGCACTCAGTGGGTTTGCGGCTTAAATGCAGTCGGATCCTGTTGCCTCCACCATCCACCCTCCGCCCATACATCACCCCTCTCAACTCTTGCTGAATCCATCATCAGATTAGCTCTCATACTAAATTCTCGTCTGATTTTTATATAATTACTAATTTCAGCCAGTAGCAATAGCGGAAATTGATTCAAAACTGATTTCAAAATAATAAATAGTGGTGGAAACCACGCAAACTTTATTGATATACTAGCTTCTGCCCGCAACTTTGTCCGCGTAAATTTCTTATTCTATCGGGAACTTTTAAATTTACCAGGTTAAATAGTAGTCTATGGTGTTAACACAGGGTAGGTATATCCCTGATATAAATTTCATTCAAATATGTTCAGCCGTTGTATCGTGAAGGAGTAACAAAAAACACACAAACTTTCGCGTTTATAATATTAGTAGGATTTTAAATACCAAAAAAGCAAAATAATTTGTATTTTTTTTCGTTATTGTCTGTTCCTGTTTGCTTCGGAATATATCTTAATGCAAAAACTATTGTCAATCCATTGCTCTCTTTGACGCGAATAGTGATGGGACATATGGAAATGGTCGACAAAATTTCCAATTTCATAATAATAATTCATAATTCATTTATTGCATACCCATGGGAATAACCGAATCGTGAATTAGAAATATTATATCTACTATTTGCCAAATATTAGTGAAGAGAGAAGGTTAAACAAACAAAAACTACTTTCACATTTAGGTTGTGACAGATTCATTACAGAGTGATATTTTAACACATACTCACTAATCCGTCTTTTCTACTTACCTTAAGTTGTAAATTACGTTACATTGTAACCTAAAAATTAGGTTTCCGTGCTAAACAAAAAAAAACAAATAATTAGAATATTTTTAATTTCTTTCTGTGAAATTTTAGTTTAAAAATTACTATTTTCCTTCGCTGCTTTGGCGCTGTGCGTATAAGTTTGGTCAATAATAGAAATGAACATTTTCTTTTACTCTTTATTAAAGAATTTACTAAAATACATGAAATATTTAATAATTCAATATAATTTTCAGTACAAAACGCCTAAAACCAAATACAGTCTTTACCTAAGAGAAAACAAAAAATACGTTTTCTTCCACTCTCTTTTCACAAATATGAAATCATTCTGACAAATTGAGCTTTCGTAAAAGTTGCCTTTTATTTTTTGTCCTAGACAGTTTTTTTGTGAGAATAAATAATGCTCCTCCTTTTTTTAAGGTCGGTTAAAATGTCTCATTCTGCAGGGTTATGGATGTGTCGCAGCTACTCGTATCATTGAGTTTGCTGGAAGTGTTTGCGGATCTTTACACCTACTTGGCGATATTTCTTTAGCGAGGACTGTCATTACGCGTAATAAGTGGGAATGCCATGGGAATCATCGATATCGCTGACGGCTCATTACTATATAACCATGCCTTATTTAGTGCGAGTGAAGTCGGGGTAATAACTCGTCTGTCTATTGAGGGGATCATATTATGTCGGTCTAGTTCCAAAGAAGAATTCAATGAGTTGACGAGGTGAGCCTGCCTACGAAGATAGCAGTCCTCAGTTCGATTCTCTGGTTTCCTCAGGAGAATGTCAAACAAATTAAAAAAAAAAAGAAATTGAAATGAAAAATGAACTAGTCCCAAACTAAGCTCTAAGGTTGTTCTATGGTCTATGGGTAGGTACTATTGTATAAATATACATAGAGAAATAAATACTTATAAACATAGAAAACATCCGAGCACTCAGACACAATTACTTACGTATACTCTATTCCAATAGACTTGTCTTATTTAATAAACAATTTTATAACCTCAAAATGCATCATTTTTGGCTAAAACGGCCGTTTTCTGCTTAATAAAGCAACTAGATACTACGTTTTGCACATAATTTTCCTGATTTTACATAATGGATGGTTTTTTTATGACACAATTCGTACATTGAATACAAAACGGATACAATCCGAAATGAGTGAGTGTTGCATTTTAAAATTAGAAGCGGTTGGAATACGATTTTTAATGGAAGAGCAAATTATTTTGGAATGTGTCCGTTTTGTATTCAATGAGCGAATTGTTATTTTAGGCGAAAAGGGAGCATTTTGAGGTGTGTTTGTGTTTACTAAATAAGACTATACGTTTACGTTTAGTATGGAATTTACTTTTTTTACGTTCGTACTTAATTGCCTTGGTCAACTTAAAAAAAATGGGTTTACTAGGAATTTAACTAAGTTAACTTATTATTAACTAATGGTCGATTTTTTTAATAACTTGTTTATAATGGAAGCAAAATTTAATGAAGTCATTCATTTATAGCTGTGCGTCTCGTCACGATTGAATAATAAATCAATTGTAAATAGTTAATTAAAGTGTCTTACAGATTTAATTGAATTGTTCAGTAAAATGATGTTGCGGTTGAATCACAATATTCACAATTGAATCATTTAATTCAATTAACTTGAGAAAGTAAGTCATGCTTACCTAATGCAGTTATTTTATCTGTTTCCTTGGGAAACTTTATATTGTACTTGAACTTTAAACTTTTTATGTAAAATGATTATTAAATGTAGAATTACGTTATTATAAAGTCGCTAATTAATATGAGTCACAATAAAATTCCAACAGTATCCAGGTCGAATGGCAAACTTGGTGGTTGTGTGGTTGCCGAGTTAGAATAGTGCGACTCCATGTCTTCCCGTGGATGACGTAAGAGGCGACTAAGGGAATAAAGGCTTGTAGTACTATCAGGCAATGGGCTTGCAACCTGTCACTAATACGCTGGTAAACATCTTAGCCTATTTGTGCAAAATGTAATTTTGTAGCTCTGCCTACCCCACTCTGGGATTACCTACAGGCGTGAAGGTATGTATGTATGTATGTATGTATTCATAAAATTTCCTTAACTCTATGTAAATACGTTTGAATGGGGTAAATCATCATTTAAAAAAATTTTTTTAGGGTTCCATATCTCAAAACGAAAAAAAGAATCCCTAAAGGCCCGTTGTTTGATCAGTAGTTAACTCAACTAATTAAATCGAAAATTTGACACATTTACTTAAGATTTAACCATTAGTAACGATTTTTAACAATTAGTTACTTTAACTACTGATCAAATAACACGCCCTTATAGAATCACTTGGTCTCGTCAGTCGAGACCCTTCTTCTCAGGAACCCGGGAAGGTATCAAGTTGAAATTGATATCATTGTATGGAGCTGTAAATACATCAAGCAGTAGCTAGTAAGGTCAAGGAAGTAAGTACCTACCATTATGACGTATATTTAAACACTCGGAAATAAAATAAAAACTACAGGATTCTTAACGTTACCCTAGAATTATGAAAGGCAACTCACAGCCACAAAACATAGAAAGGAAAAATTATCTCATCTGTATTACATGTAAAAAAAAATATTATTGAACCCTCGTTGCGCGAGTCAATTTCTTCTGGGTGTTTAGGGTAAGTGGGCTCTGACGTGTGTTTTAAATACTTTTATGGTCGATACGTAAAATAAATTAAGTGAGTCATCTCAAGCACCCAAATAATTCGGAAACATCCACACGTTCCTTCCAAAACATCCTAAGTGACTCCCCGTGATTATGCAGAAACACCATTTTGCCTTTCAGTTGGATACCGCCCACTGGGCCACGGTGCGGCATAACGGGACAAAACTTGTACATCCTGCATAACCTAAATTCTGATGCAGTTATTTTGATGATCGCCGTTTAAATTAGTATTATCCACAGTGGGTCGAGCAACGGTACACGGGACACAAAATGATGGTGTGAGGTTTTGTTTTGTTTTGGTGAATTCAACAGGTAAATGTTGTTACGTTCTTTAAAAAGATTTCGATAAATGGGCCATTTTGTTTGGCACTCCGGTCTGACTGTGTTGCAGGCTCTATTTCGAAAGGTAAAGTATCGAAGTGACCAAAGCATTTGGTTAAACCCGATGACGCTTGTTTTTAATGAAACTGTTGGAACGCAATACTAAATGTGCGCTTTTTCCATGTGTTCAGTCAACCAATTTGATTTCTAGGCCACTTTGGACTATGTTAAAGTGACGTTGTCAACCAAAACGTAAGAGACTCCCTATGATTTGGTTTACAACGTCACGTTGACAAAGTCCATAGTGGCCTAGGAATCAAATTGGTTGACTGTACATTTCATGCGAAGTCATTTGGAACTCTATACCTACTCTAAAACAAGTAAACAAATTAATGCCCAACTACCTACGGAAAACAACAAAGTTTTCATACCTCGATATTGAAATTACAAGGCAAGTTACACGGTTGCTTCTATCCTGGTCAAAATTTTGTTTTATTTTCAAGATAATAATACACAATTAAAAAAAATATTGACGCGAACAAGAGAAATGAGCACATTGACCACCTCATGGTAAGTGGCTGAGTTCTGGCCCAAAGTGTGGTGTTCCGGCGGTTTCGGGGCAACCTACCAGCAGCGACCATGATGACAATTTTGGCAAAACTGGACCTCACTGTTGTGTCACCTCGGAGTTAGTTTTAAGTTTTATAATATTACTAGCGACCCGCTCTCGCTTCGCTTCGGTTTATGTGAGTTTTCTGTAATACCCGTACATAAACCAGAATCTATTATACATATAAACCTTCCTCGTGAATCACTCTATTTATTAAAATGGAAACAGCATCAGATTCTGTTGCGTAGTTTTAAAGATTTAAGCATACATAGGGACAGACAGACAGCGGGAAGCGACTTTGTTTTATACTATGTAGTGATGTATGCGAAATGAAAATTTGGGAAATGATACATTTTACCAAAAACAATTTCTCCAAACGGCTGGCCCCCAATCCTAAGACTTTCGCGGTGTGAATTAACTTACAAAATCCGTAACACGCATATTGTACACATTGTTTTTTTTTCCCCTATCAGATCCTAATGGATCCAAGGAAAAACATGGTAAAGAAAGTACTATATTATCATTTCCTCTGTTGTAAAAGTATTGTAAACATTACGAAAGCCTTATTATCCTGACAGGGGGGTTATTATGACATAGCAATGCCAATCTGTTTACGCTGAGAGAAAAGGTCACAGCTATATAACTGCTATAGCTCTGTCCTTTACGCTGAACGTAAAATGAACTGCATAGCTACGTCATAACATAATAACCCCTCAGTACGATTGAAGTCCAGCTACTACATTTTTTTTTACCGAATGTAGAAGGCAAACGAGCGCAGAGGCCACCTGATGTTACCTGACAGGGAAAAAGAACAATGTGTCAGATGTGACCCATAGACATTTCCACTCTTAAAACTTCAATCTAAAGATTGCAACCGTCAGACTTAGAAGGAATACCTCTACGCTAATACCGGTTACTTCACCGGTTGTCTCATCGAAACACAATGCGAACACTGCTACTTGGCTGTAGGTTAAACGATAACATTACTTCTCTTGTAGCTGTTTCAAAGGCAAATGACGCCGCGTTGCGATCAGCGATGAGATAAAGGTTACCTCTCATGAGCGCAGCGGTTGGTAGGCAATCAATACCACGTTACGGTGTCACCGGTTCGATGCCCGTAACGGAACACGAACTGGGTCACAAGGTTTCGCTAATATCATACCGTTAGTGATTATGTGGCGAGATCTTACGAGAACATTTCGTATCTCGTGGTTGCACTTTGCACTTTTGGAAGGGTTAGGGAATTTATTTATTTAAATTATAGCGTAGGAATGTAAGGTTTTTTTAATGATTTTTATCATCTTTAAATCGTAAAAACATAGTCGTTTTCCATTTCCGTCTGACGGTCTGTTTATCCGCTAACGTCTCCTGAACCACGCAGAAGAGTTTTTCACGGAAGGATGTTATGTATAATCAATTCATAAACCGAAGCGAAGTGAGGGCGGGTTTCTAGTTTTAAATATAATATACAGAACCAATGAAGCTTCCCAGATGAAAGTTCAACATTCACAATTCACATTCCAACATCGGCTCGTGAAGGTTAACAAAATGGTGGTTTTTGATTATATATATCGAAATAAGTCTAGGCTAAACGAACTTTTTTAGGTAATGGGTAAGGAACACAACTTTCATTTCTGTGACTGTCTATGATCATACAATTTCTCGGCCAAGCTTATACTAATCATATTTTCTTTTGCACAGATTTTTCAATTTAACGAGTAATTGTCAAAATAATATCAATACGCTCAGACAGAGATCATGGTGTTGGCCAAAAAGGGCTTGGGTTTAAGCGGGTTTTAATTTAAATTATTTAAAATTAAAAAGTCGTACAATTCCGTTTAAGATCCCATAGTACGGTCACCCAGGAAAGTGGTCTACCAGTTTTGACAAAAGTTTATATCGTAAAGGTTGACACTTGTCACTGTCATAATATAATTACAGGGGAAAATCGAACTTGTTGTTTCATGATGCAAATAAACTTCAACCGTAGGGTAGACCACATTTTTGACCGACTGTACTAGTAATTACTTAAGCCTTAAGAACAAGCAAAGCATAAGCTCCTTTGACGGCACGTTAGCATAGTTGATAGTGGACCCTACTAAGCTAGCTGTCCTGGGTTCAAATCCCAGTTAGAGCAGAAATTTGTGTGATGAGCGCTACTATTTATTCCTGAGTCTGGGATGTTTTCAATGTATGTAGTCTAGTACCTATTATATTTACAAGCCTAGAGCTTAGTTAGGGACTAGAATAATTTGTGTGAAGGTCCCTTGATATTGATTTATTCAGTTTTATGGGTACCAAGTGGAACGTTGGAAATACCACACCATTTTAACTTGAGCTGCAATTGCACCTGTAGCGACATTATCGCTATACGCATCAGTACAAACTGTATATCGATGGGGCTCAACCACCGTTGGCCGTGGGTATGTAATCCAAGAAGGTTGTTACTGAATCAGGTTACATAACTGTCCGTGTCCGTGACACGTGCTTTGGTGTTTCAAAAACGCTGATAATGTAAAAGCTCAGTGTTATTGGTCGATAGCTTGCATGCTTCTCGTCATACATTGCATCGCTGCAATAGGTCCCAGCTTAATAATGTTAAAACAACTCGTCAATGGATTGCTAGTTTGCTACAAGCATGCGAGCTATCGACCAATGAAAATAAGCCTCAAGGGCCTTAATAATAAACCGATCCCGCTTTAGATCCTCGTCTCAAGATGCAACAGAAATTACAGTTTTCTTTTGAATAGAATGGAACAGAATAGAAATAATTTTATTGATAAAATTAGAAACAATAGGGGAAGATGGGGGTGGCTTCGTACACTTTTTTACTCTAAGTCTTGTAAAAAAAAAACGAACCACTTTTTCAATATGAGATGAATGCTACTTCATCATCCACTTATTTGGCTATAATCATTTTGTATGTCAGTTTTGATACAAAGCAACTTTGCCAAGATATAATAGTTTTCTCAAAAAATGGGATTTGTACGAATGTACCCCATACGTGGCGTGCCTTCATACACTATTCGTTTTTTCCCAGGATTCATTGGATTTTCAGCTATTTTACCTGTTTTAGTCATCTTATATACAATTTTTTAACTTACATGGGGTGCATTCGTACGGTATAAAATTGCATATATTTTGACTGCACGAAGGTACCCCAACCAAAACGATCAGAAAAATAATCAAAATAGAAAATAACCGTAAAAGTAATCCCAAAACCATTGTTTACATATTAATCTCAAGCGTCTAATTACCAACTGTAAAAAAATATTTTTTCTAATTCAAGTAAAACTTATTAGAGACAGACGCATTGAAAGGAGAACCAAAAATTACTTTCGGGTCTCGGAAACACATATTATTTATTTCTGGCGAAATTTGCTGCTGCACTGCCATCACTTTTTGAGGGTAGCCTATGCATATGAGCGGCAGTCACGCATATAAATATGAACGCTTTAGCATGTTGGATAGTCGAGATATGACCACTGTACGAATGCTCCCTTTGTACGAAGCCACCCGATCTTCCCCTACATACACGAAATTAACCCAAAAACTAAAACAAAAAAAGTATGAGAGTATCAAATAGTGTCAAATAGAGAACAGCATCAGCATGATGCCTATGACCACAAGCAAAATACAGTGAGAAGTACCATTTTGCATAATAAAAATAAAAATCTGCTTTTCCAAAGTATCAAGAGTTTTTCAAAGTTGCTTGGAGAGCGACCACCTCTAAGGAAAACCAATTTTCGGAACCCAGGAGGATCCATTTCGGAATCTAGGAGGCTAACAAGCCTCCTAGATTCAGGACACGCCCTATATCCGGTAGCAACACATACTTTGAAAATGCCTGACCTTACCTACTCCATTTGAGATTGTGGTCGAGAAGATATCAGTGTAACGACCCAGTGGGGTTAGACAAGTTGCCATCGTTCACGAACGCTAGCGTTAGGCGATCACTTTGGTGATCACCTGTCACTTGGCGAAATAGGCTAGACAAGTTGCCATCGAATGTAACGCTAGCGTTAGGCGATCACTGTCGACATGCGTTGTCAAAAATGAAAAATCTAGCCAAAGTGTATGCCCACGATGGATACAACCTCGCTCGACAGTCTAGTTTTTTTTTCTAAAAATGATAAATTTGTCTATACTTTTCGACCTTAAAAGTCAAGTTGACGCTGTCGCAGATGTGCATTGGAAATAAACATATTTAGGTACGTATTATGTTGTATTTGTTACATTATTTATTTACATGTGGTTTTTCATAAAATGTTATGAGATTGTGATTGTGTTGTGCGTTGTGTGTTATTCTAAGGTAAATATGTACGTGTATGTATGTGTTATGAATTCTTGTAACATGTAAGAAAAGTTACTTCCTTTGTATGAACGCGTCTCCCAGGCATTGTTAAATAGTTTCCCTATTTAAATCAATAATGAAGATCAGATACAGGTTTATGTTCAAATCACGTGAAAGCGCAGCAGGGGCGCACAGGCATACCCAACTATTTTTACATGACTGCCTAAAATAAGGAGTGTAATGTTTTCAGGGTTAATGTATGTATGTATGTACGATTTTTTATTTATTTAGTGTAGTTGTGTTTGACTTTCTTTCAGCTACACCTTAAAATCGGATAACATTTGCTAAAATTGCGGTACTGTACTAATCGTAATGACATGGGCAGAATAGTACAGAAGCCTGTACTCGATAAAATTAACTAGAGCAGCGTGTTTGTGATATAGATATACCTACAGTTAATTTTTAATTTACAGGGACCTAGACTACACGTGATTGGAACTAAGAAAATATTTATGAAGTCCACTGGATACCTATAATGATATTCGCAAATGCAGATCATAGTGTGTATACAGTTTTATTCCGTATTTTCAGTATTTTACCTAACCTGGCGGACGTTACCTGCATGCATACGCTGCCTAGGTTCCACTTCAAACTTCCTCTGTCAAACTGAGAACGGCGGCTGCATCAGTCAAACCAGTGAAATGGCATAAATATGTCTGCTTTTAGCCAAGTCTTTATGTTTTGGGGGAGGCGTGAGATAACTCATTCATTAAGGAAATTTCCTCATGCCTAAATGACGTTTCGGGTGACCAGCTACTTTGGCCAAAGATTAAGCATTAAATCTATGTAAATAATTTGCTTTTTTACATAGATTCATGACAAAAATTATGATAAGTCATTTTATTTTAATTTCAGAAAAAAACCAACACCACTGTCTCCAGCCACTTCACCCACCAATTTTACCACATAGTATGCATTGTCTAGAAGGACTGCAATGCAGATTAACTGGATCCGTGCACTCCGATGTTCCTGTGATGTCTGCGTTAATACAATTATGTACTTTTCCATAATTTCTGCTCAGTAAAATAATCAATTCATGTTGTCTTCATTCCTATAATACCTTCCAAATATGCTCGTTTTCCCATAATGTCGGATGTTGTAGGTCGGTTGAAGTAAATGTAAGCAACTAAAGTAGGTACGACTTTAAACACATCGCAGCAAACAAAGTGTGCAAAAATATATCAACACACTCTACATACACTGCTTAATTAATTGAGTTGAGTGCGGGTATTTTTGAACGCCTACTCCGATATTTGATGGTGACTGTACGGTCACGAGCGTTAATTTGACACCCATTTCAAGAAAAATATGCTTGAAGTCGTCAATTTCCTTTCGTCCACTTTCACAAGTAAGATTTCATAACTGGTTATGAATAATGTTTTTTTTTCACTGTTTCTTAACCTGTTATTAAACAAGACTTTTTTTCCATTTTCATAACCAGAAACTAGGTAGGTTTAGGTTATATTAGTTTTGCAGCAAGCCCGGAGGGCCAAACCACCCAGAAATTGGAGCTCCGCGTCAGCGGAGCTCCGTCGACACTGTCTGATTGATTTGAAATAAGAGTGTCGACGGAGCTCCGCTCAGGCGGAGCTCCTATTTCTGGGTGGTTTGGCCCTCCGGGCCTGCTGCAAAACTAACATAACCTAAACCTACCTCATTTTAAACAACTCGTTTCGTACACATCGTGTAGGTGTATGACTAGACAGAACAAAAAAGTACCATTTTACGTGTTCAAAGAAGTCATACATGGATGTAGAACTAAGCGGTTATTAATTTTATTCAGCTGAACAAACGAGAAAAAAAATCTGACTAGTTCAGTTATAACTTATTTTATTTTCAACTGAACAAACGAGTAAAAAAATCTCACTTGTTCAGTCAACTGAACTAAACAACTGAACTAGTGGGAATAGAGGAACCTGACTACAAATTTGTCAGACTGCCTGCGCACAGTGGTCGCGTTATATGCGTGTGGTATCGTTCCCAAAACAAAACGATAAGGGAAATGGCTGAATACTGTAAATAAAGTAAGTACTAGTTGTACTCATGTCCAAAATGCAAAACCTGTCAAAAATGTTGGTCACGTTATGGCGTTATATACTTTCGAAGTATCTTTAAAAGGTCCTAGTGCCCTAACGCGACCAAAATTTTGGTCAGTTTTTACATATTTGGCATGGGTACAACTAATACTTACTTTGCTCATAATATTCAACCATTTCCCTTATCGTTTTTTTTGGTAACAACTATCGGCCGTTGAAAGTACATAAGGCCATAACTATTTTTGAACAGTTTTTGCATAGGTATTTGACATGAGTACTACTAGTACTTACTTTATGTACAAAATTCAGCCATTTCCTTTATCTCTTTTTTTTGGGAACGATAACACGTCTTTCAGCCGCCATATTAGTTAATGCGACCGCTGTGCGCAGGCAGAACGACATATTTGGCATCAGGGAGTTGCTCTCTATCCTGTCAGGCCAGAATAATCCATTTCCGAGATCGTAACCAAGTTAGTCGTGACCTCCTGTAATAACAGTGGTGGCTAAATAATTAGGAACGCTTGCATTTTTCCCATATAATTGCCTACAAATATACTTTCAATTTTGACAACTAATCAAAAAGTTCTAGACCTATTTTATTTTTAGTTACACTTATCGTTAATTAATAAACTAAGCCTCAAATTTTTGTACAGTTTACCGCTATTAAAAACGAATATTTTTTAAAGGGATTTAAAAACTTAGTGCTGACGTATCCATACAAAGTTTTTTAACATGAAATTGATGAAATATTCGATTTTAGCAGCGACAAACTGTACATACATTTAAACAGATTATTATATAATGATAAGTGTAAACTAAAAATAAAATTGGTCAAGAAATTTTTGATTGGTGGTCAAAATTTAAGTCATAATTGTATTAAGTATATCTTACGAGAAAAACGCAAGCGTTCGGTTCCTAATTATATGGCCATCAGTGTAACTTCGAGTAATGAAACTTTACTAAAATAATGTACTTCGATTTTGTTTTGAACGTTTAATACTTGAAATCAATAATTTTTTGATTCATAGCATTTTTTGGATGAGGTTTTAAACATAATAAATGAATAGTAATTCAAACTCATTTCACCAAACAATTAAGTATAATCCTGCCTCTAATTAGTAGGGCTCATCCTGGACTTGGCTCCAATTATAAAAGGACTGCTCCGCACTACAATATAACCTAGGGCGCGACCTTTGAGACATTGAATGGAAGTTGAGATACTCCTTCCATACAGGCTGCAGGCTCCGTGTAAAAATGAAACACCGGAGTTTGTAATTCTGCGACAAGGGGTTGATAATAGTATAATATGGACATCCGGCATCGTCAACCAGCCGTCTGTAGGATTTTCTTTGTTGCCTAAAACACACAAAAGTTATTTTATCAATAAATTGTATGATATCGGTTAAGTTTAAGTATACTTACTTGACCTCGCTATAAGTAACTAAGTACTATTTTTTTCCGAAAACCATACTACTATAGAGTTTTCAATAAAAGAAAAAACGCTCCCTCGGTTAATTTAAACGTTGGGCGGGACCTTGTGAATAAAAAACATTACACATATTCAGGGAATGAAACATCCAATACTTTCATTAAATATATGTCATAACTTACTCTTGTCTTATACGAGACCTAGCTTCATCCGATTGTAGGAAGACGATCCTCCTCTTCAAGACTGTGTCGTTGTTGAGAGCATCCCCCACTTGACGGATGCATCTACTAGCAGCGGTCCGTTGCGTTAATTGGTTGGATACCCCGTGATCCTCTGATCCGACCTTGTCGCCAGAAAGCTGAGAGCACACAGCACCTGAAATAATCGTAATAAATATCTTTATTGGTACTGACAAGTTTCATTGTAGGTAAGTATTGTTTATATAATGCACATACCAACTTATACATGTTAAAATCAAAATGATGCTTACCTTCAGTTCAAGGAGAACCTCCTTCAATCTCCTCAACGAAGTCAGGGAACGCAAAAGGCTGCAAAGAACTCTAAATGAGACCTTGCTTAACGTAAAATGTTCCTGAACAGCATTTCATGCATCCCGTCCGCGGCCTCCAGGCTCGCACGAGAGATTTCTCTGGGTCGGCGCCTGGATAAGCTCGTACTGTTGTGAGCAGCGTATATGTAAGTCTCAGCGGAAGCATTTTTAATAAGAAATCAAAGTTCAAACAATATAATTTTATGCGACCGCGAAGCAATGATGACAGTGATGACACGGACTCAGTTGACAGTTTCTTGGTCGTTACGGCCGTCCATAGATACCGCCCTTAGATACCGACGTTTATATCGCACTGCTAGATGAAAATAGTAGTAACTCAAAATACAATGCTTGTCAAAATCAACTTTAATTCAACTTCTTTGAACTTAAAACCAAACTAGCCATGATTTTGAGTTAATACTGTTTTGATCTAGCAGTGCGACATGGTGATTGTGCTCGTGTTCTATTCGACCTGTCAAAAGGGCAACTTGTCTAGCCTTTGTGTCAAAATAGTACCGCGTATCGACCGTAGTCGTCAAACCTATCGAGTGATAGTGATCACTTTTCAGCGTGTCAGTTGTAACGAGTGATATATCACGTGACTTACGTCATTCCCATACATTTTTCAATGACAACACATGTCGCCAGTGATCACCTAACGCTAGCGTTCGTGAACGATGGCAACTTGTCTAGCCCCACTGTGGGGTTAGACAAGTTGCCATCGTTCACGAACGCTAGCGTTAGGCGATCACTTTGGTGATCACCTGTCACTTGGCGAAATAGGCTAGACAAGTTGCCATCGAATGTAACGCTAGCGTTAGGCGATCACTGTCGACATGCGTTGTCAAAAATGAAAAATCTAGCCAAAGTGTATGCCCACGATGGATACAACCTCGCTCGACAGTCTAGTTTTTTTTTCTAAAAATGATAAATTTGTCTATACTTTTCGACCTTAAAAGTCAAGTTGACGCTGTCGCAGATGTGCATTGGAAATAAACATATTTAGGTACGTATTATGTTGTATTTGTTACATTATTTATTTACATGTGGTTTTTCATAAAATGTTATGAGATTGTGATTGTGTTGTGCGTTGTGTGTTATTCTAAGGTAAATATGTACGTGTATGTATGTGTTATGAATTCTTGTAACATGTAAGAAAAGTTACTTCCTTTGTATGAACGCGTCTCCCAGGCATTGTTAAATAGTTTCCCTATTTAAATCAATAATGAAGATCAGATACAGGTTTATGTTCAAATCACGTGAAAGCGCAGCAGGGGCGCACAGGCATACCCAACTATTTTTACATGACTGCCTAAAATAAGGAGTGTAATGTTTTCAGGGTTAATGTATGTATGTATGTACGATTTTTTATTTATTTAGTGTAGTTGTGTTTGACTTTCTTTCAGCTACACCTTAAAATCGGATAACATTTGCTAAAATTGCGGTACTGTACTAATCGTAATGACATGGGCAGAATAGTACAGAAGCCTGTACTCGATAAAATTAACTAGAGCAGCGTGTTTGTGATATAGATATACCTACAGTTAATTTTTAATTTACAGGGACCTAGACTACACGTGATTGGAACTAAGAAAATATTTATGAAGTCCACTGGATACCTATAATGATATTCGCAAATGCAGATCATAGTGTGTATACAGTTTTATTCCGTATTTTCAGTATTTTACCTAACCTGGCGGACGTTACCTGCATGCATACGCTGCCTAGGTTCCACTTCAAACTTCCTCTGTCAAACTGAGAACGGCGGCTGCATCAGTCAAACCAGTGAAATGGCATAAATATGTCTGCTTTTAGCCAAGTCTTTATGTTTTGGGGGAGGCGTGAGATAACTCATTCATTAAGGAAATTTCCTCATGCCTAAATGACGTTTCGGGTGACCAGCTACTTTGGCCAAAGATTAAGCATTAAATCTATGTAAATAATTTGCTTTTTTACATAGATTCATGACAAAAATTATGATAAGTCATTTTATTTTAATTTCAGAAAAAAACCAACACCACTGTCTCCAGCCACTTCACCCACCAATTTTACCACATAGTATGCATTGTCTAGAAGGACTGCAATGCAGATTAACTGGATCCGTGCACTCCGATGTTCCTGTGATGTCTGCGTTAATACAATTATGTACTTTTCCATAATTTCTGCTCAGTAAAATAATCAATTCATGTTGTCTTCATTCCTATAATACCTTCCAAATATGCTCGTTTTCCCATAATGTCGGATGTTGTAGGTCGGTTGAAGTAAATGTAAGCAACTAAAGTAGGTACGACTTTAAACACATCGCAGCAAACAAAGTGTGCAAAAATATATCAACACACTCTACATACACTGCTTAATTAATTGAGTTGAGTGCGGGTATTTTTGAACGCCTACTCCGATATTTGATGGTGACTGTACGGTCACGAGCGTTAATTTGACACCCATTTCAAGAAAAATATGCTTGAAGTCGTCAATTTCCTTTCGTCCACTTTCACAAGTAAGATTTCATAACTGGTTATGAATAATGTTTTTTTTTCACTGTTTCTTAACCTGTTATTAAACAAGACTTTTTTTCCATTTTCATAACCAGAAACTAGGTAGGTTTAGGTTATATTAGTTTTGCAGCAAGCCCGGAGGGCCAAACCACCCAGAAATTGGAGCTCCGCGTCAGCGGAGCTCCGTCGACACTGTCTGATTGATTTGAAATAAGAGTGTCGACGGAGCTCCGCTCAGGCGGAGCTCCTATTTCTGGGTGGTTTGGCCCTCCGGGCCTGCTGCAAAACTAACATAACCTAAACCTACCTCATTTTAAACAACTCGTTTCGTACACATCGTGTAGGTGTATGACTAGACAGAACAAAAAAGTACCATTTTACGTGTTCAAAGAAGTCATACATGGATGTAGAACTAAGCGGTTATTAATTTTATTCAGCTGAACAAACGAGAAAAAAAATCTGACTAGTTCAGTTATAACTTATTTTATTTTCAACTGAACAAACGAGTAAAAAAATCTCACTTGTTCAGTCAACTGAACTAAACAACTGAACTAGTGGGAATAGAGGAACCTGACTACAAATTTGTCAGACTGCCTGCGCACAGTGGTCGCGTTATATGCGTGTGGTATCGTTCCCAAAACAAAACGATAAGGGAAATGGCTGAATACTGTAAATAAAGTAAGTACTAGTTGTACTCATGTCCAAAATGCAAAACCTGTCAAAAATGTTGGTCACGTTATGGCGTTATATACTTTCGAAGTATCTTTAAAAGGTCCTAGTGCCCTAACGCGACCAAAATTTTGGTCAGTTTTTACATATTTGGCATGGGTACAACTAATACTTACTTTGCTCATAATATTCAACCATTTCCCTTATCGTTTTTTTTGGTAACAACTATCGGCCGTTGAAAGTACATAAGGCCATAACTATTTTTGAACAGTTTTTGCATAGGTATTTGACATGAGTACTACTAGTACTTACTTTATGTACAAAATTCAGCCATTTCCTTTATCTCTTTTTTTTGGGAACGATAACACGTCTTTCAGCCGCCATATTAGTTAATGCGACCGCTGTGCGCAGGCAGAACGACATATTTGGCATCAGGGAGTTGCTCTCTATCCTGTCAGGCCAGAATAATCCATTTCCGAGATCGTAACCAAGTTAGTCGTGACCTCCTGTAATAACAGTGGTGGCTAAATAATTAGGAACGCTTGCATTTTTCCCATATAATTGCCTACAAATATACTTTCAATTTTGACAACTAATCAAAAAGTTCTAGACCTATTTTATTTTTAGTTACACTTATCGTTAATTAATAAACTAAGCCTCAAATTTTTGTACAGTTTACCGCTATTAAAAACGAATATTTTTTAAAGGGATTTAAAAACTTAGTGCTGACGTATCCATACAAAGTTTTTTAACATGAAATTGATGAAATATTCGATTTTAGCAGCGACAAACTGTACATACATTTAAACAGATTATTATATAATGATAAGTGTAAACTAAAAATAAAATTGGTCAAGAAATTTTTGATTGGTGGTCAAAATTTAAGTCATAATTGTATTAAGTATATCTTACGAGAAAAACGCAAGCGTTCGGTTCCTAATTATATGGCCATCAGTGTAACTTCGAGTAATGAAACTTTACTAAAATAATGTACTTCGATTTTGTTTTGAACGTTTAATACTTGAAATCAATAATTTTTTGATTCATAGCATTTTTTGGATGAGGTTTTAAACATAATAAATGAATAGTAATTCAAACTCATTTCACCAAACAATTAAGTATAATCCTGCCTCTAATTAGTAGGGCTCATCCTGGACTTGGCTCCAATTATAAAAGGACTGCTCCGCACTACAATATAACCTAGGGCGCGACCTTTGAGACATTGAATGGAAGTTGAGATACTCCTTCCATACAGGCTGCAGGCTCCGTGTAAAAATGAAACACCGGAGTTTGTAATTCTGCGACAAGGGGTTGATAATAGTATAATATGGACATCCGGCATCGTCAACCAGCCGTCTGTAGGATTTTCTTTGTTGCCTAAAACACACAAAAGTTATTTTATCAATAAATTGTATGATATCGGTTAAGTTTAAGTATACTTACTTGACCTCGCTATAAGTAACTAAGTACTATTTTTTTCCGAAAACCATACTACTATAGAGTTTTCAATAAAAGAAAAAACGCTCCCTCGGTTAATTTAAACGTTGGGCGGGACCTTGTGAATAAAAAACATTACACATATTCAGGGAATGAAACATCCAATACTTTCATTAAATATATGTCATAACTTACTCTTGTCTTATACGAGACCTAGCTTCATCCGATTGTAGGAAGACGATCCTCCTCTTCAAGACTGTGTCGTTGTTGAGAGCATCCCCCACTTGACGGATGCATCTACTAGCAGCGGTCCGTTGCGTTAATTGGTTGGATACCCCGTGATCCTCTGATCCGACCTTGTCGCCAGAAAGCTGAGAGCACACAGCACCTGAAATAATCGTAATAAATATCTTTATTGGTACTGACAAGTTTCATTGTAGGTAAGTATTGTTTATATAATGCACATACCAACTTATACATGTTAAAATCAAAATGATGCTTACCTTCAGTTCAAGGAGAACCTCCTTCAATCTCCTCAACGAAGTCAGGGAACGCAAAAGGCTGCAAAGAACTCTAAATGAGACCTTGCTTAACGTAAAATGTTCCTGAACAGCATTTCATGCATCCCGTCCGCGGCCTCCAGGCTCGCACGAGAGATTTCTCTGGGTCGGCGCCTGGATAAGCTCGTACTGTTGTGAGCAGCGTATATGTAAGTCTCAGCGGAAGCATTTTTAATAAGAAATCAAAGTTCAAACAATATAATTTTATGCGACCGCGAAGCAATGATGACAGTGATGACACGGACTCAGTTGACAGTTTCTTGGTCGTTACGGCCGTCCATAGATACCGCCCTTAGATACCGACGTTTATATCGCACTGCTAGATGAAAATAGTAGTAACTCAAAATACAATGCTTGTCAAAATCAACTTTAATTCAACTTCTTTGAACTTAAAACCAAACTAGCCATGATTTTGAGTTAATACTGTTTTGATCTAGCAGTGCGACATGGTGATTGTGCTCGTGTTCTATTCGACCTGTCAAAAGGGCAACTTGTCTAGCCTTTGTGTCAAAATAGTACCGCGTATCGACCGTAGTCGTCAAACCTATCGAGTGATAGTGATCACTTTTCAGCGTGTCAGTTGTAACGAGTGATATATCACGTGACTTACGTCATTCCCATACATTTTTCAATGACAACACATGTCGCCAGTGATCACCTAACGCTAGCGTTCGTGAACGATGGCAACTTGTCTAGCCCCACTGAACATGTGACTCATAAGTCATGACCTAGATTAAGGAGCAGCAATATCGTTATTGGGAATATCCCGAAACCCAGTTTTATTCCACTGATTCAGTGATAGATAATCAATGTTAATTTAGTGATTCACAATATCGCTCATTGAATACAAAACGGACATATTCCAAAATAATTTGCTCTTCCATTAAAAATCGTATTCCAACAGCTTCTAATTTTAAAATGCAACACTGACTCATTTTGGATTGTGTCCGTTTTGTATTCAATGAACGATATTTGAATAGAAAATATAGTGGATGGCTTGGGTGTCCCTCAGAATCCCTAACAACGTTTGTTCTAATACATCGTTTGACCGAATTTTCATTTGCCCTAAATTGGTATTCAGATGAGTCAGGCATCTGTGGTTCGGTAAGGTTAGAGTTGTATTATAACAACACTAAAATGATTTAAAATTTAAGCGGAAATTGCTTTAGAATAAATTAAAATTCGGACAAACGATGCATTAGGACAAATGACGATTAGTTGAACTCTAGTGAAGAGTTAAATAGGTTATTCCTTCCTCCCGTGGGTCGGTTGTGACAAATGAGGTAGGTATAAATAATAATCATCATCATCATCATTATCATCATCATCAGCCTATACTAGTCCACTTCTAACTCCTAACTGCTAACATAGGCCTCTCCCATTGCACGCTACCGAGCACGATCTGCGGCCACTTTCATCCAGCTCTTACCAACCATCTAGCGAAGATCGTCGCTCCACCTAGTCTGAGGGCGTCCTACACCGCGTTTGCCGATCAGCGGTCTCCACTCAAGAACACGATAACTCCAGCGGATATCCGTTCTGCGGTACATATGCCGGAGAAATTCACACAAATTGACAATAGTTACTTTAAAAACATGCTTAGATTTGTCTCAAATGCATTTCTTTTTGGTCATTATTTACTAAGAAAATAAATAAACATGTTTCTGCTAATGGCTAAAGAGCTTAAACGCCATGTGGTCTTTTACGTCGCAGTAGACTAGATTTGAAAAAACTAAACGCGGTCACAAAGTGGGCGCATTTTGAACTAATAATATTCAATGTTTTTTCTGAGTAAATAATAATCAAAAATATTCGAAAAAATATTAGTATGCTCTTGAGACAAAACTCTATAATAAGCATGATTTTTATCAGAACCTTTCGAAAAATTGTGCTATCCATTGGCCTAGTTCCAAACTAAGCTCTAAGTATATAACAATAGGTATTCAACAACGATAAAAAAGAAATAGGTACGTTCTTGATTACACAGTAACCTGACTCTAAAATAAATATTTGCCGACATCAAATAAATAATTGCCCATACCGTGAATTGAACCCAGGACCGCTAGCGTAGCAGAACCACTAGTGGTCCTAGGGGGTCCATATTGGCTTCGCTAAAGTTTATCACCCGAAATTGATTTTCCTAACGATTTGTACTCCTAATGATCACTGTTCCTAAAATTTTGTTTCCTAAAGTTTCCGTTCCTACATTTTATTATACTATTAACGTAGTCCATAACACTCAGTTTTCCGAAAATTGATTTTCCTAAAAACTTTACTCCTAATGATCACTGTTCCTAAAATTTTGTTTCCTAAAGTTTTCATTCCTACAATGTAATTGTTTGTCAATTTATCTATTTCCCATTTCTGATTTTACCTTAGTATCCTTTGCCCAATGTAATGGATTGTTTTATTAATAGTTTACCTATTATTAAATCGACTGTTATGTTTGATATTTTCTGGGCAGAAAAAAAAATAACCTCGAAGGCCAAGGCGGGAGCAGAGCTCCCGCCTTGGCCTTCTAACCTAACCTATCCGAACCGGTTCTGCCCTAATTCGTCTTTCTACTAAAACTAATTACAAATTCAAAACGAATTCAGAGCGTTAGGAACAAAGTAGTTATGAGTAGTGATTATTAGGATGTAAATTATTAGGAACAACATTTTCGGATTTCCGATAATCGACATTAAAAATTTAGTTCAACTTTGGCGCACCCGTTTGTTTAATATTTGTACAATCATATTTTAAGGTTAAAGGTTAAAGTTGTTATTTTTTAGATTATTTTTACGGTATTAGCATAAAAATAATAGAAAAAATAACATTTTTACAATTATAAATAAGTTTAATGTACTTATAATAATGTGCAATTTTAGGAATAAAAACCATTCTACATAAAACAAATATAACAATGAACAATAGTGTAAAAGATGGTTATGTTGAGAAAATATAGGAAAACAAATAGTAGTATGATCGATGTTTATTGCAACGGACATTATGAAGTTGAATGATTAGGAATTCAGAGCGTTAGGAACAAAGTAGTTATGAGTAGTGATTATTAGGATGTAAATTATTAGGAACAACATTTTCGGATTTCCGATAATCGACATTAAAAATTTAGTTCAACTTTGGCGCACCCGGTCCTAGGTTAACTCAGTAGCTATATAACGACATCGTCAAAACATTGCTATCCGGTTCAATGTTTCTCAGCCTGAGTTTCCTCAAGGCCTTGAAAAGACGTCTCGAGTAATGGAGTTATCAATTATCTTTAATAAAAAACTAAATCACTATTAATGTTTACCTTAATTCCGATGATCAAAACGATATCTTATCTTAATCGCCGGATCAATTAAAATTTAATATCAACAAAACGATGGGTACTTATATGGTTCCAGACGTAACGTCATTTGTTATTTTCTTAGTTTTCCGTTGCTATACGATCTCAAAAGCAAACATTTTTATCACACAAAATTAATAGACAGCAGGAAGAGTTATTCCAATTTAATAATATTCCATTCCAGTGTGGGGTTAAGACAACCTGTGAAACCACTAGCATAGAAGGTTTCCATATTACCTCTTAGGGTTGACGACGACGCGGCAGCCTATAGTTTGTAATGACCCTGCCTACATAAATAAATATATTTTTGATAGTTTTAAGAATTTATTATTTATTACTTTATTACCTAATCTAACTTACTTTACTTAATGTAACTTAGTTTTAAGTACTATTATGTTTTTATGATTTAAACAATGACCTTCTGCTGGAGTTTCTTGAGGCGCTTCTTCTCCGCAAAAATAGTCTTGTCGGAAGCGCTGGTAGACTCACTCTATATTACCGACGTGTAAAAGAGCCCTCATGTGGCCCATACTGAATAAATATTTTGAATTTTGTTGTTTTTTGAATATAGATAAATATTTATTTATTTGTTTACAGTGTTAGGATTGCAATCATGATCCTAGTCTTGATAATGCAATTTTTATGGGTTCTAGATCTCACTTACCATCGAGAGGGCTGGGTGCTTGTTTGCTAAATTAAATTATAATATTGCTATCACAACTGACATTTTTAGTTGTTACTCGTATTCACATGACATGTTGACAGTAAGAAGTATTAGGTATAAGTTTTTTTTAACAGGCGCGCGCCCGGTCTACTTGTAAGTCGTGACTCTTGAACAAACGAACTGTTTTCTAACTATTGTGCCTTTCTCCAGAAAATCCTCAGTTGGAAGTCGCTATTCCATTGACCTGTATTTTATTTTCAGAATTTGTGTAAATGAATACTAGCCCACAAAAATATCGCGCCAGTTACAAAAAGTCATACTATTACAACATAGAGGGCAAGACGTTATGCCAGTGCTTGTAACGATGTCAGTAAAAAAAGGCCCATTCGCAGGGTAAACTACAAATTACAGAATCAAAACAATTGTATTTAAGAATAATTATGTAGTAAACATCTAGTGACAGAACGCTATAATACTTACCTCATTTGCAAATAGCATTGCTCCTTACACGCAAGAGCTCAACCACCACAAAACTCATCTAACAAATGCTATTTTATTACTACTAGTGTAATGTCCAATTTCCCTCAACTATTAACGCACTTACACCCTTTACTTGAAGGAAGGCAGAAGCATTTAACTATGAAATGAGTAGGCAAGCGCTGCGCATGAGTTTTTCTCGCGATGATATATTTATGTTGAGTTTCTGTGCCATCCGGATGCTCTGCGGATCGCGGGAACCGATCGTAACGCATCAATAGCTGGGCTTGTGTTCACTGCAAGCTATGCAGAAAATAATTATTAACATCATGGTACTCAGAGAGCAATGGAAAGGGCGTGGAGTTCCATTGCGAGATTGAATCGGAATTTTTAAATAGTATAAAACAATGTCACTACTCGCCATCTGTCCCTCCGTATGTACGCTTAGAACTTTAAAACTACCCAGTGGATTTAAATGCTATTTTTATTCAAAGATAGAGTAATTTTAAGAGGAAATTATTTTGTGTTACAGAAAACTCAAACAAACTGAAGGGAAGAGAGGGCGGGGCGCTAGTCTATTATACGAGTATATCTGATTCTAGTATATTCTCCTAGGATGAATGGCAATCAGTGTCCAAGTGTTCTTGAACGGGAGCCATTTACCGGGAATCTCAGTGTACCTTTAAATCCAATTATATTAAAATTAATCAATAAACGCTGACCGATGGTCATAAGCTTCTGATTATGATTAATAACATGAATTATACCTACAGATACTTACCGGGTACACTACATAATTCCGAAGAGTCATAATTCCGAATTGATCAAAATTCCGAATTTTCATAATTCCGAATGAAACTTTTTGATAGAAGACTTAACTTTTTGTCATCGTTTATAAATCAAACCTAAGTAAACCTGCGTATGACAGTTAAATTATGCATTTAATCTAAAATAGCTCCAGCGTAACATAGGTTTCGGAAAAATGAAAATTCGAACAAATTAATATTCGGGAAAAAATTATCGGAATTTTAAGTTGTTCCCACATACCAAGACACAAAATACTTAATTATCACTTATAATAACTTGCAGTGTTTTTGTTACAATCTGAACTAATAATTATTACCTAAAAAAGAACCAAGGTTTATAATTTAAGTTTGGATTCACATAACAAGCAACAATATTCAAGGCAAAGTCGCGAAACAAAGCTGTCATCTATGGTCCATTCCAATAGACTTGTCTTATTTACACCATTTTATAACCTCAAAATGCATAATTTTTGGCTAAAACCACCGTTTTCTGCTGAATTTTACATCACGGATAGTTTTTTTGTTCCAAAATTGTTATTTTAGGCGAACAGGAAGCGTTTTAATAAAAGTGTTTACACAAGGCAAGTTTATTGGAATGACCTTTAAGGACATTACTAACTAACTACTTTTCAAGCAAGCAGCAAAGTACATAGCATATCTCCATGTAAAGAGCAGCCCTACCGTTTACTACTACCATTGATAACATCGCTGGACTGCAAAGAAACTGACCCAGCTACTTATCATACCGGAATAACTATCAATCAGACGGGAGTTGTACACATGTTGGGGAACTAATTATATGCATTCTTGACGGGTCTCGGACAACATGGCGTACGCATAGCATCATGCAAATTGTCAGTTGATAATGTTATAAGTTAACTTTTGAGTCAAAACGTTAGGATAACTCGAATAAAAGACCTACCAATTTATTTGAGTACAAATTTTCATTTCGCAAAGAAGGTAAATTTTTATAGTTTAGAGTAATAATTATTAGGCCTAAATCTTTATAATAACGTCAGTTAGACGATAGAAACGCACAAATGAGCAAGTACCATTATTTATAGTATCAGTCAGTACTTTTATAGAGGAACAACTGGCCCCTGAGAAATTGCAGTATTTGAAATTATATATATCAAAGAAAACGCGGTTTAACGAGTTTGTATTTTGGATGGGATATTTTTCCCGTATAACTCACGTAGAAGGAAGATAAATGTGAGAAGTTTTTTGCCAGATCATTTTCCTCATCCGTGGGCCATCAACTAAATAATCACTTACTACATAATTATGTGTGCTCAGTTGCGGGGAACATTTAATACAGTAAAAATTGGATTAAGTATGCGTCGTACATACAAAGTGTTCATGAACAAACTCTTCTAGTTCATGTCGGTTATGAATTATGATCTATGACCTCGAGTAAATTTTATATCAAGTAAAAGATTGGTTGGTTTCAGTATGGAAACTAAACTAACCAACAAGTTTTTTTTACATACACACACAAATATATAACCGTCTCGTTCAACTCTTCTATTAGGATATCATAAGCAACATAGATATTCGGCGTCACGTTGTGCACCGCAGCCGAAATTTGCCTCTCTCTTGTATCTGTGTGCGTGCCTTTCTACCAGTATCACCTCTCACTTCTTCACCCCTGGTACTTCAGATCGCAACTTTTTTTTTTTGGCTGCTCAAACGCCAAAGTTCGGTCATCGTCCCAGTTTTGGGTTCATTGTCTGCACCGTTTGCCGACCTACCTTCACATTTTGCCGGTATTTATTTTGGTCGGACAGTTAGGTTTTATGTGGCATTAAAATGCGACGCAAGATGAGATCGTCGATAAACGTATACGTGATGAATCGTGATCGAAGGACGGAAGTTGATTTTGAAAATGGAGTACAGTAAAGTTACTGTTCAATTGGTGGCCAGTGATGTTAACAACTAATCCATTAAAAGACTGATCGTCAGAAATTTTCGTTAAAATCCTTCAACGAATAAGTAGGTCATAATAATTTTGTTTCAAATTTTTAGAAGTTGCTGTGGGTGGTTTTTGTAATTACCGCTTGCACAAAATTTGTGTTATAGTTACAAAAAATCATACAAAAGTCCCAACTTGATGAAAACATGTGCACGTGTAATTTATTATGTTTACTTTGAAATCCCTTTAAACCTTAAAGTTGGTATTAGTTTAAGGTTGATGATGATGACTCAGTTTTCATCACTTTGTTTAAAATAAAAGACCTCAAGCATAATTACATGAGGATAAATTTTAGTCATATAAAAAAAAAAAAAAGACTAGCTCTTGGGATGACTTATTCATAGAGCTTGTTTAGTTGATGATGTTAAAACGCATAAATTTGTATTGTGTTTTTAAAGTTCATCCAAGCATTGAAATTATGCATGTTTTGTGCTGATTTTTCTTTTTCTTTAAAAAATAAAAACTAACAATGACGCACGAAACGAAAACCTGGAAAAAGTTAGTACGGATATGTGTTAATGATTCAGTTCTTATGTCGCACACACGTCAGTCTCACAGCGCTTGTGGGAGATTGAATGTCATTTCCGTCCCGGTTATCTGTTACTTACTTAAGATGATTGAGACGCTTAAAATTACCATACAAAATGTGATGTTTCTCTCCTCTTAAATCTAGTTAAAATTTTATGATTTATGAATGTCTTGTAGATGTTATGAAAAACTAGTCTGTACTTTTTCCTTTCTGAAAAATAAAAAAAAGGAAACGTATAGACCTTGTTTTTCACAACAACTACAAGTTATACATGGTGAAAATCTTACTTGATTAAAAGGGTGAGAAAGTTTTGGCCCGGAACTAAATTAGTTTTTTTTTTTTCAGTTACGCGATTTAACCCTCTGTACACAATCGTCTTAAATACCCACTCTTACGCAACTGCATAAAGGAGGAGCACGATTGACGTCTGAAAAACTAGAAAAAAATCGCTGAACGTGTAAAAAACATGGTACAATCATGCTATGATTTTTTACACTATGTACTTTGATGAAGACTACATTTTAATATGTATTCTTTTGCTATAATTTTTTTTTTGCGATATTTGGATGTGTTCAGGTCAAGGATAGGTACAGCTTTTTAATATCCGCGGAAGCGGATGTAGGTAAAAAATATTTTTAAAGAGACTTTATGAAAAATTACACAAAGAAATGAAAAAACCTATTAAAAATTTTTTAAACGTAAAACAATTTATACAAAAAAAATATATACCTTATCCACATCTTATTTTGTCTTATCTTATCTTACAATTAGGCCCTTTCGGATACACTTCGACCCCTTTAGGATCTCTTGTACAATTGCCCACTTACACACTAAGCTGTTCGAATTTGCAGGTCTCCTCATGATATTTTTTCTTAACCATAAGAGCATCGGGTAATGTATTTAAGTTAAAAAACAGTCAAGTGCGAGTCAGACTAGCACACCGAGGGTTCCGTAGCGCCGCACAGTTGGTACTGCGAATACGGAGGCAAATGTCCGCAACACCCCTTGTAGAGGCAGTGCCAACGTAACCATAAATTTTGATCAAAATTACGATGATTGTGTGTCATGAAATAAAATAAGTAATTAAAGAATACAAAACAGACATAAAAAAGGAGTTAGTTTCTTCGCGAGGCATGTAATTTTAAAAAAAACCTTGTAAAGAAGATCAATGGATATTATGAAAGAGTTTCCTCCTACGTTATCAATAAAATTGTCATTGAACCGTCAAACATTCGGTTATCTAAATAATGACATGAGTATAACTCTTTATGGCTGTCATATGGCTCTTTTACTGCTTTTAGGCAAATTGGGTGAAAGGTGAACGACCTCCATTTCTCCGGTCAACGATCCGCGATTACGGTGATAGCATTTCGACTACATACAAACTTTCTCAATCTCGTATGTCGCAAATATGTGGGCTCTAACATTGAACTCTATTTTATGCGAATCAAACTTCTGTTTACAATGTCAAGTCTTTGTCTGAGACTAAGACAGACAAGGCTTGATTCGCCAAATTTTGAACGTTCCAAATTTGAATTTCATATGCACAGTTCGAAAGTTCGTTGGCTGAAAAGTTGTTTCTAATTTTAATTTTAAAGCAAATTCGCGATTTGAATTTCGAATGTGTTTTAATCCACTTACTTAGTTACGGAATGGACACAATAACGGACCAAAACGCCAAAAACACCAAAATAATTATGTAAAGAGGTAGAGGTAACATTTGAAAGCGTTTGACGGAAAACTAAAAAGTAATTTAGACACAAACAAAACGGTCTCAAAACGTGCTTTGATCTGTAAAAAAACTAGATGTGTATGCAATCACTAACATTACTCTTGAAAATAATAGTTGATCAGCTCTGTAGCAAAGTGCGCTCTTGGCTTCAATTACTAGTTTTTTTACATAAATCTATTAATAGGACCAATTTGGAAACTCAAATCTTATTCTTGTAATACTTAAACGTTTGACGTTTATTACTTTAAAGTGATCCGAATTGCCCTTAGTATCTACTTGATCTTATCGAAGCGATTGCAGCGATACACATACTGAGGTAAAGAATTCCCGTACACAGTATAAATACATAATTATCTTGGTACTTCCTTCTAATCATCAACATCATTATGCAAAACTACTAACATTGTTTGCAAATAAAATTTAAATATATTAAGTATATTATTATTAAGTATCTCCAGAATAAAGTACGGATTGTCACAAAATTTATTTCCCACAATGTTTTAGTTAGTTTAGTTATTAGTTTGAGTAATACAAAAAAAGAAAAAGAAAAAAGGGAAAAGCGCTTCAGCAAAGGAAAGAGACTATTTTCATGCAGACGACATTACAACATACATTGCGAAGTTGACTAGTTCCAAGATATTGTACAGTCAACCAATTTGATCCCTAGGCCACTAAGGACTTTGTCATATTGACATTGTAAACGAAATCATAGGAAGCCTCTTACGTTTTGGTTGTCAACGTCACTTTAACATAGTCCATGTGGTCTAGAAATCAAATTGGTTGACTGTACATTGAATTTTCACCTGCTATAAATAGAGGTATGATGAAACAGGAGGCAGAAAACGTCGCGTCTGTGGTCTGCCTAGACCGAAGCGCTTATGACGTCAGCACAGTCATACACGTGTAGAAAGTTAGGAAGCCGGCGAAAGTCTCTATGTCAATTTGTCTAGCGTATCGCCCATAAAATAGTGAGATTCTAAAATAACACTCGACGTGGAGTTATGGCTATGGCATTTTTGTATCAACTTGAAAAAGGCCCCTTCCTTAACGTAGTATTACTGATTTGGTGTTCCATTGTTGGGCTTTCGGTTTCTCAAATATTTACAAAATTAAATATACCTAATATAACTTATGAAAAAGAGAGCTTTAAAAACCAGAAGCGTAGGTACTCAATAACAAAATGCAAACTTTTTTTATTAATCGAAATAAAAACAAATTTAATAAAACGAAAATATAAAATATTGTATGTACTACAGCTAACTTATAAAATAATGCCTTCCATTGCACTCACTTGCGGCATCGTGCCGAGGACACTCGCAGCGCTGCGTTACCCCGCTGCACTGCGATGCTCCAAATCTTTGAGCAAAAAAAGCCTTCCCTGTTGTCGCCAGAGACACCGATTAATTTGTAAATTTTCACCTCACCTATTCGGAAAGGGGAAATTTCTTCCCTGCTAGGAGGGATCGAAGTGGCAATTTTCTATTTAAGGACATTCGGTAAAATTTGAATAATACGTACTACAATTTTTCTTGTTAAATTTGTAAATAATTAAATTCGTTTTATCACTAAGATCTTTCATTTTCCTCATAAGTGATGTGAAAAGCAGTCACACGGTAGTAAAAATATTTCCACCTTGGGCGTTAACACTTGAATCCCTCACTACGCTCAGGATTCTATTTTTTCCTTCGCTTCGTTCACGATTTAATGTACGCCCTCGCCGTAAATATGTCATTTTGCTCCCTCGTGACACAATCTACTATTAGAAAATACCAGGGAACATTTTACGAGTGAGTTTGTTGTTCAACTTTTTCTCCTTCGGTAGTCAATTAAAAATGAATGTTGCGTCTCTATGTGTCAGCAGTCCAAGTTACAACCAAGTTACAACACAGTCTGACTTCAGTTTGTTTACGTCGACGTGGCTGACTCATAACGCTTCCTTCGTTCATTCATAACGGAGAAAATGATTACTATACTAACTTCGCGACCTCGTTTGAAGAATTCGAGGAATTTCTTCCATGTTCTTGCCATTTCTATGGCGCTTTCAGAGAAATCTATGAAAGAAATCGAATGTTTATTTGGTATTTACTTAAGTGGCAGTGGGGGTGTTAAGCCTTTCACAACTCGACCTTAGTTTTCCAACCATTTAATTAGCAAATTTTTTCACAAGATAGAAATGCATTTTGTTTTAAGTTTTTTAAGAAATTACTTATAGAACTGTTAGGTTAAGTTAGGTTAAGTTAGGTTAGTTTCAGAAAAAAAAGCTAAAAGAGCGAAATGATTAAGTAGAAAATACAGTAAAATATTTTCCACATTTCTCAATACCATCTGAATTAATGCAGAATGTTGTGGAACTTAAAAGAAAAGTTTATCTGTGTTAGCGTGACAAACATCGTAGCATTTAAATATGGTGTCAAAGACGAGATATTGCAAAAGCCCTCTGAGAATCGGAAGGCTATGAATGACTCTTCGACTGTCGACTCCTGCGTCACTCCTGGGCCCCTGGTAGGTGAGTCATCCACTTTCAACTTGAATGACTATTTGACGCAGTAGCTGGCTACTGAAGTCTAAGAAATAGTATTATAGGAATTTTTAATTTTAAATCAGTTCTAAAGTATCGTTAAAACTGAACCTGCCTATAACTGGCCTATTGGGTATTAATATGTATGAAGTACGTGCGGTTGCCCGCGACTCCGTCCGCGTAGAAGTTATTTATCGCTCTTCCCTCGGGAACCGTAAATTTTTCCAGTATAAAAAGTAACTACGGCTTCGGCTTTACGGCTAGCGAATGCTGAGTTGGGACCGTTTGGCAACAATTTCTCTGCGTCTTGTTCTTTTTTTATCTTGTTAAATTGTATATTGTTGCGAATAAATATCCCTTTATCTGTATCTTTTAACTTATGTTTTACTCCAGACTATAATTTAAATATGTATCTCTTTGACACATTTCATCCAGATCCGTTCAGTGGTTCTGGCGTGATTGAGTAACAAACATTATCACACCATCCAACCAATTTTCTCATTTTAATAAATACTACTGTAATCAGTAGTAAAATTTTTGGTGACTCTACCGATCATACTTCGAACGTCTACATAGTCGCACCCCCATTTACGAGAACTGTATTTTCTAGCAAATTAAAATGTTTCCTTAGAATCGAAGACGATAGATAATAATTGGGATATTCATATGTAGCAAGACCATATGGAGAGAAAATCTCTCCTAAGGGCACTTTAGACTAATAATCCGAAACTATCATTTTCTTTTAAAGTTTAATACATGTCTTTACAGCTTTTGGAATGTCAGGCCTGACAGACTTGGGACTGTAGGTAGACAATTAGTCTGAGGTGCCCAGTTGACGTTTATTATAGATAGCGGTAACGCGAAATATTTCTGCTAATCAAGTTGCATGGCCGGTTAATTACAGTAAAACTAATCAAGTGGTAACGGTCTATACGAGTAATAACAGTATCTATTGTAATGTGGATTAACCCGACCCATTCTTTGCTAATAAGAATACCTGAGCTATCAAATTAACAACTGCGTAAAATGTGTGTAAAAAAATACTCAATCATTCATAAATAAGCTATGTATAAACCTATTTTACTCAAAGTACGCCAAGTACGCTTTGTCACTTTCTGTCAGATGCAAAGGTCACAATGACAGATAAGGAAAAATGTATTTTAAGGGCATTTTATCAATTGTCTGTTCAGTTTACGACTAAGAAGGTTAGTCTCGACTCTACTGACTAAACTCATGACTAGTACTAATCATGAAAACACTCACGAACAAATCCTCACATATCACACAAATTCTTGCCCATACCGGGAATCGAACCCAGGCCAGGACCAACGTTCGTAGGGCACCAACAACTAGGCTTACCGCGTCGTCAAAGATTATAGAGAGTTTCGTAGACATATTTGTTTGGTTCTGTAGGCGGGTTCAAGCACTTAGTTGTCAAAGTTTTACGAACTTCTGGCTGGACTCAGATTTCTAATAAACTAAGAGGGCATTGTCGCTACGCCTACTTGTTAGATGGTTCTCTTTGACAATTCGCATTTCGAGTACGATGTATCTACCAGCTGGTCTGTGGTCCCTTCAGTGGCCCTAGACAAGATGCAGTTGAAAGTTATCATCACTGTAAGATCATCGATTAGTACACTCACGAACCGGGATTGTTGAGCCACTTGCCATTGTTCGTAATTTAGCCGCGTATTCAATAAACATTGTCACCGACTGGCTGACAGCTATTCGATTTGCATTACACGGCCAAATTAGAAACAAGGGTAAGTGGCTCAACAATCCCGGTTCGCAACTGTACAAGAGGCACTTATGTAGTTTAAGACTGCGCCAAGCGTACGCCGGATGTACAGTGGCGCCCTTATTACTTTTATTGTGTTTTATAATAAACTAAAGTATTTTCTTGAAATTGGACGAAATGTTTTTGTACTACAAATGTAAATACAACTTATAGAGATCATATAGTTTAATAACAATTCACCTTCGAGTTATTAACTGAACGGAAAAAAGTGGCCACCTTTTCCAGTTAAGCTCACTACTCAAAGGGTAATTGTTATTAAAGTTTATTACGTATCCCATAAATTGTGTTTTTACTTACACTACAAAAACATTTCATCTGATTCCAAGGAAATTCTTTAGTTCATTAGACAACACAATAATAGTAAAGAGGGCGCCACTGGACGCTCGGCGTTTGCTCGGCGCAGTCTTAATAGATTTAGAATTCATTAGGCCTAGCCTAGATGCAAACACTACTAACGTATCTGTTTTCTATCGACTCAAAATACATAGAGTAGACATAAGCAGTTGCCGCGATCTTACGTGTATGCTATACATATTATCGATTTTCGAAAATCTCTAACTTAATGTTGAGCGTCTAGACTTGGCCTCTAGGGATTGAACATCGAACTGAGTACATTTTGAGCACAAGTCGACAATACACATTCAACCGACATGAAAGAAGCAGACGCTCTAGGACAAGATGCATTTGGCGTTCCTTATCGTTATCCAAAATGTATAGGATTGGCGCAAGCTGTCAGATGGTCGCGTCGAGCGCCTTTTTTTTTTTTATGGCATAGAGATGACAAACGAGCACACAGGCCACCTGATGGTAAGTGGAAACTGTGACCCATAGACATTCGCCTACGTCATTCCCATACATTTAGTCAGTTTTCGAAAATTGTTTACGATAGCCTCACGGAACACTTCTCTGAACACCAAATGACGCTTTTTAAAATAAGAAACCAATTAAAAGCTGTTTGCATAAAATAGCTACTTATTTCTAATTATTTTGGCGCTTTCGAGTCGGACGGAAAGTGGTCGGAAATCGCCGGAGCCAATAACCTGCGCGTGATCCGATTGGGTGCCGTCGCAGAGGTGCCCAACTATTTGACAGTTGTATTTTTTTTTAATAGATTGGAAAGTTCCACTGCTGTGCAAAGGGTTTGTTCACTTTACCTTTGTTTCAATAATGATCTATCTTCTGACAGCTTTGTCGAAAGATTAATATGGAAAAAAAGATTTTCCAAAGAAATAATAAAAAAGTGGATAAAAATTTATAAATGAAATGAAAATAATTAGGTAAAAAAAATTAACATGTTCCAAACAAAAAAAAAGTAACACTGAAAGAATAAAAATAGGAATTTTGAAATAGAACCTATTCAAATTAGGTTTAGAACAAGAGCATAAAATCATATTTTAGTAACATAAAACACACATTTTGAAAATTTAATGCTTTTTATTAACTTGCCATGCTCGTATGTTTTTTCGTTTGGATCAAGCCTCGCATGTCTATTTTCAACCAGTAGGCCTATTGTCTAACGCACTCGCAATCGCAATCGACTTCAAAACAGACTTTTTTCATTTTGTATGCAGACAAGCTTCTTTTTGAACATTTTAGAGGGTAAAGTCGAAGGAAAAAGAGGAAGAGGAAGACCTAGGCTTACTTACTTCAACCAAATAAGACAGAAGGCCAATGTCGTGTCGTATCAGGAGGTGAAAAAGCTAGCACAGAGTAGAGAAAAATGGCAATTACTTCACCGACAAGAGCCTAGCTCTTAAATTTAATGATGATGATGATGCAGACAAGCGTTCGATGTTTAAAATAAAAACAATTGCGATTGCGAGTGCGTTAGGCAATAGCCCCTCCGTTCCTGTAAATACAACGGGTTCAAATTTGGACCACATATGTAAACCCGATGACCATGCAATACTTTGGTATGTAAGAGGTGATCTGATGATGGAGTCGGAAGGTAGTGACAGGATCTCCGCTATACTTAACGTAGACCCACCGTGTTGGGACTCGTTAGTTTTGTCTTGACAAGCAGATGTTGATGACCGGTAAATACCTATTTAGGTCCTCCGTGGTTAATTATGCTCCATGGTTATATTGAGGCAATCTGTATTGTAAATGATTCTATTGCTTCATTCACTTCGTGGCTGGATGTATTGTATACATCAACTGTTTTCAGCGTCATCCACTTGACTTATAATGTAGGTAACAACCGAAATAGTCGGGATCCTGCCATTTTGCCAAAATTATTTTTGTAAAATTTCATTACCCAAACCAATTTTCGCAACTGTTTTTTTGCCAATGCAATCTTTGGCATAACTATTATACGCTAATTTACATTTCGTCAAATTTTCATTAAGCAGAGTTTAACTTTGGATACAGACATTTAGGCATTTGGTCTTTTGGCAAATGCTTTATTAAGACATTTAGGCGAATTTGTCTGAAAAAGTTTAAAGTTTAAGTAATAATTTTGAACAACACAGTATGAATTTATTACCGAATAGTTGCCAGGTAAGTAGGTTAGTTTAGGTTAGAAATAACTGGTACTTTTACTAAATGAAATTTAGTCAAACTACCAGTTGGTAAGCGAGTCAATGACTAAACATTCATGTGCCAAACATTACGTTTGCGTAACTATTATTTGTGAATAGTTAATTTGGCAAACAATTAATTGGCAAATGAAATTTTACAAAAAAATATTGGGAAGTGATAATTTGTCAAACATAATTTGATAAAATAAAGGTGACCCGAAATAGTCACTATGGGGCATAGTTACCCATAAAGGAGTAAAGGAGGAAGTTGCTAAAAAAGTAGAGTCGGGTACCAAAACCTGTTCCAAAAATGATTTTTAAGACAAAATAAATTGTGTGTAAATTTAAATAACTAGTAACTTGTCAGAAATCCCACATTATCCAGGCTAATGTTATTAATACGTGCCTAAACAAGTTTAATCGAAGAATTTGCATCGACTTGAGGGTAACTAGTACGTCATTAACAACCCATTAAATATGATAAACTGCAACGGAATGCAGTTTGAGATTCGTAGAAGAAAGTAGATTGATTAAAGTGTTAATTTAATAATATTTGAGTGTGTTTAGTGGAATTGGGTGTAGTTGAGGAAAGAAAGTGGCGCGTGTGGGTCGGGAAAGTAGTGTAAGTATTTCATTTATGAGTTTGACTTTAGTTTTCTTTTATTTAATAATGTGTTTACTTTAAGATATGAGAAAGATTATTATCAAGGAGGAATTACTGGCAATTGCTTTTGTGTTTAATAGAAGACTTACACACATACATACATTAAATCACGTCTGTTTCCCAGAGGGATAGGCATAGACCACTTGAAATGTTTATATACCTACACATTTAACGACATATAACTTTGATTTCTTAAAATACTGGGTTTAATTTTATCAGTAATAAAAATTAGGTTGTAGTATATAATAATATTAACTGGGATTTCATTCACTAAGCTTTTTGTAATATTTGTACTTATTATTTCTTAACAATCTTAACCATAAAGACAAACACACTAACAAACCAGTAAAGTCACCAGCAATAATGTTTTACCCAACATCGCGCTCCAAAATATCTGACACGCTCAGCCGCTTATAAAAGAGACATGTCAGATATTTTTGACCACAATGCTGTATTATAATATATTAGTACTGGTGACTGTACCACAATAATACGAAGGTATGTAATAAATTCATAAATTCTAGTCTTGTACTTAGAGTACTAGACAACGTTAAACTTATTGATATACAGTTCTACTTACTTAAATAAGTACATAGAAAACATCCAAGACTACAGAACAAAAACTCACGCTCATCACACAAATATCTTCGGGATTTGAACCCAGGACCGCTAGCTTCGTAGACAGGGTCACTACTTATCATGTATTTTAACGTGACGTAACGTGTAGTAATGAAGAATGTAATGTAATATTTAATGTACAGTCAACTACAGATGTAATAAGGTGAAAAAGTGGATGCATCTCTTTGTAGTCGAATTTAACAATCAAAGGATGTTTTTTAGTACAACAAATAGCAAAAAAAAAAACTTCTGGCTTCTACTGAAACTATTGCCGAATGTTGGCGACCGCCGCGGTCAGCGACATTTCACCCATTTCCATTTGGGCGGGCGGCGCTGAATCAAAGACACTAGTAACCTACCTTGTGACTATAAAGTTAAAGTATAAATTGCTATGTCGCTGGAGACTAGAAGAGATCGCGCTAATGCTTTGGCCACACAGCGAATATTGACCTAGAATACATTTGTATTTATTTTTCATGTTAAAGTTCGAGGTGAATAGATAGTTTCAACACCAAAAAAAAAATTATAAGGTACGCGTAGTTTGTGTTGATTTAAAAAAAAGTTCCACATATTGCATATTTTAAGTGAGACTGCAAAACCGCGTAAGTAACAATTTTAAAAAGGAGCAAAATGCGCCTTTTTTCTAAGATATAAAGGTTTGTTTTCCTCAATAATAAATTTGTTAGTTTCGCGGTTTTGCAATGTCACCGACGATATTGCATGTGTTGCATCGTTATTTATTACTTAAAAAAACTCGTATCTGATATTTTGAGATGTATGAGTTTGAACTTAATTTTCTTCACTTTTAAGTTTTAAATCGTACGTCACAATATATGAGATACGAGGGTTTTTTAAAGCAATGATACACGTAAAAAAAGCAAGACTAAAAACAAATTATAGCCTTGTAGTCTAGTAAATAATGCTTTAAGTTAAGGTGACAGAGTTCAAATTAAATTAACAATGGAAATGTTTTTTAAATATTAAAATTTTCGGAAATTATGCGATATTGAACTACATGTTATCCCACATTATATACTCCAAATAAAGTCTAGAATCAATGATTAAAATCCTTCGAGTACGTCCCAGGCACAGTGTATAATTATCTATGTACCTATTTATATCGTTGTCTAACTACTTAGTACACATAGCACAAGCCTTTTTTTTTTTTTTTTTTTTGACGGAGAGGAAATGCATTTACGCATCGTCCCCCCCGGCTAGGGCAGCCTAATGGGGGGGGGGGTATGACGGACTCTCAACCACCTCAGCTGAGGTGGAAGCCTACCGTCTAAAACCTCTCCGGTGTTAACCTCCAAAGGCTGTTAGCGGGGGCACCGTGGGCTGATGACTATGCCACCACTGGGTGCCCCCCAGCCGCCCCAGCCTATTGCTGGGGCACCTGCGCCAAAGGAAGGAGGGTTCGGTTAACACTCCGAACCCTCCCCCAGACGTGTAGAACCATTTTGTGGGACCCTATCCCCACGGTCCTACTAGGGGTTCAGGCTGGCAGCAAACTGCCTCCGCCTTCGCCCTACACGTCTACGCCGGAGCGGGTGCGCATCCACCTCCGCCTCGCGCTCCCGCTCCGCCGCCTCCTTCTGCGAGATGACGCTCTCGCAGAAGGAGACGACCGCCAACCACGATCTCTCACTGCTCAGCATGGCCGACACCACGCTGTGCAGTGAGAGATCGGAGACATAGCACAAGCCTAGCACAAGCTTAGTTTGGGAATAAACATAACATGCAGTTTTCTGAAGCAGGCTTTTTGATAGACTTATTGATTTCGACAAGTGTATATTAAAAAAAAATGCCAATTTAAAAATATAAATATGGGTATTAGGTAATGTATATGTGCATGCAGGTTTTTCGTTTTGATAGAGTTGTTGAAGAGAGTTTTTTTTTTATTGGATTGTAGATATTAATGTATTTATCGTGACCTCATGACCTTCAAGGCCCAGGTTCGAATCGCACATGCACTTCGGTTCAATAACCCACTAGCGCATCATTTTGGCTAGCTCTCATACATTACGTGACGGAATTTTTTAATTGCATCTCGCTCCCATGCTCCGCCGCCTGCGCAAGTGCGAGCGAGACGGCCGCAGATTCGTTCTCGCGTATGTTTGAGAATAGGGTCCTTGACATGAGAGCACGAACGCGAAATTCGTTAATGATACCTAACACTTTTTTAAGTAAAATATTTTTTTTAGTTAAGTTTAGTGCCGAAAATTTTTAAGTGTAGATAGGTAAAATTACTAATAATATATATTTTTTTTATCTATCGTTTATTATGGCATTGGTGTAAACAATTTAAGATAATTTAACAACTATAATTCTGAGAAACTACTTCGTCATCTACATACGAGTATATATTTATGTAGGAATTTATTTGCAATTTCTAGAAGCTTTCGGTAAAAAACATCGAAAAGAGATGTTAAAATGGAGATGCTTTTCAAAGGGTAAATGACACCGAATGGAAGATAAAAAAAAACAGATCCATTTAGCCCTCGACCCTCGTCTTTTAGTAAGATAGAGGTCAATCGCTAATCAGTCTTCAGTTTTCAATGAAAACGATACTCAGAAGGTTTTAAGGTATTGCTGAAAGAATTTTGTAAATCGGTTAAGTAATTTTAGAGATAATTGCTCAGATACGAGCGTACACAAGGATCAAGCACGGGCCTTCCTTTTTTCCTATCGTTTTTTTTTTAACTTTCGAGTTGATTAACGTAGCCTTTGAACAATATTAATTATAGTCTTTGACGACGCATTGGCCTAGTTGTTAGTGACCCTTACGAAGCTAGCGGGTCCGGGTTCGATTCCGGTACAAATATTTGTGTGATGAGCGCAAGTATTTTGTTTTTACGTCCTGGAGGTTTTCTATGTATTTAATTATGTATTCTTGTAACATAAGTACTTATATCAATGACTACTACAGTTAGCGTTATAATTGGCAGCACATTTTGAGGCTTTGTCACTTTAACGTAATGTTTTTTTTACATTAATAAAAACATAATGAAAATTAAATACTTAACATATTAACTTGATCTAAGTAACTATAATATGTATATATATGTATATATATATATTCACCAGCAAATATATTCTAACACTAGCGTCCCGCCCTAGCTTCGTTTCGTTTTATGTGAGTATGATATACTATATGCTATATATCATACTCACCTTCCTCGATAAATGGACTATCTAACACTGAAATAATTTTTCAAATCGAACAGACCAGTAGTTCCTGAGATTAGCGCGTTCAAGCAAACAAGCATTTGCGGGTGGTAGGACCTTGTGCAGGGCCCGTCCGGATCGCTACCACCATCTTATCCATTAACCTACCGCCAAACAGCAGTGTTCGCATTGTTGTGTTCCGGTTTGGGGATAAGACAGCCGGTGAAATGACTAGCATAGAGGCATTCCATCTTAGTCCTCAGGGTTGGCAACGCATTTGCAGTCTTAGGATTGCATCGCAGTCCTGTGAATGCGAATGTCTATGGGTCACAGTTTCCACTTACCATGAGGTGGCCTGTGTGCTCGTTTGTCTTCTCTATAACATAAAAAAAAAAAAAAAAAAAAAAAAAAAAAAAACTCTTCAGCTTTTTAATATTAGTATAGATTGACACGACTTTATTACTAGAGGTATAGGAGCATGTCAGATATTTTTGGGCCTAACGTTGGACAATATATTATACCTGGTGACTACTCACTAGAGCTTAGTTTGGGACTAAATAGCTTGATTTTTGTGAAATTACCCGGTGATTTTAATTTGTTTATGTATTATTAATATTTTAAATGCAAAATGTTTGTATGTCGTTGATCGTTTGATGATTTAATTTGGTTTGCAAATAACTTATTAACTCCAGCCATCTTAGGATACTTTTTATCCCAACAAATCGCAAAGTCTAACGAAATCAGAAGACTTTACCGAGTTTTAGCGAAAAGTCAGCCAAAAAGAGAAACAAAGGAAACATAATCGGAACTATAGAGAACGGAGTTTCCTGTACGTATTAATTAAAGTAATAGGAATTACCGAAACGATTAATTACCTACTTATATATTAAAGGAAAACGACCACAGAATAATCTGGAGATAAAATTAAATTACATTAGTGTTTTAATTCTGGGAATTTACTTTTATCACGTATTAAAATGGAATTAATTTAGTTACTGAGGATAAATTGCACTTTATATAAAATTTACTTGTGACACGTCCTGGTTTCAAATGAGAGATTTTTTATGACATGGAGCAGTCTTAACACAGGCCACAGTAGACGGGACATTTCAGTGTACATTGCGCAGCTTATATGAAACCAAGTGATGAATCAGCGTGTTAATTTTGCAATGTATAATAAATATATACGATAGCTCTTATTTACTTCACAGTAGTGGCGGTTGAGTTAAAAACAATACAATTAACGTGTCAAAGCCAATATGGCTTTACCCAGCAGAATAGAGACCCAGGTCACCTGGGTAGTGATTCTGTAAACAACGCTGGTCGTGCGGGGTCACTAGTAGAAGTAAGGCTGATAATTGAAAATGCACGCGCTACAATGTGTTGTTCGCACTGACGGGACTACTTAATCTCGCCGCTTGGATATCACTCGACAGTCCGCACGACAGGTCGCTAGTAGAATGACTAGGTCGTAAAATGACTGACTCGCAAAATGACCACACCGCTTGTAGCCTATATCTTAAAATGTCCGAGTCGCAAAATGGACACAGTGGTTGTTTCATTTTAACATTTAAGTACAGTCGACGGAGCCCCGCACGGCGGGGCTCCTATTTCTAGGTAATTTGCTCTTCGGGCATTTAAAGTAACCTAACGAACCTAACCTACCTAGTTACGCAAAGAAAGTAGTCCTTTTGCGACTCGGACATTTTGAGATGTAGGCTACAAGCGATGATGTGGTCATTTTGCGAGTCAGTCATTTACGACCTAGTCATTCTACTAGCGACCTGTCGTGCGGACTGTCGAGTGATATCCAAGCGGCGAGATTAAGTAGTCCCGTCAGTGCGAACAAAACACATTGTAGCGCGTGCATTTTCAATTAAGCAGCCTTATACGTTCGACCCATCATGCTTCTAAATTGAAAATGCACGCGCTATAATATGTTTTGTTCGCACTGACGGGACTACTTAATCTCGCCGCTTTGCATATCACTCGACAGTCCGCACGACCGGCGTTGTTTACAGAATCACTACCCTGTAGTTTTATTCTACTTGGGAAAAACCCATATATGTACATTTCATTCTCAAGAGTACAATCTTAAACTGCAATCCAAAAGTGAGCTTTAGACTAGCAATAAATGCAGAAGTTGACTGCAGTCTTACTCTAACTTTAAAGTTAGAAAACGACAGCAAAATTGTGCTTCATGTTCTAGAACTAAAGTTAAAGTAAAACAGCAATCAACTTATGCAATTTTAATTGCTAGTCTATTTCAACTTCAAAACTACAACACTGCGGACTTAAAGACCTCTAAGCTAGTAATTTCACCGGTTATCTTGTCCCCACACCGAAACACAACAATGCGAACACTGCTACTGGACGGAAGGTAATTGTAAACTCTGAAAATTGCACAGAATAATTTCGATTTACATACCTTTCCCGTGTTATTTATTTAAAAGGTACTTCCTGCAAATCCATAACATTGTGGTGATAGCTATATGTGTTCATGCTCCTGTTTTCCCTAATTTGTATATCCTTACCTCCTTCTTTACTACCTACCAATTCAGGAGACATGCATTGGTCGATGTTTTTTGACCTAAAGGTTATATTATAGTATAGTGTCTAATGTTTTATAGATAATACGGAACCCTTCGTGCGTGAATCCGACTTGCACTTAGCCGGTTTTTTTTAGATCGTCGATCAGCCTCGGGGTGCCAATATTGCTCTTATTGGTACGTACAACTTTTCTACCCCAATGGCCATCGGTTCCTCGAGTAATTTACCCCGACCATTGCAATTAAACAAAATATTCAACTCGCTTTGTTATGTCCGTAGTTCTACTTTTGAGGTAGGTATACCGTTATATAAGCTGAAATAATATGGTAAGCAAAATGACATAAGTATTAAAAAAAACGAGTATAATCACAACCGCTTGTATGCAATCAAGTCTTTTTACTCGACTGCGCCAAAAGGAGGGTTAGGCGTTTGACCTATATGTATGTCCAACTGTATGTTCACTCGTAACTACTAAACGGCTAACCCTATTTTAACAATTTATACGTGGTTAGATTTGTCTTAACCACTAGAGTCTCATAGGCTTTATTAAAATTATTTACATGTGAAATTGGCCAAATAAAAAATAGATACCTAAGTACATGATAAGTAACATTACTTTACGACATTATCCAAACAGCCGTTGGGTTTTTTAAGATTGCAAATTGAGATTAACACATACGTAATGTAGTTTTAAATTTTTTTAACCACTTTGTTGGCGTAATTGAAATGTATAATTATCATGCCAAGTTACAGCTTTGTAAGTACCTACCTACTAAGAGTCTTTGAGCTAGACTGCCGACAGACGGACTGACGGAAATGGTGGCGAAACTAAAACGGTTCCTAGTTTGACTTCGGAACCCTAAAAACGGTTTATCTATTTGGGAGCTATGATGCGACAAACAGACATACATAAAACTTGTACCATTTTTTTTGCGTCATACGATTAATAATCACAAATCCTCCGAATCCTTTAATCATTCCGTCTCGGTTCTAATGAACACGGAAAACACGTTATTTTATCTGTCTTCCACATTAAGGTCGAATACGAGGAATTAATTATTCCTGAAATAAACTAAGCTAGGTATGACATACAAGCCTATTTAATGTATTTATAAATAAAAAAAGTTCCCCGTTACCACATCTTTAAAGGAAAAAGGTTGTGATAGAAAACGTTTTTACCTTATAGAGGCTCATGTAATTCTTAGTTTTTATTGAAAAATCTTATGTATTTTGTATTAATAAACTGCTCAAACACCGGCAGGGACAAACAAAGGTGACATAATTATAAATAACTTTTGAATAGATAAAATCTCCGATATAGTTGCCTTCATCCTACCCTTGGAAAGACATAAGAAGCAAACTAAGCCCAAAGCAATGTCATCTTAACCCTTAAATGCATAGCGTGTCGAAAATCAAACGCGTCTTTAAAGTTCATTTCCAAATTAGAATTTTGACAAAGATAAAACTCTTACTGCATAAATTCTAAGTTTGAAAGGGGTTTGGGTAAAAGTGTTGTCATTTGTAAAAGTCATACATTTTCAAAGTGAGCGGCCATTAGTAAAAGTGGTAAATTATGATAGAATAATTTAAAAAAAAACATGTTTTGTTATGTAATATTTATAACACTCTTAAATGCATCGGAGCCGAGTACTCCTGGTAGGCACAGGAATAAACCCCCTTTTTCGTTAATAATGAATGACTTACCCCTTAATCAAATGTTGGGAAACTATATCCCACTTAATTTTATAGTTTTCATTTATTTTTCTGTCTTTTGTTTGTGTCTTAATAAAGTTTTTATTCCTTTATCTTTTAAAAATGGTCCCGTTTGATTAAGGGTACTTGTTTTATTTGGACTACTTACTCACTTTCGCCCGCGACTGCGCCTCAGAAATGAATGTAATCCCAAACATCGCATCTTTAGAAATTATAGCGACCTAAGTCACAAATCATGGATTTCGAGTTAGGGGTGTCCCCTTGTTTTACAGGCTGAAAAATTACAGAATATTGTTTCACAGAAAATGTTTCATATACTATTTGATCCTTGTATTTTTGCTTCGTATATATATTTTTTTTAACTATTTACTTGAAAGAAACAAATTCGACAGAAAATCAATTCAATGAATTTTGTAATTTTATTTTTTCATTACACAAACTTATCAAACAATATAATTATTTTTCAACGAATATTGTTTGGTATTGGTATTGGTTAGGTTATAAGATAAATACTATATTATGATATAAATATGAGTGAGCGAGCGAGCGAAACGAGCGAGCAAGACCTCTCTGGGCAGAACCGACTTGAATAGGTTAGGTTAGAAGGCTATGGCGGGAGCGAAGCGAAGCAAGCTCCCGCCATAGCCTTCGAGGTTATTTTTTTTATATCTATGAGAACAAAGAATATTTAATTTGCTATTCTATGATATGAAAACAGAAACATTGAATTTTATTTAAAATAAAAAACGATGATTTAAAAGTCTTCAAAGTAATTATTCTACATATTGATTATTCTATGAAATGATAATACAAGAAAAAATTTCTATGAAATGAAATTCTAAACAACTTCAGTCTGTAAAATAACGTACAACCCGAGTTAGGACTTTATAGTAATAAATTAATGACTTTATGTCGAAAGCTGAAATGTTGAATTAGGTCACTTTACTTCTAAAGCTGCGACATTTTGAGCGATAGAAAAGAAAATCGTTAGTTGCGAGGCACCCAGTTTCGTTATCGTTAATACCATTTTACAATGTCTTACATGTTTTGGTATACTGGATTATCGGTGTCACCTTGTGTCACAAACTTTTGTTGCATAAAACGTATCAGTTCGCAGAAATTTCGTTTCATACAAAGTTAATTTCAGCTGAACCTGTGTTTATTTCAGGTTATCTTAAGACTGCGCCGAGCGTAGGTACGCCGGATGTACAGTGACGCCCTCATTACAATTAGGTATTGTGTTTTCTAATAAACTAAAGTATTTGCTTGAAATTGGTCGATAGGTTTTTGTACTACAAATGAAAACACAACTTATAAGGTATATCACATAGTTTAATAACAATTCACATTCGAGTTATCAACTTAACGGAAAAAAGTGGCAACCTTTTCCCGTTAAGCTGACTAAATACTCAAAGGGTAATTATTATTAAAGTTTGTTACATATCCCATACATTGTGTTTTTACTTGCGCTACAAAAAGGTATCGTCTGATTGAAAGGATTTTTTTTAGTTAATTAGAAAACACAATAATAGTCATGAGGGCGCCACTGGACGCTCGACGTTTGCTCGGTGCAGTCTGTTAAATTCACGTTGGCTAGGGGTTAGGTGAGACGTAACCATCACAAGATAACCTGAAATACAAAAAACAAAAACAGCTTCTACGAAATAAGGTGGGGGTGAAACAAAGGTAAACCTGGATTATCCTACAAAGTTTTTTTTTTGTAGCATAGAGATGACAAACGAGCACACAGGCCACCTGATGGCAAGTGGAAACTGTGACCCATAGACATTCGCCTTCACAAGACTGCAATGCAATCCTAAGACTGCACATGCGTTGCCATCTCTGAGAACGAAGATGGAATGCCTCTATTTATGCTAGTAAAGCAAAATTCATCTGCGTTCCTCGTGCGTCTATAATCTATGTCGAACTGACGCGCTTCCGCCGCCGTCTCTTGAACTTAATCTTATATTCAGCGTCATTACAATTGGTAATCGGTCAGCGGCGTAAGCGGTGCGATTACGTGAAAGATAAATGTTGAAAGGTCTTTAACTGATAATAACGGGAGTTTTTTCACTGTGGTAACTGTTTGACTGAAAAACTGTGAAATTTTAGCTGTTTGTAATATTATTTAGATTTTATAGGTAGGCTACTTAAACATAATGACAAGTTCGCAGGCTGTTACAAGATGAATTATTTGAAGTCTGGTAACAATCAGTTTTTTTTATATTATTAACGTAGACGGTGTGCAAAGGTTTAAGGCCAGGGTCGTTTTCACCCGCCGCCCGCGGCCGACAGCGGCCCGCCGCCCGCGGCGTCTGAATGGTATGTTCGGGAATGCTCGGGAGTGGTCGTTTTCGCCCGCCGCGTGCGGCGTCCCCCCGCCGCCCGCGACTGCCGCCCGCTGGCCGCCGCGTCTTTAGTTATTTTGAAGCATTGCGGCGGGTGGACGCTGGCTCAATATGGAGAAATTCACCAAAGAAAAGGACGAACTTTTGATCGAGTTAGTCAAATGTATCTACAAGATACATTTGATGCACAGGACAAAAACTTTAAAAATAACAATTTTAAATATCTTGTTCTTCTTTTTCTTTTGCTTCTTCAATATTATTAAAAAATCCTCATCCTCTTTCTCCTGAAGCAATAAATATGCTAGAGTTTTTTTCCATTTCACGAACCTACACACACACGTCCGTTCGCAAGCAAAAACCCTCGGAATGCCGCGACTGGCCGCCGCGGCTACGTTCTCAAAACGACCAAACATCCGCTGTCGGCGGCGTCTAGATTCAGACGCCGCGGGCGGCGGGCCGCTGTCGGCCGCGGGCGGCGGGTGAAAACGACCCTGGCCTAACAAATTAAATATCCAAAATTATTTAGACTTCACCCTACCTTTAATATCGTTATCTCCTAGTAATATTAAAAGCCGGTCAAGTACGATTCGGTTTCGCGCACGAAGGGTTCCGTACCATTAGCAAAAAACGGCAAAAAAACACGTTTGTTGTATTGGAACCCCCTTAAATATTTATTTAATTCAGTATTTATTATTTCTTGTTATAGCGGCAACAGAAATACATCACCTGTGAAATTTTCTACTGTTGGTAATCGGTCAGCGGCGTAAACTCGGCTCTCAAGGTTCATGAGATACAGCCTGGTGACAGACAGACAGACCGACGGACAGTGGTCTTAGTATTAGGGTGTCATTTTTACCTATTGGGTAAGGAGCCCTAAAAATGACGTGTGTTTGTTTGTTGTTTCTGTCTTTACAGTTTAACCCCTTACCGATCGTAAAATTTGATACAAGCTAGTTTACAGGCGAAAGAGGGACATAGGGTACCTACTGTTTTCCAGGAAAATCAGACGGTTCCCGAGGGAGTAGGAATAAACGACTTCTGTAAGGACGCAGTTGAGCCAAAGCTTTTACATAAGTCTTTAAACGATAAAATTATACTAGCCTATGTAACGTTATAGCAAACATGTGTATTCCATTGCAGGTTTATAGCTTAACCTGGACGCCTTGGCAAACTTTTTTGTTACTTTAAAAGTCAAAGATTATGGTAATTTTTAACCAAAAAAGGTTGGTTTAAAACTAAAAAAGAATAAATAAACGTCACACCTTACACCCCACAATACAACAAGCGGCCGGCCCCAATGTCCCCAGCTACTTTAAATAAAGGATAAATAATATTCATAACTGTGAATAGATTTTTCAGAAACGGCCAAAATTGCACGCAATAAACATTTCAAACAGCAATGTTTTACGAAAAAATAAACAAAGGATTTTGTCCCGGCAACAGTGCCGCTAGAACCACTGGTCAATAGCGGTGTTTGTTTGAGTACCGTTCGCACAGTAGGCCCGCAGCATCGTAAATAAGACAAAATTATAATGAACGGGATTATTTGTAAAACTGTACTTTGGCGTTTTTTTTTTATCTTTTGTCAAGCTGTGACGTAGCAATGTGGTACTTTTCTCCTTCGGGATTTTGAATCTAAATTGCTAGGGATAAAGTTGGTTTTGTTTTACACTTAAGAAAGCATTTATCATATGCCGTCTCAACAGTCCATTCTTGTAACTTTCTTTGACAGTTTCACACTTACCAATTTGGTGACTCACTACTGCTACTGAGTAAAAAGGTATTAAAATAACATAATTAACTTCAATAGTTACATGTAAATATATTGCCCAGCAGCTAGAATTAGCCGTCATCACGCATCTATAAAATAAATAAATAAAAAACAAAAACAAGTTATCGCACCTGTAGGTATCAGGTGATAGAACGTATTTTTAAGGCGTATATATGTCATTTACTCGGTCGGCATCATCCGTTGAATGGATTAACGTTTATTATACCACTACATCGGATTTTATTAAAAAGGTTCTTTTATTCTACGTATAAATATAAACTGTTTTGCTACATTTTGTCGTGAATGTCGTGGTATGTTTGGTTCGGAGGTCATCAAGAAATGCACTATATTTTAAAGTTTTGTGCTACTATACAAGGTACTATCAGACCATTGGAACCTTGACCCACCATAGAACTGTGTCACAGAGACGTTATGATTCAAGTCATAAGAAGTGTCAAACAAATTGTTTTATAATGTCACTGTGACACCGTTCTATGGTGGGTCAGGGTTCCATTGGGCTGATAGTACAATAATAAGAAAATATGTATTTCACTATTTAAGTATATTTATTACTGCCTAACTTGGAACTTGATCAATTCGTGTGAGATTCCGCTTATATTTTTTACTTATATTATTACGCCTAATGATTAGACTATATTCATAACGTAACTGGCAACTTAAACTGGATACTCAAGCCCCACTGTTCAACTACCTACAAAGCTGAAACAACTTTTAGAAAAGTAGAAAATTACAGAACATAGGTACAGTCACAACCCGCGAATGTTACGCCACTTGCCACTCTTCTTAATTTAGCCGTGTAACTACACTCGGGTAATATGTCAAGTCTGCTGTCAACCCAAAATGCATTACACAGTTAAATTAAGAAGAGTGGCAAGTGGCGTAACATTCGCGGGTTGTGACTGTACATGGGATTCAATTTTCTATTGACCTGCTGCGTTTGATCTACCCCTTGAGTCACATTCTGTATTTATTTCACTAAGAAATCTTCGAAATGCTGGCTAACTGCAACGTAGTACTCAAAGCATTCTATACTCTAATTGGTAACCGCATTAAGTTTAAAATGCATGTACTATTACTATGTAGTTAACCACCTTCACCTACGGGTAAGCCCACTTCACACGGTGTTCGAAATTCAAAAATCACCGCCTCGACCGCAAATTGAACACTACCGTCCTTGAGTCTGTAATCCAGAAACGAACAATCCTTTACCCAGTAGCCCTTTATTATAATAGCAACTCTATCTTCCACAGGTAAGAAACAAAACACTGATAAACAAAAGCATTTCTCCGGTAGCGTACATGAATATATAATTAGGTGTAAACCTAACGGTCTTCAAAGGGTTGCCAGCAATAAATCAAGGGAGAAATAAAGGGGTAAAATAAACGGTACAGTGGCTAAAATGACGTATTCCCGGTGCGGGGGAACTTCTAGACGGTGTTGTAAAAGTAGCCCACAATTTTTAGGATAGGATTATTATTTATGATAGTTTCCGTTTGGTTGCTTTTGGTGTTACGAAACTATCGTGGGTGAAAAGGGTTCTGGTATCAATATGGTTAAATGTTTACGATGCCACCATTAGGCGGTGACATACATAGCGTTTTCATACCCAAGTTTTGGTTTTATTTTAATTCGTAGGTAATGTATGTACGCGCATAACCTCCGAACGACTGCACAAAATTGGATAATTCTTTTTTTGTTGTGTTCGTTACATTCTGTTTTGATGCGAATGCTTAGCGAATGCGAATGTGTGCAGGGTAGTGATTCTGTAAACAACGCCGGTCGTGCGGACTGTCGAGTGATATCCAAGCGGCGAGATTAAGTAGTCCCGTCAGCGTCAGTGCGAACAAAACACATTGTAGCGCGTGCATTTTCAATTTAGCAGCACGATGGGTCGAACGTATAAGGCTGCTTAATTGAAAATGCAATTTAATATTCGAATATTCGAATATTGGAAATCTAAGTATTCGTATTATTCGAATACTAAAATTGAACGAATATTGCAAACCCTAGCTGCAACGGCTGGACGGATTTAGATGAAATTTGGAATGGAGATATCTTACACACTGGATTAACACTTAGGCTACTTTTGATCCCGAGAAATTATAATTAAAATCTATGCGGACGAAGTCGCGGGCAGAAGCTTGTTTACTTAATCACTACATATTATAAAACAAAGTCGCTTCCCGCTGTCTGTCCCTATGTATGCTTAGATCTTTAAAACTACGCAACGGATTTTGATGCGGTTTTTTTTAATAGATAGAGTGATTCAAGAGGAAGGTTTTCATGTATAATAAACTTTGTTTTATGTACGGGTGTTACCGAAAACTCACATAAACCGAAGCGAAGCGAGGGCGGGTCGCTAGTATAAAAATATATATATGATAACTATTCTATGACTCTAAACCTTTGTATTGAATTTGATTTAAAAGTCTGCTAAATAGGCAATATGATAACACCATCCAATTAGGCACTAATAATTAATAGGAAAATAGGAGATATCTTAAAAACTAAAAACCTTCTCGCCCACAAACGTTAAAAAGTCAGAAGTTGACAAAAATAGTGCAACAACCTTTCAAAGTATAATGCACCGCAATAAAATTGGGTATAAATATAAAAGCGAGCGGCTTCATAGTAAAAACATTTTTAAGCGGGATCCAAAAAGAATAAGGTTTGAAGTCACTTTTTATTAAAATTGTAATTAAACTTGTTTGCATAACTTTAAAAATATTAAATGTTGTAAAATATTGGTTTGGGTTCCTTCCTTGAAGGTTACATTTTTTAACCCATTAGGCGAGGGTAATAAACTAGGTAAATTACCTGCAAAACGTTTGGTCGAGCCTTTAAAACGTCATAGACTCAGTTTTTTTTTTCTGCACACATTTGGCCACGGCAAGACCTAACCTTGCTGACAGATAACAAACTTTGTACCTGTTTAAAAGCAGCCGAATAATATGTCAATTATTTAAAAAGTATTTCCAACAAAAGATAACGCTTTCTAGTCGTTAAAAAAGGTTGCGATTTTTTGTGCAATTCACCATCTTGTTCGCAAGTGTTTATTGTTTAAAACATTAAAAAACAAAGTTTGGATGCTTGCGCATTTTGTGCAATGTGCGTTTGGGGTTATAAAACGATTTAGGTACAAATTGCCTCGCAATTATACGGAATATTGGATTTTTGCCGCACCAAAACAATGAGCAGACAAAGTAAAATAAGAATAACGGTTTCAAAAACACATTTGGGACTTTCTTTACCGAGAAGTGAGATGGGTGTAGCATTGAATAATTACTAACGAATTGTCAGGCAAATAGTGTTTGCCCACCCTTTAGAATTACAATGAGCCTGAAAGAATAGTGGAAAGCGTGATTTGGGTTTGTCAACTGGTGATCGCAAGGCCACTCATACTCTGGTAGCTTTGTGATACCCTGGTACTTAAATACCAGTTTCTCTAGCTTATTCATCCATCGGTCCCTTAAGTTTAAGTGAAATGTTTTTGGTATTTCCTAAAAAGTTATTGTTATTTTTATCATTGAAGCCTTGCAGACTTGAGATTATAATTTTGGGAATGCAAATGCCTATGAGGCTTAGATCTCATATGCCATCAGGTGGTCTATGTGCCCGTTTGTTTTCTCCTGGCCATCCCTCTTGCCATGCTCTGCCTACCCCACTCTGGGAATGAAGGAGTGAAGTTAAAATTACATTAAATAAAACTGAAATTAAAATAGTCAAAAGCCCTCGTGCAGAGCCACAGATGCTCGCAGCTTTTTCTAGTTGTAAGTATAGCAATGCTAATGCGTTGTCCGAGGAAGCTGACACCTCTGTCGTCACCGGTCGTTTCTATTAGCGTTTTAACATTTGTTATTCAACGCTAGCTTGGAGATCAATGTATGCAGAATGATTAAGTAGTCGATGGAGTTGACGTCAAACTCAACGGGTTTAGATACTCGTAATGAGCTTTTATCAGATAATTTGAGGGAGATATATATATATATACATACATACATTAAATTACGCCTGTTTCCCACAGGGGTAGGCAGAGACCACTTCTTTCCATTTGCTACGATCTTGACAAATTTCTTTCACTTCTTCCACATTCATACATCGAGTCATGCACGCACGTCGGTTTCGGGTACTTAAGATTCGGCCCTTTTCCAGTATTTCTCCGATTTGACTCGATAAAGTACGCCTAGGGCGGCCCCTTCCGACCCGTACACTCACTTTCGATCTGTATATTATCTCTTTCGTCAATCTTCTTTCATCCATCCTTTCTAAATGACCGAACCATCGAAGCATGCCCTTTTCAATTTTAGTCACTACATCTTCTTTTATTCCACATTTCTCTCTGACTTTTTCATTCCTTGCTCTATCAATCAGTTTCACACCACACATACTACGCAAATAGCGCATTTCAACTAAAACATAGATACTGCATGCTCGCGTCGTGTTCTTGAGTGGAGACCGCGGCTCGGCAAACGTGGCGTCGGACGCCCTGGGGCAAGATGGAACGATGATATGGAAAGATGGGCTGGTGTGGGTTGGATGAGAGAAGCTGAAGATCGGAAGCAGTGGCGTGCTTTGGAGGTTTTTGCCTAGCAGTGGACTAATACGGGCTGATGAGGATGGTGATGATGACTACATGCTAGAAGATAGTGGTGTCGTTGGTTAATTAAAATAAGCATCTAATGAAAATTAAAATATCCTTAATTTCCTTAAGTATCTAGATTTTATACAATAAGGTATATTATTATTTATATTAACAATATTTAAATTAAGTGACATAATTAGACGGCAAAATGACACCCGCAATAATGTTGCCATAGAATTCAGTTCCCACAATTTTTTTGCAAAAAGGTGTACTATAACTTTTTTTACTGCTAGGCCTATATAACAGTTTTTATATTTGTAGTTTAGTTTGTCAGTCCGTCAGTTACAGCCGCACTGAATCAGTTAATGACGATTAGGTCGTAAATTAGTTGAGGATTTTTTATACACAAGTTGAAAAAGGAACCAACGATTCAATGGTAAATTGACTGAGTACTTCGGTTAATCAATTAATATATCAGAAAAGTATGATAGCAGTTTTTACCTGACTGACCCAGAAGAAAGGTAGTGTTTTTCGCGCGTATGTATGTACGAGTACGTATGAGGGTATGTCCGTCCCATTGTGACCTGTAGCCTAAACGGCTTGAACGATTTTATAAAGTGAGCTGTCGTTAGATTCGTTTTAGTTGTGGGAGTCCCAATAGGCCAGGGGTCGGTAACCTTTTGAGTAGGAAGAGTCAAAAATGTCAATTTTCAAGATTTCAAAGTTTTTGAGAGCTACAAAAAAAATCTTGCCTACAATAAATAGTACGTAGTAAAAACAATAACATTTGCGTATGGAACTAAACGGCCGCAGCTTCACATCCAAAGAGCCGCATGTGGCTCGCGAACCGCAGGTTGCCAATCCCTGACATAGGCTACAATATTGTAATCAAAGTAATAAGGATCGAATAAAAACATTATGTAGACGATAGTATAATAAAAATGCAATAGTTTTTTTAAAGCTCACTTTACTTAGTTATTGCTGGCGTAATTAGTAACTCGTAATCAGAGCCATATTAGTTCAAAGTTTATTTATCTGTGGCTATAAAGTGACGGTTTCTTAAAATAATTCGATTTTACCTCAACTTTTGTTTTTTTTTCTAAATAAACGTTAAATTATCAATAAACAAACAAATTTTAACAGATTACTCTCACTATGACAACACGTTAACGGGTAAATATAGGATTAACATAGCTCGAACTAAGGTTATAGACATCCAGGCCGTTAAATATTCAATCCTAAAGCTGAATTGTAAAGAAGTCCGTCTATCAAGTAAGTTTAACACGCAATCTAAAGTTATTAGCAAATTCATGAACTAAAACGATTGAAAGTCAAATTACTGAGTTCTGAATATTTTGTTTGCACGCCGTGTGAATATCACACAGTTACAAAAGCAATATAGTTCTGACATCTGTATTAATTTCAAGGCTAAATGAATATGAATATTATGAATAGGTAAATCAATAAGAAACAAAAAGAACATCTATTTAGAGATAGCATAGTACATCAGTTAAGTACAAAGAATAAGCATAGAGGAATAATAAGAACATAAATAGGTAAATCACAATGGTGAATTTTAGTGTGTAATGGCGAGTTTTGTACAGTCGACGCCATAAATATGTTTACACTTTAGTACCTTGTCTATTTAGCGTCATGTTTAAACTGCCATTTGAAATCGTCATAGCGGGTAAAGTGACGAGGTACTAAAGTGTAAACATATTTATGGCATCGACTGTACAATAATTAAGTCGTCGAATAGAGGAAAAACTCTTGAAATTATTAGTAAATAAGTTATATACTAAGGGTGGATTCGACCAAACTAAACAATTACTAATTACTTTAATTATATTATACCTAGATTAAATGCCGAATTAGTATAGACTTATCTCGGAGTAAGTCTTATTCCACATTGGTAAAATCGACACTTAGTAAGGTATTAATTGCTCTATTTGGCGGCAAAAAGCTCACTAACCGACACCGACCGTTATGTTTTTGAAATTTGACAACCGATATTGTCAGTTTTTTGCCGCTTCGCATTTGTCTTTGACATTCGTGTGTATAGGTCAAAAACTTAAGGAAATTACCTCTTGGATTTAGTTGTGTACGAGTACAAAACTAATATGGAATTTACGTTAAATTTCAAATATTTCAAATATGTCGAACGGTGTATACAGATGTGTTACAACTACATGCAAGAAGTCAACCTATATAAGTTCTTTGTAAAAAAAATAAGAAAGAAAAAAGTCACTAAGTAAAAACATGATAGAGAAATTGTAGAAAACTCTAGATATAATTAGATATAGTTTAACAATCAACACAATTTCATCAATTAACAATAATTCCAAGTGAACGAGTAGAAATGGAAAAAGCAACCGCAAACTCCATTTCTAACTGTTCAGACAATTACATTGTAATGCAGTTAAATAACTTGACACATAATTAGTTATATATTAGTCACTGGCACCGCGGCACAGACGGTGCCATCTCTAATGACATTAATATATAAAACAATTTCATCGGTTAATTTGTCAGCTACTTAGTCTCGTTAATGCCACTTGAGACTTAATAGCCCATTTCCCTTTCTATGCTTTCTATGTATTTGAGTAAATATTTCTCTATATAAGTATTAATATCGTTGTCTAGTACCCATAGTACAAGCCTAGAGCTTAGTTTGGGACTAGGTCAATTGATGTGACATAGTCTCCTGATTTGTCCCCTGATTTCGTTTCCTTTAAAAATGTGGTTTTGGTTGGATTTTTACAAGCAAAGTGGCGCCGGATAGATCGAACTATCATTTTGCTACATTAAGGTACGATATAACACTAATTGAAACCAATTGAAATAGTATGGCAGCTGCTGTTACTGTATTATTTTCTGGTTTTGACCGGTATACGATCTCTGAGAATCGATTTAATAATAGAAAACTTGACCTTAAACTCCATGTTATTTCATACCAACGTAGTTGGACGCTGTTCACACTCATCAGTCTTCTGCAGCTAGGGAATACGTAAAAGTGAATTATGATTAGTGAATTATTCTTCTCCGCAATGATGGTCTTGTCCGAAGCGTGACTATATTTCTCGTGCAGATCTCTTCATATAACAGAACTAGCGACCATTCCCCGCTCCGCTTCGGTTTATGTGAATTTTCTGTAATACACGTACATACATAACCCAGAATTAATTATACACAAACCTTTCCCATGAACTACTCTATCTATTGATGAATTTCACATTAAAATCCGTTGCATAGTTTGAAAGATCTCATCGTACATACAGAATAGATAGCGGGAAGCGACTTTGCTTTATTGACTAATTGGTACCTAAAGAAAGATGCAATCTCGCTACAGCATCCGTGTCATCAGACGCGTGAAGTCATTGTCGTAAGTACGCAGACGAGGCGCCAGACGCAACTGAAGCCCGTTAATATAAACGTCGATTAATAGAACATATTAATGTGTCGGGACGCTAACTGACCCATTATAGGCGAGGCGACTGTCGCCGCCTGCTTTATTTTCATTGCTCTGATTGCATGTTCTCAATGTTCTGATGCCATTACTACACTCGCCAAATAAAGTGTGGACAGTTTCGCGGATCACTGTGGACATTCTCGAAAACATTCTCGAGTATTGCTAATACGTTATTTCTTTACAAAAATTAAAAACATTCGCCTTTGAAGTTACCGAGTATTTTTCATGGGATAGTTTTACGATTTGAGAAGTTTCTTGACGCTATAATACTACTTCAGGCTATTTAAGCAGCCAGTTATGCAAAGCTGTGTCCGTTTTATTTATTGAACATTGGCGACGTTTACTGTCATATAATTTATGTGAAAACGTCATTACAAAAAATCACACATGTGGTTTTCAATCCTGAGGACCCTGAGGACATACATAAAAGAGTTTGAATAAGTGTTACTTGGTATCAGAGCATTGCGTCAACTATGTGACAGTAGGAAGGTCTGAGAGCTTCACATGACTAGGTACAAGAGGGCTTAAAATCACTTGGAGTGCAAGTGATTTTAAGATTGAAGACATCAATCCTTAATTTCCTCCATAACGCGCAAGTACCTGCGCCAAAAAACCAAACAAACTACCTGTAACAAAGACCACACCAAATGCAAACGTTTTATTGTCGCCCGCATATTCGCAAAGCTGTATAACAATATTAAATTACCATCATACAACTGTCGGCATGACATTGTCGCAAATCAGCTCCATTGTTGCTTTTAAGCTGATTAACCGCCATAATCCGGCTACTTGCCAGCCGAGCGAGCGATATTGTTTTAATCCTACCAACGAACAAACGGATCGCCTCGAATCGCCCCGAATCGGTGCGTCCCTCTTTACAGATTAAGGGCTTATATTTTATTAATAACCAGAAGCAATTTACTGATGAAAGGGTTCTGTCGTGTTTGTACCTGTTTACTTGGTTCTTGGTTGTTTTAGGGCTGCGGTAATAGGCTTAGGTGATCCGGGCGGAATCTTGAATGACGAACATGGTGTTTCCGTAATTCAAATGTAGAACGAAATAAATACTTTTCGTAAAAAGGTTTTTATCACCGTTTTCTGGTGATGGTTATACAGTATTTTGTTTAATAATGGCGCTTATATTAATGAGTATGGTGGAAAAGGCCTGGACATATTTTGACAGACATATATTTTTTTGCAAAAAAACAGATTATTTCGCTTTTTGAAGCCGCCATACATTTAAGATTGAAATGATTAACTCGTTCCTTATTCAAACTTGGGTATGATGAATCGTCACTTAGAACAACTTAATTAACTTGATTAACGGACTCTGAGTGCGGCCGACAGACTTGTTAAGTCCAGCCTTTTTCAGAATAAAGTTCACATTTTTATATGCAGTTATATTAACATTATTAACATTTAAAATTGATATAAATCCCACACATGATTAGCGATCGCGTAATATGTCGCACGTTTTACCGGAATTCCCATAAAATAATTACCGTGCGTCATTAATCGATTAAGTAACATATAATTAATAAATTTTCAACGAGGTAAATTATATAATATGTAATTCAATTTGCAATGCATCCTTGTAATAATTTGCGGTTGATACGGTATCACTGCAGGAATTTCAGTTCCAGGGAACCGGGTGGGTGTAAAACCCTGTCGCTAGGTCCTTATCGCGCACGTTAGCCGCGTCATATGACGGAGAGGTTAATTATTAACTTTTAATTAACTGCAACTGACGGATGAACTAATTCCTCTTCGTTACTGGCTGAAATTTGGTTTAGATATGAACGCGAGTAAACCCGGAAATAATGCACATTGATATGGTTTTTAATCATCGACAGAAACAAAGGTATTACAATTTTTAACGTATGTATGTATGAGGTATCAAAAGTCCTAAACGGATGAAACGATTTTTGAGTTGTTTTTTTATAGATAAAGGTTGCAATTAAATATTGACGACACGTTTAGCCTAGTTGGTAGTGTCGCTGCCTACGAAGCTAGCGGTCCCGGATTTGATTCCCGGTATGGCAATTATTTATCAAGGTAATGAGCACGAGTATTTGTTGAAGAATCTTAGATTATTTATGAATTTAAGTATTTATTTCTCTTTTTATATCGTAGTCTAGGACCCATTGTACGTACAAAACTAGAGCTTAGTTTGGGACTAGGTCAATTTGTGTAAAATAGCTACCAGCATTTAAAGAAATTAGGAAGCAGCATTGTAAGTAAAAATAGTAACTAAGAAAAAATGAGAGTCACAGAACGCTTAAACGCATTTTTTTTTAAATTAGTTTCCTTTTAATGGTCTGTACTAAAATGCTTATCGCAAGAGTGTTGCCAATTTAGGTAGAGGTATTTAGTTTTTTTATTAATTACGTAACTCATTTTGTAGTGAATTCGGTGCTTCAGTTTCAAATGCTTACTAACGAAATCTTCGGTTTAAGGAGGAAAGATTTAAAATCAATTACGTTCGTTACAAGGATATCGCTCCGGAAACGATTAGTTGTTAACAATGCGAAATTAATTTAATTAACGGATAGAATTCGTGACGTCAAACAGTTAATTAAATTAATAAGGTCGTTTAGATTTTTTATTCCGACTTTTGGGTACTTATTTATTGAAACTAAATATTTGCACACACTTGGTTATTGGTCGTGTCATTTATAAAAGTGCAACATAAGAAATGTGATATGTGATTGTACTAATCTGACACATTGCACAACCATGAAGTTTTGTGAAAGAATGTTAACAGCAGTACAATGTTTCTATCACTATTCCTTCATACGCAACAAGTAAGTTTATCATTGTTTTACTGCTTACAATATTCAGAAACTTCATGGTCGTTCAAAATGTTAGGATTGACTTCTTATCTGCCGCAATACATATATTTATTATTAAATATTTACTTATACCTTTTTTAAGCTCTAGACGTATTTAGACTTTTAGTTACGTCAAGGTCAAAATTGTATTTTATGGATTAAACTAGAGTTACTAAAATGACTGTGCCTAAAATATTTGGTTACAATCTGTAGTATTATGCTTTGGATACATCCAGCTTTAGTATTGATATTAAAATAAAAGCTAAGCTATTATTACTGCTACTTTTGTGAAATTAAATAAATAGAGGTCCGTGTTTTTTTTAATTATTACAAATAAAATATTGATCTCAAAAATTATAATTATTAAAATTAAATAAAAAACCAATTATAATTTCGTATTTTACTAATAATATACTTACATCAAACTAAAGTCTTAAATCTACCCATTAGCGTTGTTTATCACTAGGTAGCCAAACTTTTTACAACAGCCTAGTTTGGTTACTACGTCTATCGCGTGATAAAATGTAGATAAAGCAACCGTCACTCTCGTACTTATACACGTGTCAGAAAGTGACGGATGTTTTATCCACATTTTGTCGCACGATAAACGCAGCCATATTAGACCCCCAGCCGTATTTTACCCGTTATAAGCATATTGCTGTTGACATGTTATCGTATTGTAAATTAGAGTTATAATAACGTTTCTAAAACGATATAGTTGCGGCATGATGCGGTATATCAAAAGCGATATGGTTTTAACGCTTAGAATAGTGCCGTCAAACATTTCCTAAGACTAGTCAAAGTTATCATCTAACGATTATCAAATAACATGACAAATACTATTACAAAACTGTAATGTCATTATAAAATCCCTTCGATTAGAAATGCAATCCGTCATAATCTATTTACATATCAGCTGATTATGACACTGGGTAATCCGTTAAGTTTAACCAATAGTCATAACAATTATTGCAGTTATTATTAAAAACAAGGCTTACTATAAATAAGTTAGATTTGCAACCCGACAACATGTTTTGTATTTTAGTGTTTGTACATAAATAAATACCAAAAGCCAAAGTCACACAAATTGAACTAGTCCCAAACTAAGCTCAAGGCTTGTCCTATGGGTACTAGACAACGATAAATATAATTATAGAGAAACACATGATGATGATGATGATGATGATGATGAGTGGGGACGCCCGGCCGGATCAGGCGGGCGGTCGATCAGTCTCCCGGTCATTCCGCCCAGTTCCCCGTGGTTGAGCCGTAGGTTACTGGCCCGGCGGCGTTCCCATCCAGCATCGATCCCATAGAGAAACACATAGAAAACATCCGAGACTTAGAAACAAATACCTGTGCGCATCACACAAATATCTGCCCTTACCAGGATTTGAACTTGGACCGTATCGTAGGGGTCATATTAGTCCGTAAGTAAATCTATCTGTTTGTATTACTAACACAATGATCCTCGTTGGTCTAAAATAAATGATTTATTTTTATTATTATTACCAACTACGCTATCGCGTCGTGCCTTGTACTTTTAAATCTGTAATTTTTTTTAAGGTAATGACAATTGCGAGGCTAAGACGGAACTAACCAGCTATCCGTTTAGCGAATACGACGGGGTGAACAACCATACATACATACATCATAAAAATTACCATCATTCGTCGAGAGTAGGGTAATAAACATGTATGGTGTGATAATTTAGCAAATTGATGTATGAATGTATTGGTGTAAGTCTGTGTGCCGCCCGTGCGATTTATATCGATCGATCGATGCACGCGCACATCGATCGGATTTAGTATGAAAATTAGATCGGACACGTTTTTTTTAAATAGCACGTTTTGGTTTATTTGCGAATTCTTTAGTGGTGATACTCTGTTTTTGTTTGTTAGTTATTTTAATTATGCGCTCTAATTTAGATTATGAGAATTATAAATTTTTTTTACGTAATGCGCTTTGTTGTTAATAGGCATGTAATCGATTACCAATAATAATATGTAATCGATTAATAATTGATTGTATTTGCAATGGGAGGTTTTAGGTTTACTTTGTAAGTAGTATCTTTTTTTAATATTTTACTATTTTGAAATAAAATTATAAAAATATTTGAGTTTCGTTTTACTGCCCCGTGGTTACAAATAATAAATATTGTGACGTATTTTTTTATATACTTACTTCATTCAAATTAAATATTTCCTATTCCTATCTGTATGGTTGCAAAACATAATTAGGTACGTACATTTCGAATAAAAGTAATTAAAAATTGCATAGTACATTCATTATTTAAAGTAAATCGTGAGTTAAGATTAGTAATGTAATTAAATAATAAAGTTAGTTAAAATATTATTTTTGTGTTTTCAATTTATTTTTTGACGTAAATTAAAAATACATTTCATACTACCTACACAGAATAATAACAAATAAAATACCAAGAGCAATAAAATTATGAGTTCCACATGAAATTATTTTAATCAATTTTTTAAATGTCGTTTATTCTAATGATTAATTATATTTGATTAACGTAAATAATCTACAATAATCGCAAAAAATATGCAAACAACGCTTTTCAAATATCAATTTCACGTAGCACGCCGTGTGGCGGGATAGGCAATATGCTCATTTTTTACAGAAAAAAGGCAAGGGCTGGCGCGCCACCCGGCTGAAAGCTTCCAAATTCAAACAGCAAAAAAAATACGCGAGTGTGCGCGTGCGCTCCGTCGGCTATATAAGCGCGCGCACGTGTCCACAGACACTAGTCGTGAGACGCGCTCCGCACTGAACGCACGCCGCCCGCTGCCCCCACACGCTCACGCTACACGTAAAAAAGATCGATTCAACATCCATCTCACAAAAATCAAGATTTTCACCATGGACAAAGTTTTGGATCCCACCGGCATCTACTGACTTTGTGAAGAAATAAATTTTACTTCACATTTTTATCGAGATATTGAAGATTTTAATTTATCAAGCAAAATGTTCGGACTGGATCCTACCGGAGTTTACTGAATATTGAAGTTAACGACGTTTTTTCATTCAAAGAGGCTGAAGCATCCAAGATGTTCGTGTTAGACCCGACCGGTGTCTACTAATTTAGCTTCTGAGCTATTTCCCCGCGAGTTCTAGAAATTCTTCAAAATGTTCGTGCTTGACCCCACGGGAGTGTATTAAAGTAATTAGTGCAAGAACAGTGCAACGACATGTTCGGGCTCGACCCAACCGGCGTGTACTGAAGGACTATAGTGCTAAGTGTTAGCCGTAAAAATCAAAATGATCATTCTCGATCCCACTAACGTGTATTAGGTTAGTCCGTAGATTAGGATTTAGACTTACTAAATCAAAATTTGTCTTATCGCCAGGTAATTTTATAGTCAGCAACATGTCGCTACCTATTCTAGACCCCACTGGTACGTACTAACGCACACAATATTCTTGTGTCCCAATTTTATTTTTTACTTTACGATGTCGAGCTGCTGCTGCGACTCCGTCAGACACAAGCTCATATCAATAAGCAGACAAAAAGTGTCGTACAACAGGCGAAGAAGGAAATCGTACTAGTTATGATTGGTTAAATTGTAATTTTGTATATAGTGAACCAAAGACTGTAACTGCCTGCCCGAAGTAATGACCTTTTAGTCTGATGACAAGACTATGTTCATTTAATTTATTGAAGTTACCTTAATGTAAGTGATTATTTATTGACTAACACCATGTAGTTTGTAAGTTTTAGTCCCGAATGTTACGTTTTCGATGATGTTAGCGCCCGGCTGGCGCTCGCCGGCCGAGGTCTTCGTTCATGTTACTTGCATTTCATGTACCCGATTGCATTTTTCACTTTTGGCAGTGATTTTATACTCTTGTAAAATAATGAGACTGTTAGTTAAATACTCTAGCTAAATGTTGCTGAATAAACATTAAATTGTTAATAAATATTATGTAAAAAATAAACTAAAGTGTTATTTTATCTATAAGTATGCTCCTCCTTTAAAATATTCCACAGCGTAAGTATTACAATTCTATGACACCATTGCATCAGCCGATTGCAAAATAGTGCATGTTACATTAGAAGTTAGAAGGCTGCAATCAAAATGAACTTGAACGGCAAAGTGAATTTGAATATGCACATAATCTAAAAATGATTTATGAAATCATGATCTAACAAATCACAAATGCCACGGCATTGGTAAATATTTATGAATAAATAACTTTTTTCCTAAATATTTTGACTAAAAACAAATCTAAACGCACCACTATGCATGGACGTAATATTATTTTATTCGTTTTGCTCAACGGAAAAAACCACAGTAAGTACGTTTAATATATTATATCAATGAACATCAATGAATTTAAGTCGAAAATATCATGACACAAACCGGTCGCGCATCTCAGTTTTACAGCTTTATCGGAGATTTAAACTCATTAAAATCCGCTCAAAGCTCTTGGAAAAGCTCACTCCGATAATTAGATTACTTTTACAATTTACTACTACAATAAGCTCCGTCCAAGCTCGGTACAATTTAAATTCAAGTCTTTTTTAAGAAAATACATTTGTGCCATCACAAATTACATACATACTTACTCGTAATTATATTTGCAAATTGATTGGTATAAATCTGTAAATGTAGTCAGTAGTTTGTATGTAAAATGGAATTATTTAATATTATTTACATGACAATATTTAGAACCTTACCGCACTCAGTCACTGAATGACGATTAAGTAGTTTTTTAGTCACGATTTTTAATTTACATGTTTGAAAAAGGAACGAGTTAATTCTAAAATATGTATCGCTGAGTAAGGCGGTTACACAAATGTGAACATACTTGGTTCATGTACACGGAATCATTAAAAAGGTAAGTTTTTTTTTGTGAGACTGCCATCTTTTTACATTTTACCAAAAATCGAATAAATTGTATCTTTACTATTTTGTTCAAATTGCTCATCGAGATAACCAACGAATCTATGAACTATAATGTTACATTTGAGTAAAAATAAAATACACCGTTTTTTTTAACTCTTACAAAACGCCTTTATATTCCACTTCATTTTACACCACCTTATTTTTACTATTGCTTTACCGGCAACTGAAAAAGAGCTACCATATCGTTAGCAATATGACAATTGTCTTGCTTGTAAAATATTCAAGTTCCCTAAAGCCATACTTAGTTCACTGAGAATTAACATTTGGCCGAGAGATGGCAGCACCAGTACCTAAATAAAGTTCTACTCTATAAAGTAGTTTCAGCGCTTGTAGACACAGCTTCCCTACCCCTATCTCGCTCTCTCTACGTTCGGAATTAGTGAGTCTCTACTAAATGCTAATAAATAATTAAACAATTATTATTTAATGCAATAAGCAAGCGGAGTATCCAACTGTATAAGTATAAAATATGCATGGAATTGTCCGTTTTGTCACCAAGATATGTATTGGATTTTGATAACAAAACGGAACAATTCCATACATAGTCTTGGGTACATATCGGGACAACTTTTTTTCCCAAATCTAAAGAAGAAGTCAAAGGTGTGCTATGTTTTTGAAACACCCCATTTACACGACAGTAATGATTGCTTGGTTAAAAAAATACCATAACATCTCAAAAGCAATATGATTTTACCGCGTGGAATAGAAATGGTAAATTATTAGGTTTTTTATTCCTACAGAGACAAAGTATCAGTACGTACAAATGGTTCTTTCTGCGAACCAACCTCAAATTTAAAAACCCTGGCAGGAAAAAAGACAAGCATATTTTAAATAATATTTTATCAAGTATGTTGCAGGATAAGTACAAACAAATATTAAAAAAAATACTGAGTATTGGACTATTTTTGTCAGACGAGGTAAACTGACAGTTCAATGGCTGGTGTTGACGGGTCATGGGTGGTCATATTTCAATGGTACTCGTGATAATTGTAAATATAAACACGCGATTTGTGTAATTATAACGAGTGATTAAACAGGGTTATTTTAACCAGTGCGTTTTCCTTCATTGGCCTTAATTTTCTGCTATTTCTCCAATATATCTAGTACTATTTAGCCATGGACCCCTGGTACTCAGTCTCTAAAGGTCAGTTTATTAATACTGTGCCGAGACTGTAGGCGGTAGAAACCATATCGTCTTTGACCTTTTATCGTATTGTCAACGCTTTGATAGCACTTATTTTACTTGACAGCAATGGCCGCCGGGTTAAAAACAATACCATAACAGGTCAAAGACGGTATGGATTTTATCGCCTAGAATAGAGGCCCTGCGGGCCTAATATGGCTGTGTTTATATCGCATGTCAAATGTGGATAAAACATCCGTCACTCTCGTACTTATTTACGTGTCAGAATGTGACGGATACTTTATCTGAACTTTGTAACGCGATAAATGCAGCCATATTAGGGCCCCAGCGGGCCTAGTATGGCTGCGTCTATATCGCGTGTCAACTGTGGATAAAGCATCCGTCACTTTTTGACACGTGTACTTATTTACCTGTCAGAAGGTGACGGATGCCTTATCCAAAATTTATCACGTGATAAACGCAGCCATATTAGGCTCCCTGATCATGAATCAGACATCTTGCTTATCTGTCTGACAGTTTTGCTTGACCTTAAGGGGCGTATTAATAAACTAATCTCAACTCTAATGCTCGTCTCGAGATGTGTCAAAAATGACAGTGTTCTATGGTTTGACGTTTACGTTAATGTATCTTGTGACACGCATCTCAGCCAAGATGAGTTTATAAATACGGGCCTAAGTGTCTTGAGAATGACATCTTACTCAAGATGATTATTACTGCCCTAATATACCGAAGAAACACGGATAAAATACAGAAATCTGCCTTAATTTGATGACTCGCGGCCTTATGTACCAGGAACCCTGAAGTTCACTAGAGTTAGGAATTTGCATGCATTTCCGTTCGGTTATATTAGTAACCATTAAGGTACGGCCACAACTGAGATGTCATTCAATATGTATGCTCATTCAAATTTAGAATCAAAACAATTTAATTGCACATTAATCAAACCAAATTCAGCTAAATCTAGTGGAGTAAAAAACATTAACCTCGTAAGGCCCTCGTCAAATTTCGACAATTCGAAAAAGAATCTTGTTTCAGTCAACTAAAGTCAAAAGTCTCTTTGACAAATGTCCTAAATTTAGGACGTTGGGCCTTACGAGGTTGAAAGGAATTTCATTAAATATGAACAACTCGCTTTCTGCTAAAGATGTTCTTTTCGATTTCTGTATTGATTATACTAACCAGCTTGTTTCCGCGACTTCATTCGTGAAGAAAGGTCCAATTTTCCAGGATGAAAAGTATCGTGAAGATGCAACAACCAAACCAATGAACACACTAAATACATAGAAACAACGTGGTCGGCTGGCGGCCATTACACAACGTGTTCATCCGTGGTCATCATTCAGGGGAGTGCTCTTTCCTTTCCTATAACTTCCTTACAATTCCCTCTTTAATTTGTGTGAGTGTGTAATTTGCTCCAACGTGTTGGGATTATTATGATTGTTTTTGGCTTGCATTGTAATATTATTAAACATAAGTATTCGTTCCGATTATAATGCTATCTAATAATTACCTCCTAGCAACCATATGGCTGCATCCTAAGCCTATATACTATAAATAATATTGACGATTCTGAGAACTTAACAAACGCGGTATTGCTAACGGATCTGACCTAGGATTTTGATCAGGCCCTTGGTACAAGGATCTAGTTTAAAAAGTCGGTAAAACCCTGAAATAATTAAGTCGATTGTGGTTAAGATAATTGACCGGAATGTAGTTTAATTTAAGCTTTATGTATGGTTTGCTGGTTGCCCTTGTATTAAAGCAATTTAAGGAAAAGCTTACAGTTTTACTGTTTCTTAGGTTTTCTGAAAGACTTTTTTTTTAAACGATGGCACAGTTTTGTAGCTGCATCAAATGATAGTGTCGCGATATACAAGACTTTATTGCTTTTTTTTTACTTTGATGCGCTATTTTAAAATTACTGTATAAAGCTAAGTTTTCCGAAGTTGACTGTCACTATTCCCTGGGGAACTGATTTAATTGGAAAAAAAATACCTTACGTCCATTTCCGGGTAGTAAACTACAAATAAATAAATAAAAAATGCTTAATTGAACGTCTAAAGCGTAACGGTGACAAACGAACAGACGTTCGCATTTATTATAGGTATTACTAAGAAAGGATATTGAGCACCGGACTTCCCAGCATCTCTTGTCAGCTACATTACTGTCAAGCGAAAGCAACCATCTCATATTTGCATAGAAAAAACAATGCAAACAACTCCCATACATTTTCTCCATTCACAACTCATACATTGACAATGCCACTTTTCATCCGGAAACTTGATTTCTCAACCTACTCAACCTTTCACTCGGTCGCGAAAACCCTAGCCTCAGTTCATTGACTTTGACATTTCTAATTTAGGCTGTATACTACTCGGCGGGATTCAGAAGCCCCACCGACCACATAACTCTCGCACTTGTAGGCGATATTCAAATTGGCGAGGTTCGCCCGCGAAAGAAGCGCCTGCGCGCAGTTCACGACCACTTTCTTTTATTCAAACTTGTTCACAGTGAAACCAATTGTTTGTTTAAATATTTAATTTCTGCCTAATTTATGGGTGTTTATTACTAGCCGTGTTGGATTGTTTGCTATTGGAAAATCGGTGAATGACAAATTGCGTTAATGTGTGAACTTTAAACAAAAAAACACACAGTCTCTAAATCAGTTTTAAAATGAACGTTTAAATTTTTTGAGTTGTAGGTAGTTCAAAACTACTGACTTAATTTTAAAGTAACTTATTCAACACCTGAATAATTTGAATAACTCCCAACTAAAAACACCCTGTATAGCCCTAAAAATAAAATAATTAAAAATGATTCTCGCAAAATAGGATAAAGTCGATCAGCGTTGTTCTAATAAAGAAAAAATATAAATTTCGAACGACATTTCAACGTGCCGGCGCGCGCGCAGGTGCCCGCGCCGCCCTTATTCTGAAGTCGTGTTGACTTCAAACCGACTGCATTAACATTGTCAACTATGCGGTAACTTGCGGCATTACTTGGTTAGAATTTACCCGCTTTTTGTAATAATGTTTAAAATTAGTGTATTTAAGAAAATACATGACTTTTATACTAAAACTAGCTGTTCCCGTGTCCACTTCGTTGGGCAAAACATTTTTTTTTGAGTTGATAGTTTTCCCGCTAATTCCCGTTCCCGTGGGAATTTCGGGAATTCCTTTCTTAGTGCACCTCTACGGTACCTAAGCTACGTCCCGTCCAAATTTCAAGTGCCTACGTTTAGCCGTTTAGGCTGTGCGTTGATATGGCAGTCAGTCAGTCAGTTTCTCCTTTTATATATTTAGATAATACATATAAAACCTATTCGAAATGAAAAAGATTGATCTGGAGCCTTATTCTGCTGTTTCTCCCCTTTTTTTTTGTATTGTTAACGTTATGACAGTTCCTTGACAGTACTTGTCAAACCCGTAGACTGTCCTGAGTTAATAGTCCGAAGAGCAAAGTCACCGTATACTTAAGTGGAATCCATCTAAATCTGATTTTAACATCGTAAAGTTAAGACGCTTTTAATAAGTACTTAGTTTAGTAAACTAAAGAAGTATCCAATAATTATCGTTTGCATTTAGCCATGACATTAAAATATATATAATAACTGGTTACAGAATAGGCCCGTCTCGCGCTTTCTTGAGCTAACCCACTTTAGCACAGCACCCGCTAGAATATCACTATCTTTTATTTTTAACTCATTCAACACATTTTCGGTCGGACATATTGTAAGTATTGTAACGTTGCGTGAAGCGATCAGCTGCTGTGTTAAAGATATCGCTCATTGAATACAAAACGGACACATTCCAAAACAATTATCTTTTCCATTAAAAATCGTATACCAACCGCTTCTAAATTTAAAATGCAACACTGACTCATTTCGGATTGTGTCCGTTTTGTATTCAATGAACGATATGTTACAAACGACATCGTGTTTCATAAATCGAGACATCACGGCTGGCTGCGATGTCTATGCTTTGCAAGTTACAGTACGCCCACCAAACTCATGGCAAGTGGGGTTGCATCCTGGTGACTGCAGAATCAATGAAAATGTATAGGATTGACGTAAGCCTTCATTGCGGTCGTCATTAGGAAATGCAAATAACCGGTTATAACCGGTTTTAACCGATTATTTCAAATATTTCGGTTAATAACCGGTTAAATTGCATTGTCTAGTCGTCATATCAACCGCACTGGTATACATTTTGACAGATTTCCACAGTGTTAACCTTTCGTAGAATTCAAGTACTCTAGGCTGGGCCTATATTTTTTGACGTGACGTGACGTGTTCCCGTATTTTCAACGATTTATACCTCTTATTCACTTAACAGTAATGGTGGCCGAATTAAAAACATCATACCATAATACGTCAAAGACAAAATGGTTATCCGAGTTGTGTCTTGGCCGGTATATGTAAAGGATGGCCAGTTTCCATAACAAACTCAAGCTCTTTGAATTACTTTTTCGCAAACTACTGGCAGTACCCCTTTAGGCAACTCGGATGTTCTACTTTGACAATTCCTAGTTTATTGATCGGTTACCAAAATCAAAATGGCGGCAGGAAAAGTTGTATACCTCAAAAACCATTCTGTATTTGTATAAGCGGTTGCACACTAAATCAGAGTGTCCGGTTTGTCATCGCGAAACAAAGGGAGCAAAAATCCCCTAAACTGTACTCTTACCATGAGTTATAATTACCGTACCCGCCAACGATTCGAATGCTCTGTCCCTCACAGACCTCGCAGTATTCTTGTAAAGTGCGACACAGAGCATCCGACTCACTAGCGAGTACGGTAATTGTAACTCATGGTGCATAACGTTAACGTTGGTGAAAATGGAACCGATCTTGACATGACCGTCTTATACATTTTCGATAACGATTTTATTCGCATAGTGCATTTAGTATGAGCACACTTCTAATGGCAATTCTGACGACTCGTTACCCAGTTGGTAGTGACCCTGTCTACGAAGCAGGCGGTCCTGGGTTCAACTTAAAAATCAAATATTTCAAATCCTGGTAAGGGCAGATACGCGTGTGATGACCACGAATATCTATTCTTGAGTCATGGATATTTTTTATCTATTTAAGTATGTATTTCATACAGCTTAGTTAGGGACTAGATTAATTTGTATGAGATTAATGAAAATAGAAATAGAAGCCCAGAATACAAAATGACAGAAACCTTTCAACCAACGAACTCCAATTATAGTAATAACTCCGACTCCACTCTTGCGCAGTTCTTATTGAACCGCAGCATGCGCAGCGCGCTCTCACCTTAACAATTTCTACTACTATAAAACTAAATATGTCATATTATATATTAAGTATGTACAAGTAATAAGTTGTTCTATTTACGACAGAAAAGTTACGTCGTCTAGATACTGGGACTAACGGCCGCACAGTCAGTTAGTTAATGGCGATTAAGTGTATATGTATGTAAAAACTTTATTGTACAAAATAAAAACGAAAACAAAAACAAAAAAAATAAGAACGAATTTAAGAACACAAGTTTGATAGAGGAACGAGGTCTTTGTTTTTAAAATGTCTCTCAGTATGCTGGTAAGACTGTTAAATGGGATATAATTTGTCAAAATAACTAACTAATAAGTAAAAATACTGAAATGGGTCTAATCCGTTTGGTCAAAGCATTTTTGATCAAATGTATCATATGCCAATTTTTTTATTTCCCAAAAAGATGTTTCACGTCGTAGTTGATTATTTTTTTATGTAGTTACAAGTGTAACCTAACATAATAGATGTAGCGAGCGGTTTTCAAACCCTGGATATACTTATAACAAAAAAAATACAAAATATTTTTCGGGAAATAAAAATTTGGGAAATGATACATTTGGCCAAAAATAGTTACATACTTAGAAAACAGTTAAGTAGTTGGGTTATTTGTAGCTACTGTTCAAGAGGAGGTCAAATACTCTGGTTCCACTGGAGGATTTTTTTTGACAATCGAACACTCGATTTTAATATTTAAAGTTCTTGGAGATTTGTGACGATGCCTCACATGCGATTTATCTTTTATAACACTCGATTTCATAGCCACCATCCCGCAGAATAAGTTACGAAAGAGACAAGTTAGCAGATGTTCACTACCAGACCTTTTATTTTATTTAGTTGTAATATTGCTATACCTTAATAGTGTCCACGTTTAGTACTACCTAATTACTCTGTGTAAGACTACTGTAAATGCCATGGATGGAAGCAATAAAATTAATAAGGACATAGGCCTCTTTGTCGCTTATCGCCGGCTAGGTAGGTTGTCTTAGACCACTCACTTTTCGATTCGTCGGCGAGGTATTAACCAAAGAGGCTAAGTTGTCTCGTTAGGATATTTTTTTTAATCAAGTGAAAGTGTTAAACCAATAATTACTGACCTACTCCCGAACTAAGCACTAGGCTTGTACTATGGATACTAGACAACGATATAAATACTTGTAATATAAATACGTAAAAAACCTCCATGACTCAAGAAAAAAATATTCGCGCTCATCACACACATGTCTGCCTTTAGCAGGATTTGAACCCAGGACCGCTAGCTACGTATGCAGGGCACTTATTGTACTGGGTAAAACCATGTTGCTGAGCTATCGTAAATAAAAGTAATGGTTTTACACTGAAAAACAAATATTTTCTACTTAACACAGTAGGAATACGGTATGTATCATCGAGTGCTTGAAAAACAGTAAAAGACGTTAACGTTAACTGATTCAACACTATTTGATCAATTTACAATATTAACATTGCTATAAACATTTTAATTTAATGTCAAGACCGTAAGATTTTGTCGACAGCTTAACGGTTTTTGGACCAGTAACAATTCCCGATTCATGTCTTTTCGGTTAAACATACTGATATTTTTTCTCGATACCGAGCCGATATCAGGAACGCTGGGACGCTCCAATAGCAGTGCCCCACACTTCATTCCACTCCACTCCACTCTACTCCACTATATCCCGCGGTCTCCTCGGTATCCACTCTTTATAAGGAATCAAGGGACGTTACAGCGGAAACTGAAACATTAGTGTTCGATTTTTCCCAATATTTGAAAGCTAGTATTTCTTTGCGCTATTTTTTATATATGATGATGTATGTTCTAGTAAAGTTCTTATGTGCTGCTAAATATGGGTTCAAAATAATGATCAGAAACAAATGTGTAAGCCAATATGAAACTACGTCAAAGTGATGTAGTAAGGCAAAATCTAAAAAATTCTTAGTACTTGAATGATTACGTCACTTTGACATGGTTGCACAGTGCGTTTGCGGGTGGTAGGACCTTGTGCAGGGTCCGTCCGGATCGCTACCACCATTTTATCCATTAACCTACCGCCATACAGCAGTGTTCGCATTGTTGTGTCCCGGTTTGGGGATAAGACAGCCGGTGAAATTACTAGCATAGAGGCATTCCATCTTAGTCCTCAGGGTTGGCAACGCATTTGCAGTCTTAGGATTGCATTGCAGTCTTGTGAATGCGAATGTCTATGGGTCACAGTTTCCATTTACCATCAGGTGGCCTGTGTGCTCGTTTGTCTTTTATATGCCATAAAAAAATAAAAGCAGTGGCTCAGAAATCCATTTATTTGACACACACGTGTAATAATTAGTTAGTATAATAAAGTTAAAATATCCAAAGATTCTCATCCTTTCCCAAAAAAATAATTGGTTCCATTTTTAAGCTCTAAACTTAAAAATGGCGTCAGCCTTCAACCGCAAAGTTATGCCTATTACAGCGGCGCAGGAGTGCGTGGAATAGCAACGACGCATCGCTATACGGGGCGCGTGCGATGGAAACTTAAGAGATAATTGCCGGGTTATCTAACACGTTATCTGCTGAGATTTAAACGTTTCTACGTTCAGCTGGGAAGCGACGCGGACTAAATGGAGGGTTAATACATTCAGAGCCGGGTGATGCGCTAGTGTGTACAGTCACGAGATTTAATGGTACCCACCTTAGGTCCAAAGTCAATCTGACATGCTACAACAATAACGTTGAGTTTCCTAAAAGTTACAAATGACTTGACATCTCTAATGACATTGACAATTTCCAGCATATTTTTCTTGAAATGGGTCCAATTTTTGTACGATTAATCATTTCGGAATATGGTTCTCAATGCGTATTGATAGGCACCATCTTAATTTTGTACTTTGAATTGTCCGTATCGCTAGATCAAATAAAAATTAAGCTAAAAAGAAACTTATTAAGGTTTAAAAAAATACGTGAGTAAAGAAATACCATCTAAACTTCCTTTGTATAAACTTTAACAACCAAACGCTAAACAAAACATACAATCTCGACTTAGAATTGAAACCCATACATGAGCTCGTACTCTTGAATCCTATAAATCTACATTGGCCATACCGATCGCTGAAATTTTTGAAGAAAATTGCATTGGAATAAATTCATTTCTTTGGGCCCCCAAATAGCGAATGCTTCGATGCATGGCCCCCTTTCCTATCGTTTAACACGTCTAACAAAAGCAAGCTTTAAAAGCCAAAATGCTGGTTGGATAATGTCGTCAATATAATGTTAGTTATCAAGTATTTAATTTTTATTTCGACAATGTCGCATTAAAAAAAAGTACCCCGTGACACACATGCTAAGATAAATCTAAAGACACCTCGCTTATCGAAATCGGGGCATCCGTTCAGAACAATGGAACAAATAACCATACATACATACAAGTCAAAAACATTACCCTCATCCTTCGTCAATCGGTTAATAAGGATAGCATACCACAATTTCATAATCAGTCTGTAATATACATATCGTACTGCTAGATCAAAACAGTATCAAATCAAAAAAATCTAGTTCTATTTTAAGCTCATACTAGTTATATTAAAGTTGATTTTAAAATACAACAGTGGTTCGACTTCATATCGTTTTGATTTAGCGATGCCTATACATAATACAAGACTAGTACCAAGCGCTTAAGTCGTTGTGCTTGTGGTGAGACTCACACACACAAAGGTGTGTTTGTATGCGTGTGGAAAGCAGTTTTCGCTCAACCGGGAAAAGGAAGTAGCGAGTTGCTCTCGGCAATGGCTGCCGGCTTGTAGGGGGGCCAACGCTTCGGGGCAGCTTGAGACTGTCCTGGGGTTTCAATGAAATCATTTGGTAAACTAAGGGTCTGTTTCACAATCGACAAGTCAATTTATATTTTATTTATTGTTGGGTCTCTCCTTGTCTATTTTCAAGTCTAAGATAGCGAAAGGGTTCAATTTATCTGTCAAATATGCTTTACTTGTCAATTGGGAAACCGGCGGTAAATTTTACATATTATATTCGGTGAAGTCATAATATCTAACCCCTCACCTATGTAATACATAACAGTTTTAGCATAAAGGCACGATTGCCACACGTATGGTTGGCTTACTAAGTAGCTGCACACTTTAGTACCTTGTTGCTTTAACACCATTGACAGATTAATGCAGAAATTCGAACATGATGTTAAAGTGACAGAGAACTAGTGTGCCACATTGCTTTTCATATTTTGTTCAAAGCAAAGGACCGAAATCCCACTTCTGTGAGTGAAGTGCCGCAATAAAATAAAGTCAAATGTTTTATTTTAAATATATTTCTTATTACAATAACGAAACTAAAGCCGGCCCTGCAGAAAATTAATAATTTTAAAATAATCACATTACACTAATATTGTTAGTACATAAGTCTGAGTGTATGTGTGTGAGTGAGAATGTTTGTTACTCCTTCACAATATAAGTAACAAAGAAAATAGTTCTATATGCAATTGTGATAAATTTTACACCATATTATGGTAGACTCTAGTGATACATAAATACTTTGGTCAGGTGTATAATTAGTCCTTCTTTTATAAGGTGACGGCACCAATGATGGACACTTTTAGCTGACAGGCACCACTAATAGACACTTCACTCTTAATTCAAATTGCATACGATCCTAAATTAGTTGTTGCAAAACAAACGAATAACCCTTATCTACTGTAAAATAAGAATCAAGTGTCTATCATTGGTCCTTGTCCATTACTGGTTCCATCACCCTAGTCATGCAATAAATATTTTTGAATGATGATTGGAAAAAAGATTCCTTATACCTTGAACTAATACATAGGTTGCCTTATATGTCGAAAAAAAACAATATTCCCATAGCATAGTGAGATTACTAACTAATTATTTGCGAACAAATTCGTGGACAGAAGCAATCAATGATATAAATGTATACAGTCGTAGTCATAGTCATATACTTTATTACCTAATGTTGTACAAAAGATCTTAAAAACTATTAACATGCGTCAACACTAACCCTGCAAGGGCATTGCAATTTACTTGTATTTAAACAAGAAGTGAGTGTAAATGTCCTAAAAAATTGCTAAATGATGGCCACCATCAAATCATTTCTCTGCGTCGGTTTTCCTACAACCGCCAAGTATTCCTGTTTGCTCAACTGATACCAATTATAAGGGAAATTATAACTAACCTTTTTGGATTCGTCATTAACTGCATTCATTATATACCTATAACTCGCTTTTACTCATGCCTTAAAAACTCGTTGTTTTTTTGGAGAGTATAAAAATAGTACTTACTTTTTCTACAATTATGTTTTTTCTCGTTCGATTCCCTGGGTAAATATTTGTGTGGTGCAGCGAGTATTTGTTCTGGGTCTTATATGTTTTATATGTATTTAAGAGAAATGTGAAGCTGAAAAATTCCATTCATAATGTGACAACGTTTATCTTGCCTTAAACTTAATCCAATTTATACGGTTTTTGAATATGTTTTAGTTATTTATACGTCTGTACGTTTGCCTTTATAAAACAGTAACAATAAAAAAAGCGATAACGGACATGATTCAGATAAACAATGTACTTATTAGGATAAATAACAATTAAGAATTGTATAAGGGCACCGTCTATTACCCATACTACAAACCTTAAGCTTAGTTTAAGACCAGGTTTATTAATTAATTATTTATATATTTCTTGTTTATATTCGCAAAAGCACACCCTGTTTTGTAGATTAAATGTTACTTAAATTTAGGCAAATTTCTAAGCTTGATTCTGGCATATAATTAAAGTATACATTGTACAAAATGACTAAAAATTCCAGTCAATAAATGACCTTAAGGTACCTATTAAGCGCTTGGTGCGTTTCGCGCGTTGAACTCTTTAATATGCATCACTTGCATAAAGGCTTTTATCACGTTTGCATACGGTTTATTTTCAGTTATTATTCACGAGACAAAGACAAAATCTCAGAAAATTTATCATATCATAATTTTAATTGTAATTATTTGGGCGTTTGTTCCTAATCACTTTCTTGGTCACATTTTTGTAGAAGTGGCTGCAGATTTCGATATAGTTTCTGGTTAGGTATCTAACCTCACCGGCCATCTAACAAATATCCAAAAAGGGCATCAAAATAAACGCCCAATTCTTCAAAAATATGTCCACAAAAGTGAGGCGCTCGAATAATGACCCTATTATAGAAACCTGGATAATGTTGACTTTTGTAACTAATATTTGAAAACGTTTTCGTGGTGGTACCTTGAGCAGGGTCCGCCGGATCGCTACCACCATCTTATACCTTACCCTACCGCCAAGTAGTAGTGTTCACATCGTTGTGTTCCGGTGTGGAGGTAAGACAACTGGTCAAATTACTAGCACAGACGAATTCCATCTTAGTCCTCAGGGTCGGCAACGAATTTGGAGTCTTAGGATTGCAGTCTTGAAAATGCAAATGTGTACAGGTAACAAATCCTACTTACCAGCAGGTGGCTTTTTTGCTCGTGCCTTCTACTCGTACTTCTTATAAGAAATTAGGTCATTAAAATTAGACGAGCGAGATGAGGGAAATAAAAACCATTAATATCTTATCTGTGACGTATTTCCTAAAAAAAATACACGTATATTATCAGTATTATCACTATGATCAATTTACTTTATTTGAAAATAAAATAAAATAAACTTTATGCACCAAAAAGTGCAATAATTCACAAAATTGCTGGTGAGAAGAGGCTGAACTCAGCCGTGGAGCTTGTATAATTTGTGTGTATGTAAATACTACATTGTACGTGCAAAATAAATAACATTTTTTAAATAGACAAAAAGATGTACAAAGGTGAACTTACCCCTTAAAAGGATCTATTCCAGTTCACCTTTGAGCGTTTGAGAAATAATTGATGACAACGAAGAGCCAAATAAGTACAGCATCAAAAGATATAAAGTTGTTCATACCTTGATATACAGGAGTATTGGCAAAATACTGTCAAAATCAAGAAGTAATATTGCTTAAAGCTAATGCTCTATTTTACAATATGAGTGCAAAAAAATCTAACCAATATTAGAAATGAGAAACTTTGGATGTTGGTCACTCAATCACGCTTAACCACTGAACGGATCGGGATGAAACTTGATATAGGTTAGGTCTTGGAACAGGATAAAAAAAAACGGAAAATGGGACAGTTCCCGAGAGAGTCGCGGGCAAAGCTAGCATAATATAATTTATAGAATTTATTTAATAGAATATTTATATTTACTTATCTTTAACTGGTCACAAGGGATTAAAACGGTTTATGTACAAAGTGGGTTTTAAAGAAGTTTTAAAGTAAAATTTTAAATCATTTTAAAGTCAAATTCCGAGAGCAAAGGATTTTAAAGTCAAATTCTAAGTGTAGCGAGTATACCGCGATATTCAAGCGATACCGCCTACTAACTATTTTGTTACCGAGTGACAAAACTACTTAGGTAATAATCCTCAATATGAAAACTTCGAGTAATAATTCTGCCCTCAATAGAAAAAAGGGCGAATGTCACATAAAATCGCGAATGTATTAGTGACCTTAAATCTTAAAACACAGGGTCAATTTGCTTTGACCATCAGATTGGGTTTGCTTCCTTTTTGTTTAGGAGGGCAGAATTAATGTGCATGAAATACATGAACAGAGCAAAATATACTAACTAATGAAAATTTGTTCATATGACATGAAATAATAGTCATAATAAAAGATATTTCCTGAAAAAAAAAACAAGTACGAGATGACTCGCTTTGTCTACTTATTTTTTTTAATTTGTTTGGCAATCCGTCGAAATAAAACATTTTGGAAACCATATCAATCTACTATCTCTTACCATTCAAGAGATACAATCCTTTACAGTTTGGACAGACGGACAGATGAACGGACGAACAACGTACGCTTATGTAATAACAGGGTCTCGTTTGATACCCTTCGAGCACAAAACACAAAAAATTCAAAATTAAAACCAAATCTAAAACTAAGCTGGAGTGATGGAACCAGCAATGGACAAGGTACCAATGATGGACACTTGATTCTTATTTTACAGACGATAAGGGTTATTCATTTGTTTTGCAAGAATCAATTTAGGGCCGTATGACATTTGAATAAAAAAATAATAATGAAAAGTATTTAATCAATCTCACACAGCACCATCAGTACCATCTCCAACTGTAACATAATTATCTTTAACTAGCGACCCGCCCTCGCTTCGCTTCGGCTTAGATTTTTCATACAAAAGGATTTTCCCGCTAATTCCCGTTCCCGTGGGAATTTCGGGAATTCCTTTCTTAGTGCACCTCTACGGTACCTACGCTACGTCCCTTCCAAATTTCAAGTGCCTACGTTTAGCCGTTTAGGCTGTGCGTTGATATGTCAGTCAGTCAGTCAGTCAGTTTCTCCTTTTATACGAGTATATTTAGATTTAAGAAGAAGAAGAAGAAGAAGAAGAAATACATTTATTCACTACACAGAAGACACACAAAAAGATTGTCAAATTTAATCACTAATTAATCTTAACGCTTAAAGGTGCGGTAGTGTGACATCAATAATGAATTAAAAGTGAAGTGTCCATTACTGGTGCCTGTCTGCTAACAGTGTCCATCATTGGTGCCGTCACCCATAGGTAGGCGGGTCATAGCCATCCGGACGGACCCTGGACAAGATCCTACCAGCATTCATCGCACATCATGAAACACCCAATTTCTTGAAATGGCACAATTACTTGAATTCTTATTACATAAATCTATAATATGATTTATGATCTGCCTTAGCGGGATCAATGAACAGAAATCGATTGTCGATATGGACCAATACACGGCCATTTCATAATAAACCCAAACGCGGATGAATAAATCGACATAATAATGCACGATCAACGACGTGTGCCTTTTTCGTAGTCAAGCTGCCTTGTTGAGCTGTATCACAAGTAAAAACAACAATCTTTTTAGGGTTCTGTACCTAAACGGTGTCAACGGAACCCTATTAGGCCTCAACTGACCTTCCGTGCGTCTATCTGTCAGAAAGCTGTAAATATTTAAGATAAAAAAAATCACTTAAATAATTTAGATACTTGTGTGATGAGCTCCTGAGTGTTGGATGTTTTCTATGTATAATAATAATAAAAATAAAAATAAAAATGCTTTATTCAGTAACTTAAAACTAGATTACAATAGTGGCAGATGTCTCTTTTTAAGTAAAGAATATACTTGTGTTAAGAGAACATCGCTCTTCCAAGTGCTGGTGGCTCTCGACATAACATAAAGTAGGTACTACTTACTAATACTTAAGAAATTAACATTAAAGGAATTAGATTATAAAGAAAACTTGTGTGTGTGAGTGTGAGTGTGAGTGTGAGTGTGAGTGTGAGTGTGAGTGTGAGTGTGAGTGTGAGTGTGAGTGTGAGTGTGAGTGTGAGTGTGAGTGTGAGTGTGAGTGTGTGTGTGTGTGTGTGTGTGTGTGTGTGTGTGTGTGTGAGTGTGTGTGTGTGTGTGAGTGTGAGTGTGAGTGTGTGTGTGAGTGTGAGTGTGAGTGTGAGTGTGAGTGTGAGTGTGAGTGTGAGTGTGAGTGTGAGTGTGAGTGTGAGTGTGAGTGTGAGTGTGAGTGTGAGTGTGAGTGTGAGTGTGAGTGTGAGTGTGAGTGTGAGTGTGAGTGTGAGTGTGAGTGTGTGTGTGTGTGTGTGTGTGTGTGTGTGTGTGTGTGTGTGTGTGTGAGAGTGTGAGTGTGAGTGTGTGTGTGTGTGTGTGTGTGTGTGTGTGTGTGTGTGTGTGTGTGTGTGTGAGTGTGTGAGTGTGAGTGTGAGTGTGAGTGTGTGTGTGTGTGTGTGTGTGTGTGTGTGTGTGTGTGTGTGATTGTGTGCATGTGAGTGCGTGTGAAAGGCGTATATAGACAATCCATATCCACTATAGGTATACTTTAAGAAGCTAGCGGTCCCGAGTTCGAGACCCGGTATGGGAAAATGATACCCACCTTAGGTCCAAAGTGAATCTGACATTCTACAACAAAACGGTTGAGTTTCCTAAAAGTTACAGATGACTTGACATCTCTAATGACATTCACGACTTCAAGGATATTTTTCTTGAAATGGGTCCAAATTAACGCTCGCGACCGTACAAGTCTAGAGCGTAGTTTGGGACTAGGTCAATTTGTCTGAGATTGTATCATGATATATTATTACTATTTCAGATATTTATAAAAAAATCTGTAATTTAGGTGTTTTACAATAAATATTCAAGTATAAAATAACAATACTTATACAAAAAATAAATATTATAAAAAAATCTAACCTACGAGTGCCGCCGGCAGCGGGGCATGGCTCAAGCTACCGGATGTTAGTGCTGCAGAGAGAGAAACCTCCTCACAATACGTGCCGTGTTGAGGATATCTGGGCCTTGATCCAGCCATCTAGCGAGTCTCTTGAGGTGTTGGTCGAGACTCTTCGCTGTAAGACCGTTTGCCGAAACAACTATCGGAACAATGATCGTTGAGTCAACATTCCACATGGCGGTCACCTCGTGACCCAAGTCAAGGTACAGTCAGCCAATTTGATTCCTAGGCCACTATGGACTTTGTCAACGTGACGTTGTAAACCAAATCATAGGGAGTCTCTTACGTTTTGGTTGACAACGTCACTTTAACATAGTCCAAAGTGGCCTAGAAATCAAATTGGTTGACTGTACTAGCTGAGCTTGTCCTTCTCGGCCTTCACGAGGTTCTCGTCATGCGGGATGGTGACGTCGACGAGCACTGCCCGGCATTGAGATCGATCTGTCAACACGATATCAGGCTTATTGGCGACAATAGCCTTGTCCGTGATGACAGGTCGGTCCCAATAGAGCGTAGCACGACCATTTTCGAGAACTGGCGCAAGTGTATACTTATGTTATTAGTATTTGTATGTCTTTACCAATCACGAGACAACGGGAGTCCTGGACCTTTGGAAGGTGGGTGAATATTCGGGCGTTTCAACCGCCGTCATTGTCTTCAATATATTGACGGAAATAATGAATACCAGCAACTTTCCATTTAAAAGAACAAGGAATTTATAAAGTTTATCTTGAAAAATATGCAAAGACAATAATATACCCAGGTATACATGGAGCCAAAGCCAACACGTGGAGGCCCTTTAGACAAGTTTGATTTAGTAAAGTGATGGGACACCAACCGGCAATTGTCCCTGAGTTCACACTATAGAAGTATGCTCCCACGGATAACCACCGGTTGTAGAACTGTTCAACAAGGATGGAAACATTAATAATAGGCTCTATGAATGAACTAATATGGATTGGTGAACTAGCTGTTGATGAAACTACGGCGTCTGCCAGGCCTGTATATTCCTTATTAGAGGGGAACAAAGCCCCAGATTGGATGCAGGTGGCGCAGGATCGGTCCTTGGCCAGCAGCGGACATCTCATCATCATCGTCATCATCAGACGGCTGAAATGATGCAAGGTTGGATCCAGAATTGATCTGTCTTGGATCTGAGGTGTTATTCTCTCAAAAACAACGGACGGGCGGATGAACGAGCGAAATCGCAGCGGCGAGTTTAGGTACTCCCGTCAGAGCGAAAAAAACACATTTTAGCGCGTGCATTTTCAATTAAGGAGCCTTATACGTTCGATCCATCGGCAGAAACCATGCTGCTAAATTGAAAATGCACGCGCTAAAATATGTTTTGTTCGCACTGATGACTACTTAAACTCGCCGCTTGGATATTCACTCGTCCCTCCGTGCGACCGTCGTTGTTCAGTAAATCACTACCCTGATTACTTTGGTTGAAATGGCCCTCCCGAAACAGCCGCATATTATACACAGTAGCAGAGAAGCAACAGCATACAATTAGTATTACATAACATAAGAGGGGCCAGAAATTATGATATTTCTTTAATTTTATTAACATTTCCTATTAGCACTCTCTCCGACCGCTGAGTTATTCACCAATAAGCCTAAGAAGCTTTTAAAACTGTCATTAGCATTATTTTAAAACAGCCTTTTATATGTAAAATTTAATTAAAACGAATCCAAACCACATAGCAAAAGGTTTAAAACTTATGAGATTTATTACCAGAGGTCCGGCAGGGCTTCTGTGGAATGATCGAACGTATAAGGCTGCGTAATTGAGATTTCACGCGCTAAAATGTATTTTGTACGCTCTGACGGGACTATTTAAGCAGCGCTGCGTTCTCTCGTTCACTCGTTCGACCGACCGAATACTGTTTTTAAGAGAATAACACCCCAGAACCTTTCCCTCGAGTGGGATGCTAGTGGGATACTAGTGGCATGCTAGTGGGGCACTTAGTTTTAGCAGCGAATGTATTTTTATGGCATGGAGAATGCTAACACAGGCCACCTAAAGGTAAGCAGATTTTGATACTCACGGATATTTGCAATCTTATCTTATCTTACTAAATGAGAAAGTTTGGATGTTTGGATGTTTGTTACTCAATCACGCTGAACCTCTGAACAGATCGGGATGAAACTTGGCACACATACAGTGTGTCTCTGGATAAAGAACACAAACGAATAGGGATGAAACTAGATGCAATTAAACCGACAAAAAAATGTTGCAATTTTTTGGTGTAATTTTTTTTCAAGATAAAAAAACATTCATTGCTGTGAACCCTATCAGAACCAAGTGTGAAATAACTCGCCACATATGAGGTCTATTGAGATGACATTAACGGTTTTTTAATCCCTGAGCATTTCCTGTGTCAAACAAAAAAAGAACGAAAAAATATCCCATTCATAAAAAAACAGGATTATTAGCAACACTATATACTAAACGACATAATATCCTTGACCGTTTATCAAGAATCGCGAGCAGAAGCTATAAAAATAAAGGCGAAAATTTATTTAATTGACTACTGACACATAACCTGACAATATTTTTTTTCTTTGAATATTTTTCAGTGAACAATTAACCGCTAATTTAGTTCAAGGAAAACTTTCTCGGCTTTTGTCATTTTGTAATCAGACAGCATTTTGTTTACAGATTTGCCTATACGCATTAACCAGTAATATTATATAGGTAATTGTGACGTCTTGAGGTTAATTTTTGAGTCACGCAGAGTCGTAAGTCGCAACTAGGTCTCCGGGGAACTCTGCACTCCTGGTATTTCTACGCCGTGGTCGTGACTCAAATTCTCTATTATTCTCGGAAACAGCATATCCATCATGATTTTAATGTAATTCGTAATTAACGTAGGTACACAAAATTATTTGGAAATTATAAATATGAATGGTTGGAGATAAATTGGCAACAAGATCCAATTTTTTCCTCGCTTAATATGGTGGTTACCACTCAAATATGTTGTAGTTCCGGCCATCTGTCACCATACCGAACTCTTTTTGTTAAGCTATACCTATATTTTTCTAATAAAGGATTCTATCCCGATAAAGACTGAAAACCTAAAATAATTACAATACTAATTGATGTTTAACTTAATTTGAAATAATCATGACAATAATTAACTTGTATAAGTAGTATATTTTCCAATTCTCACTGACCTCAGTGAGGATTACGCTCTAAATGCTCTCGTTACGAAGGGCAGAGAAGTGTATTTAGACTGATAATGTTATGTTATTACCCAAAACATAACATCCTACCAAACCAAACAACGTTCCTTTGCAGCGCTACACCAGGATTACGTGTTGAAGCGTCCACAATTAATGGAACAAGGTTCCAACGCCAACTTAGTACGGCAAACATATCCTCCTCACCGTTAGATGGCAGCACAGTAGAGCTACTCATATAAGCAAGCGCCGGCGCAGCGCGCCACTGCCCGCCCGGCTCTCTCGCGACGAAAACGTCTGCGATCGCGCTGTGTCTGTGATATGGAATACACCTTGGACCCCACTGGACTTTATTAAAAAAAAACATAAACAAAATGGCCGTACTAGATCCAACTGGCCAGTACTAATTACCCAAAGATGGTAGGGTTGGATCCGACTGAAATTTACTGAACGACAATGTGCTGCGGAAGCAGAAGGATCTGGACAGGGTCGAGTCCAGAGGAAACCTCGTCGTGTAGGAAGAGGAGGTTTAAGTAGCATGGACGGCGATCTGGAAATTGGGGACTTCATTCCTGAATTTGAAAGAATGCGATGTAAGTATACCTATGTTTTCTTCCTGGTTTCTTACATTGTAGTTAGTAATGAATGTGACAATATTTATACTTTTATTTTGACAGTTAGAATCTTATTTGTTTTTATTGAATGTATTTAACTTCCGTATCATATCTTTTATCTTACTCAAATATTTGTGCAAAATTTTATAAATTTCATTTCTTATCTATTCCTACCCTTTTTTATTTTGTGTTAACGACGGATCGCGCTTGTCCGTTTTTTGCCGCTTGAAGGTAATCACCAAATGAGATTTCCTTGTTGGGTCACCCGGCGTAACGTGTTAATGTCTTTGGATACCCTCGACGTTTACATGCTTTTGTATTGCACTGTTTTAGTCTGTGGCACTTATGTCATGCGGATTAAATGTAGGAAATTATTACGATTTATGTAAACTATAAGGTGTAACCGTAAGGTGGTCAAATTGGGTTTATATGCTTTATTATTACATTAAATTATTAATTATTATGCTTAATACATACATAGTAATACGTATTTTTTTTAAATATCGCATTGAAACTCTTTAAGCAATGTGTACCACAGATTAAAATAGTTACGATTTTATGGCAATAAAAAGGATTTTAATAGAAAATTTGTCTTTAAAAACGTAACTTTGACAGTAATAATTACTCTTTATTACCATTATTAATCAGAGCAAAAAGGGTGCATTAGAATCCAAAAGGAGTGGATCGGAGAGACCTACTTCTCACTCCAGACTATACTTACTCGTGAAGATAGGGTTCAATGGACCCCACAGCTGTTCGGACGCACTACCACCATACACCGAAATAACGCATGGACAATTCGGACCGCCCAAAATACTACCACGTTTCCAGCACGCCAAGGAAATTCAAAAAAAGAATAGACGAATCGGAATAAGCTGCCAGTATTTTATTAAACAAACAAATGGAATGTACTTGACAAGTCTATATAATTTTCCGTCCGAATTTCGGCCAGTATCGCAATTTTTACGGCACGACGGGTTCGTCGACCGGACATATTTTATTTCATCGCGCTACGTACACACAAACAGGGCGCACACACGCAAACCCACTCAGACAAGGGTATCTTCGCATGCCGTTCCGCGTAAACACTATTACGTATCATGAATTGTAATCGTTTAATTTATTTTAATTTAATTTGAACCTCTGTTAAAAACGAGAACTTTAAAAAGTTAGAAATCTCGAAAACAGGAGTTTAATATTTATAAATAACCCGAGTAAAAAATAATGTAGCCATGTCGGGTATTTTATAAACGGCACGTGAGGCTCGTATGATATCGTTAAGATTAACAAGCGCGGTAATGCGCTGTTTGCCGAATTATTCAGTTCAACAACCGGGCGAACGCCCGATCGCGTTCAAAATAGACGCGGTGCGCGTTATCGCATCAAAAATGTTTGTCATCCGAATACGCACCTTTAAACAACCTTTCGCGGCCATTTTCAATTGTTTCGTGCCAGTGACGTCCAAATAGAACACGCGATTTTGAATTATTTTGCATTACATCAGTTTAACTTTGATACACATAGATTATTTTGAAAAAAAAACAGAGTTACGGGTTTTTTTATGCATGACGACAAATAGCTATTGCCGCGACTATATCACAGTAGAAGTGGCTTATTGCTATACCCTCGGAAACTGTCTGATTTTCTAGGATAAAAATAACCCATGCTGTTCTCCTGGCAATAAATAAGCTATCTCTGTAACAAATTTCACTTCGATCCGTTTTGAGGCGTTAAAACATGAAACTGAACAAACAAACCACTCTTTCGCATTCACGTAGTAAGGAAGTTAGGATAATAATAACAAGCATTGTACAAAAGCGACATGACATCTTTAATCACTTTACATCTTAACTCGTCCATTGTCCAAATCGATGAAACATGCCGTTGCTTAAATACTAAAGGGCCTCAAATCAAAATGAGTTTGTGTTGCATTTAAATTCGGAATGCTATATACTTTAAGTTTTAAATCAAACTATGTCTGTTTTTGTTTTGAGGCGCTTTAGCATTTAAGCAGCGTGCGTTTGAAGAAACAGTTCATAGTACATTGAAGACTCAACATTATCGTAAATGTTGCTTTTAAAGCGTTCAATGTAACGCAAACTTGGTCCAATCTAGACAGACTATATCAATCAAAGACAAGGAAGCTCTAGTTAGCTGCAATTGTCTGGTGAATCACTTCTGATTTGCTCCGCGCATGCCTCGATGCTGATGCGAAATAAAAAAGGCCGTCACACACGATCCGACTACGTTTTTTAACACTGGCAATTTTGCCGCCATATTAATGGCGAATGAAATATATGCCGCGTTTTTTTTTAATAGTTCTATGTTTGGTTTACCTAAATATTGAACCAAACTTGTAACACTATATGAATTGGTTTGAGGTGCTTGGCCTAAAGGTCTTGTAACCAGGCCATAAAATCCAAAAAAAAAAAAATTTGAGGTGCTTAATTTTGACTTCGACCAAAAAACCTGTAGCCAAGCCAGCTATATTATCATCCATATTAGTAATTCTCTCGTCATTGTTTCGAATCGAACTCTTAGTAATTATAATCTTTCTCTCCATTTACGGCCTAACAACCGGCATAATCTAACGAGCCTGCACTTTGTTTTAGTATAGTACCTATTAGAGTTAGTACTGAACTTCCGGTGCTGTATTATTACATTTCTGACTGCCCAGTGTCCTTTATAAAACGATTTTCTGTTTTCTTATTTGCGATTTCTTTGCCTGGCTTCTAATTTTATCTATTGAATCGGCCAAAAATAAATAAACGCATATTTTTAAATTTTTGGACACATGAAATAATTGGGAACGAATATTAAGCCTTGTGATAAGTTAGCAAGAATTATAAAATATTATGTTAAGAATCATCTTCCTGGGTAAAATGTGGAAGTCATTTTGTGAAGGATATTAAGCAAAAATCGGAAGTTAAGAGTAATTAAGTAAGAGTAAGGAGCAGAGTTAAGTATGTTGCTAATTTTTCCAAATTCTACCAAACCAAAATAGGTAAAGCTAGAGCGTCTGGTGGCAATGTTGCCAGCATTTTCCTGGTCGGGTGGTGTGGTCTCGGTCGGGTGTGCGACGGCCTAATATTCGCGATGAACTGCCTTGACCCCACTGCAGCGGCCTGTTTTCGGGTTGCGTCATCATAGGTCACTACCTCGCTAGCTCGCCATGTTTTTTGCTCACCAATGCTTAGCACGTTGTCTTCTTCCTTTGTTTCGCCATTAAAATACCAGCGTCGAATTTCGTCAATTTAGTTTTTTTATTTCTTTTCGACTTTAATTACGAAGTTTTTTAATAAGTATGTATCACGTTAGTTAAGTTTGCCAATCTTTAAGCAAGACTCATTGGTGGCAAAAAAATTGCTTGTATATTTTGCGATTCCTCCCTATTCATACTTGCGACAAAATAATGAAATGGGGGTCCCATTCCCATTCAGTTTAGCCAAAATATTTTTGTCAAATGTATAATTTCCCAAAAAGTTTTCCCGCCGCACTTGATTTATGTTTTATGTAGTTACAAGTGTAACCTAACCTAATAGCAAGCGATTTCAAAAATGATACAAAATTCTCTTTGGGTAATGATCATTTGGTAAATGATAATATTTTGCATGATAATATTTACGGCAGGCTTCATATGGAATGACACTGACAGCTGTCATCGCGAGTGCAATTCCTTTTCTTGTTCAAGGTTACAAAAACACTAGCTAACCGCTCTCGTTTCGTTTAGATCTATGTACGTTTCTTGTAACATTCGTACATAATTCAGAATTTATTATACATAAAAACCTTCCTCTTGAATCACTATATCTATTGTTGAAAACCGCATTACAATCTGTTGCATAGTTTGAAAGATCTAAGCGTACATACAGAGGGACGGACGGCGAAAAACGACTTGTTTTATACTATGTAAAGACAACATGTACCTAGTTGGAATTGTATTCTTTTCTTGCCACTGGCTACATTAATTGCCATCGTGTACGACACAAAAAAAAAATAAAGGTTTCTGTTGACTTCAGTCTCACACATGTTTTATTGCTATACTCTAATGCATTAACTGTCATTTGATTTTATGATGTCATATTCGACTATGACGATTAAACGATTTGTTCTGCTGGAAACTTGGATAATTTTGTCACTCTAATTATTAATTATTCGTAACTATTCGGGAATCCACGAGTATAAAGTTTGGAGATATACTCATAATCGACAAGCAATAACAACTGCTGTGTTTAAATAAATTAAAGAAAGTAAATATTTTTTTTAAATATTATTTTGGGCCGGTTAAATAAGGTGTCTGCATTTTCTGTTGCATATTACAATATAGCGTGTCCTAAAACCTCACAGGCAACTCCGTCTGTCGCGCCTGTCTGTCTATATTGAGTAAACCTTCACTTTTTTTGACAGATTTCTAACTCCCATTTTATCTTATCTTGTCTACCTATATCTTATGGAATTACTGAGAAACTTTAACTATCTGATAGCCCTAGATTCTCAGCTACGTTATTTCCGTTTTTCTACGTTCATTCGTAAGTTGACATCGTTTCCCCCAGGCTCCTTGAACCAAGCCGTCAGCGCCATCTATCGTGATCCAGGAAAACTTCGAAATGTCAGCGCGAGATGTCAGACTACCTACATTTTTTCCCAACTAGCAAAAAGCTTGCACGAAATGTGCATTTTTTGCGATGCAAAATACTGCATGTCGCATTACAAAGGTGCAATACAAGGCCAAGGGACAGCTGGCTGGTCTAATTAAAGGTTTTATGCTTAAATAATTAAGTGGGCAGCACTAGCGTAGCAGGTGCCGTATTATTTATGCAAGAATAAAATCATTATTTACGAACGTGCCAAATTACAAGCATACATTGTCCTGTCTTTAAATTCGTTTTTGCAAGCGCCTGACGCCACGCTGGCATCGCCCCTGCAGCCTGCCAGGCGGCCGCGCCTGCGCTGCTCCCGTCTACCACTAATTCACGGTTTCAATACATCACCCATATATCTTCGAGATATCATCAACGCACCATTATTAAGTTTCATAGGGCTAGCTCCCAACGCCGGAACCGTCCTCTACGCCATTCTCGAAAACAACGTAATTTACGATTATACCACCAATCAAATTTAAATAAAGATAATCCTACGGTGGAAATATTAGGAGTCAATAAACCTCGGCCACGAAACAGGTTCTTTTTTGTTTGGACACAAAAATATTTCATATGACTACACACTAAACTTAGCATCGCGCCCACAAATAGTTCGGATGGTTCTCTATGGAAACTCAAAGTTATGCGCGGAATAAAAATATAGCGAAGCCGAAATCTAAATAAATGGGTAGGTCTCGGTGGATGAGAAATTGCGTTGTCGTGTTACGTGTGGGCCTTATAAAGTATCAGCCACCTGCCGCTGTTAATGTTCGAATAAGCCAATTCGCGACTTGCAAATAAATTATTTATTGCAACTAAATAATTTGTTCGCGAGAGCCGATAAATATCGTGAGGAGGGACCTTTATGAGTTTGAATACGGAACGCGGATCTTTCTTAATAGTGGCCAGTGCGTCAAAAGTGGCAGTTTAGTGGGTCAAATATCGGGCGAGACGGCATTACATATTTACAGCACCAGCCTTGCTCGTACCAATTCCGAGTGGTTGCATCAGACCCTTGCATAACGTATCTTGCCGTAATGTCCGTGAGACTTGATGTTTCTTGTTAATACTTACAACCGATAGATTTGTGTTGCCATTATTTAATTGATGGTTTTGTTCTTAGCGTAATTTTTAATTAATCTTAGTAGGTACAATGCAGTTACCAAGTCCTAATTATTTATTAGAGGCATGTAGTTATGTGGCTTCATTTTTGAATTAATCTTGAAGTTAATTATATCATAACACACGACTACTCGCTTGTACACAAAATATGAATACAAAATGCATCAAATAATTCATAGCATAAGTAGCCATAGACTGAATAATAAAATAAACTTTTGGCACCAAAATCAAGATAAGAAATGTTATAAAAACGAGACAGTGCAATTGGATTTAGTATTTTTTATACGGGATTCGTCATCCATCAAGTCATTGACACCGCTGCATAAGGACGTCAATATACTAGGAGATGATGAGATCGCAGGCGTTCAATCAACTTTCTCAGTGCATCCACCTTATCAAAGAAACACCCGCAACTTTGCGGAAATAACGCCTGTAATAAGTTAAGAACTTCAGTGATTGAATTAATCATAGCAAGAAGCAGTAACATTAAATTCTGCAGTTTTAACCTTTGTTGCCACTATTACGTGTACAGGAAAAGATAAAGAGAAGCTATGACGAAAGTCGGGTCATAATCGGCGACCGACTCACGCATAGTCATACCTTCTTCGATTCATGAGCTCCTGGTAACCAAAACATAACAGCTGCTCACGAACAAATCTAAATTACACATTGGCACGACTTTGACTGTGGAAAACCGTGTACAAACCGCATAGCTACTACACACACTGCTCTGATTCCAAACTCAACCAACGTCTGCATTTAGGTAGTTGCTTGTGTGAAGAGAAAATGCTTTCTACTTGTACATACACGGTTATGCACATACATAAGTGGCAGTATCTCATAGCGAAGGAACGCGTGTTAATAGCGAAGCTGTGTTTCCGCATAGGTAGTTCAGCCGACGAGCGCGCGAGGCGTGCCCCGTGAGAACACGGGAGCGTCAACCTTACTTATCTCTTAAACAACGACAACTTTTTAGTCTAACTCACTTTGAAAATGAACCATGGAATCGCCTCAATTTCTTCCTTGATAACCTAATAACAACTTTTTCAAATTAAACACATTAAAAATTATATTTGGACAAGTTAAATTTTTGTATTGCACCAATATAATAATTTAAGAAAACCGAATTTTGCGGGTGCGTCCAAATGTCATGGGACGCCTGTGAATGTAACGCTACGCGCTCACACACACTTGCTTATCTACGCTCTACTCACACAAACGGCAAGGTGCGGCGACGTCATAAGTCGGCCTCTTGCAATCTATGCGCGCCTGGTACGCCGTCTCCCCGTAATAAGCTGAAGATAACTCGCTTTTCTTGATCTTACATTATAGGCAAGGAAAGCTTTATTGATTTACTTTACTTCCGCGACTTCACTTAGCATTTCATATTGTGTAATTATTTAAAATACCTTTTTAAAAGAACTTACTTATTATAGTATAACTAAACCGTCTGGAAAAAATAACTAAGAGATTAGAAAAGTTTTAATTTATAGATAGAAAGGAAGCACTGAACTAGTAAATTTAATTAATTATCTGTTACACAGCGATATAAATCAATTGCCCTTGACTAATTAACACCTGCTTATTCAAAAACGCAGCCAGTCTACGTTTTAACTTCTTCGTGGCTGTTCGGCGACTGAACTCCGTCTGCTGTTCGCAACCGCTGAACTTGTAACGAACGACTCCTACACACTTCTGCGCTCCTGGTACCGAGTGTTCTAGTTGACGATCCGAGCAATCCCGAGATGACGATGAGACAATTCCACCTCGATGCGATCAATAAAAGTTAATCAAAATCATCACCCATGGTAGTGTAGTTAAAATAAATTAAATTAATAAAATTTAACTTCTCGACGTCTCGAGCGCTAAGCGCCATCTATTGCCGGATAGCGCAGTTAATGCTGCAGTATGAAGTTTTGCAAGCGCTTGCGTTTAATTTGATGAATTATTTGAGGCAATGTGTCGCAGGGTTCAATTGAACAATGACAGGTGCGAAGCTTGTCCTAGCCAAGGATGACCAGTGGGCCGGTGCTAGGCACATGCAGCATATATTGGTTAGTTTTTTGCCCCGGGACATCCGCGGGACCACTGGGACCATTATAATTAGTGTCTTTATCAGAATATTGTAATTGGACGTGTGTTTAAACGAGATCCTTTGTCCACAGTGTGTTACAGTTTTTATATGCAAATAGATGCTGCTGACTTATAGGGTGTATTCTAATGTTGAACGATCGCCATTGAGCATTTATTGCTATCGGTCCAATAGAAATATAATGGATTGAAGCAATTTCATTTGAATAATAGTTTAATTATGTATCTGCTGCATAATTGAGAAGGAAACGTTATTGTAATTGAATGTGCTTTTATTACCATACTTACTAATTATTATGTACGAAAAACTAAATAAAATTTTACTTCAAAATTTCTTATCTGAGCATGTTATTACTGACATTAGGACAAGGGGTTCTCTAGTGAGGCTACATTATAAACCACACGTGCACGACACCTATCATACAGCTAATAAAAAAAACACGTGACAATGGCTGACAACGTCCGCATAATGTAAATAACTGTCAACATAACAAAAAACCGCCAAAAAATAAAACATTCATACATTTACTAAATGCAATCAAAAACACCACTACAATTGCATAAGACCTTCGAAAAGGTCCGACAACAATAGTACAAACATTCATAACAATAATTATTGTGCAACAAACAATTGGTTTCTTTTTGCAATTTTTAAAAAAGGCTTGCAAAAAGTTTTGTTGTATCGGTTATAAAACAATATTGGTAATGGTTTTGGGATATGGGGTTGGTGGTCCGTCAATGGGATGCCCATTATTGCACCGCTTGAAAGGTACCGACTATGTGATGGTTAAAAACAATTACGCAGAGTGGTTGCGAACTAGCTTGATAAAAAATGCAGTCGAATTGAGAACCTCCTTTATAAAGTGTGTTAAAGTTACACAGGATGTTTTAATAAACAGGTTGAATAAAGTCGAAGTTCGTTTATTTAACAGATTACACGAATTCGTAAAAATGGAGTGTAATTAATAGGTAGAGTGGGTGTGTCGGTAATACTGGGTATTTTTTCTGTTATACAATTTGATAGTAAAGAAAGAAAAATATTTTAAGTTTTTTTATTGAGTGTGTGTATTTAAATAAATTACTTATAAATGGATTCTGAAAATTAAATATGATATAATTTGGCTGATAATATAGTAAAAGTCATATTTTGACTGCATCCGTGCTTAAAATAATAAAATTAAAAAAATGCAATGCATGCATTTACCATCATCGGTTAGTATTATCTATCAAAGAGTATAAAATTAAGGTAATAAAAATGAGGTTTTTCTTTTGTTGGACATGATTGTTACCCACCTAGAATTGAAAACTATAATTATACTTGTTAAATCGAATATCTCTGTTCAACAAACGCGATTGTTCAGCCTTACATAAGACTATAAAATAATCCATAAAAGGTTTCAAACACGTGCAATTCAAGACATTGACTATAAAATTTTCGCCGCATTTTATTTTTTAAACTAGAGCAAGTTGAGGCGTAAAAAAAAGAATATGTATGTAAGTGTGCCAGCTGACGGCAGCAGGTAGGGTTGACTACTCGAAATAATAGAGTTTGATATAAAACTGAAATTAATTACGAAGTCAAATAAATTACAGGATAGCTGGTAATCCAGTAATGAAAACCTTAATATATACTTTTTAGAGTATTTATGTATGTATGTAAAAACTTTTTTGAACAAAAGAAAAACCAGAACAATACAATTAATTATAGAGTAATATTATATATTGTATTATTATTTTTGTAATTAATATTTAAGAGTTGTTGGTAATTCTGTAACTCTGCCTACCCCACTCTGGGAATGAAGGCATGAGTTTATGTTTTATGTTAATATATACTTAAGTCTCTAAGGTACCTAGACAAGGAATAAAGGTACCTGAAAAGTTAAAGTATTTCTTTCAAAAAAAATATTACGGCTTTCTCTATCTAGTTTTTTTTAATCTTTTCTGCCTTTTACTCCCTTGTCTTTTTTTTTTATTTCAATTGTGGTGTCATTTTTCTCATTTTAAATAAGATAATGTAAGCATTCCGCCGTATCGCAAACCGTCTTGCCTACGCAATACAGTCGATTGTAGATTGACAAGTCGGGATAATTATATCAAACAAAAAATAAATATGTTTTTTTGTACGCATTAATTTGGTTTTATAGAATGTACTTTATGGAGGCCGTCAGATAATTATTAATAATGCACAACGATAAATATTGTCTTATAATTCCAAGTTGACAACCCTATCCCGTCGCATATTATCTTACATGTATTTAGCAATATGTGCGCAAAACTAGTTGCTTTAATGTGTCAAAGATATTTTTAACTCGTTTGAATTTTTCTTTATCGTAATAAGCGGCTTAAGCTTTTGTTTTGAAACAATTAATTATCTTGGATATTTCACCTGTTCTAACCATAACCAGCTTTTGGTTAAAAAAGATATTTCGATGTCATACCTGTAATATATTTAAATATAAAAACGTCCTGCGGTGTGCAATGGTTTTAGATTAAAGTTTTAATAACGTTGCTTTTAATTAAGATTACGAAATAAACGCATAATATAAATTACTAGGTATATGTATGTAAACACTTTATTGTACAAACAAAAGAGATAACAATTATAAAATAGACAAAAATATAACAGGGATGTACAAAGGCGAACTTATCCCTTTAATGGATCTCTTCCAGTTAACCTTTGAGCGATTGAGAAATAATTAATTACAACGAATAGCCAAACTGGTATTTAGCTCATGTGTTTTTTTTTACTTTCGATTGTGATAATCTTAGTATTAATGTGTTTTTTCTTTTATTTTCAGATGAATCTTCCATGCCGCCCGCACGCCGCTTCGACCCCCTTGTAAAATACTCACTACGTTTAGTTACGACTGATTACTGCAAATAGTGCATCCTTCAAGCATTTCTGTATTTTTATATAAATTATTGTAAATTTAGTCAATGTAACAGGTTAGAGCATAACATTATTCAAAATTAAAAAAAACATTTGTCATTGCCATTATGACATTGATGCTAAGTGTCAATTCTTAAAGTTTCAATTCTCAAAGTTTTACCTTAACGTAAAGTTATTTGTTATTATTAACACATCCTGTAATAATAATAACCTCTGTTTTGTGAAAGCTTGTCTAATTCGGGGTGACATCATTACCTAATTTCCAATGTTACTTTATTATTTTTAAGCACCAAAATTTGATATCCAGATATTGTTCTAACTCCTAGATTAAATTCGGATTTATAAAAGTTGGTTATGCATTTTCAGCGTTACATCACACTAGGTTAAGGCATTGAAGACAAGCAAAAAGAGGCAAAGGTGATTTTGAACGGTTTTCTTCATTCCTGTATATTTTTTTGAGAGACCTTCGAAAAATCCATTTTTTGTACAGATTCCTAGTTTAAGGCTTTTTTTTTTCTTCAGTTAATCCTGCATGTTTTAGTTACCATGTCATTTTCGCTTCAAATTGTAAATAAATGTTTTTTAAAACTTAACTTATACTAGCATACACTTATCAACACTATCTTTAAGTAATATTTGCTATAATTGTTTTTTTATGTAACCTAAAATTAGCCACCAGCAATGTTACAAGACTTGTTAAATTGGAATTTATCTAAATAATAATTAGTTGTAAGGATTTTCCTGCGGTCGATTTATATGAATCATATTAAAATGAATCAGAATTTAACTTTATGACTTAATTTAGACTTGTTGCTAGTGTAATTTAAGTACTAATGACTTAAACCCACATAAGGCCTTTAAAAAACCCAACCATACTCTATAGAATAAGAAAAACATTAGCAAATATGTTCAGGAAAACTATGTAACTCCCCAGTTTTAGATTATGTATGTTGACCTAAAATAGGCAGTTAAGTACTAATTTTTTTGAAACGTTTTATAAAATAACACAGCTGTCAAGAATAACTAAATAATAAATAAATAACACTAGTTAAAACACTTTATGGATCACGCTATTCAAATTCATATGAAACTGTTGTTTGGTTCAAAAGTTGGTTATTATTAGGGTTATTTAGGAATAACGTCGGTTGCCTTTCAGATACGTAATACATAATTTGATACAGATGTTTATTAAAATATTTTTAATGTGTATTCTTCAAACATACTGTATATGAATCTTCTAATGAGAAGTGGGCAATATGTTTTTTTTACATTCTGTAGTTTAATAATAAAAATACTGATCATTATCGTGGTGGAAGTTTTTTTTATTACTTATATAGAACGTTCAAGAGTATATATTCCTTAAATTATTTTTAATATTATGTTACATTATACTTACATGTTTGGTCAGTAATATAGTATAACTTGGCATTTTTTCAATTTATTTTGCAGCTGCTTACGGTCCGCCATTTTACTTCAGACTAGAGAAGGATGAAACATATCCGAGCTCATCATCTCCCTCAGATATTGTTCGATGTTATAGATGTAAGATAAGACTGCGTTAATATAAGGATTCTTATCACTGTCGCGTAAAGACTGAAGCAAATTCGAATTTGGAAGTTTCGACTTTTTTCTATGTATGGCCAATCCCACCCTAGTGTAGTAAAATTGTATTTAGATAAGTTGTATCGCTTAGTGAGTAATAAAGATGTTTATATTATTTTCTATAGTACTGGGCTTTTATTTAAATGATCCTTTATAAACTAACCCACTTTAGGAGGTTTGTGAACCGACGCTTAAATCGCGGAGCTGTAATTTTTTTTATGCAGATTCAGCTCTAATCAAATCTAGTTATTACGGAAAACTAGATTTGTACGTTTACGATTATATTTTTCTAGATATATTTCTTTGAAAAGGAAATCGTACAGACCTAGTTTTTCATAATATCTACAACATATTAAGGACAAGGGCACAATTTTGTTGCCTCCTATAATCATATAGTACATTGTGTCCTTGTTGGTGGTGCGGGTGCGAGTGTTGAAAATGACTCGCAAAACACAGTTATGTATCTTTCAAAAGTCTCTATAGTTTTCAATAAAATACAGAATCTTTTCTTATACAGAATATTCGGTTGAATGTTTTACAAGTTCAAGTTTTTTACGTGTTTTTACAATGTATTTATCAACCGAGACCTTGATTCGATTACCTATATGAAATACATTACATGTTCACTTAATATTAATAGGCAAAATATGAAAAATACATACTGTATGAAACAAGTATTGTGTATTGTATTTTTCAGACGAACCTCTTATTTGTTTTTATCGAAAATTACATGTATTTTATAGACAAGGTATACAGTTTTGAAATAAAACAAAATGTAGGGTAGGGTGGGTACGATTGAAACGGGTCATGATTGAAACAACTCAAATTTCTCGGAAACCGTTACACCTACCAGCGCGACACGAAGTTCTTTACTACATCGGCCATTTTCGAATCTTTGGACATTGGCGCGCGGGGCAGCGAAGGACGCGGTCGTGTGCAGGACGCTTCGGAAAGATTTCACACGCAAAATTAAGCATTTATGGTCTTTTTATTTTCGGTTTATCTTAATTACCTCTTGTATTTTGGTATTTTTTCTTATTTCATTGTATGGTATACCTATTTGAGATTGTATTTATTGATATTGGTAATCGCTAAAGTAGTATTTAAGACTAAAATATCGACCTTGAAATGAAGAATAGGAGTTGGGTACGATTGGAACAATGTGCCTGTGGACGTTTGAAACGTTTCAATCGTCCAGGTGTTCCAACCGTCCCTTTTTAACCGACTTTAAGCAGAATGGATGAGATATGATTTTTTTATGTACCTACTAATGTTACTTTTAGTAGGTAATGAATTTTTAATTTATATAAACCTGAATAAAAGCTTACAAACTAACGAAGTATAGTGTGGGTCTTTGATAATAAGTTTTATTAGTTTGTTGTCATAAGTATATGACATTTTTGTTATAATATTTATCTTATTAAGTTTTTATTTTTTGAGTTTTTATTAGGTTTTCCAAGACTAAGATATTCTGATTCGTTTCAAGGTTGTTCAGAAACCAAAAATAAACAGTGAATATTTAGGTAATTAGATGATTTCGCTTTAATTTTTTCTTCTCATGAAGAAGTAGGATTTGATACCAAAATGATGATAGTTATTTGTATTCTTTGACACTGTGATATTTTTGCTTTTTTACATTAAAAAATATTTCTATTCTTTGATACTTTGGGTTTTATTAGTTTGCTTTTTCACATTTAAGTGTTCACCTACATAAGTAGGTATATAAATGTATACGTAGGTATACATACTTTGGTCATGATTGAAACATGGTTATGATTGAAACATGTTTGTTTGTATGAGAAATGATATTCCCTTTTTTAAGCATTATTATGCCATTATAGCTAATTAATAGATTATATCTATGTTGATAATATGATATGTTAATTATTAGTTCAACTTCTACCTGCTATCGATGAATACAAAAATATTTATTAACTACCTCTACCTCTAAAACTTTCTTTCAGTAATAATCATAGAAATAGTTATAGTTACGTTACCATTTTATCATGATCTCATCAAATACTCATGTAGTATAGAAAACCGTTTAAACCTATTAAATATGTCAAATAATGACAAAGTTATTTGAAGTGTTTCAATTAACCCACATACCGTTTCAATTGTCCCTAGCATGGGGTCAATTGAACCAATTTACCCGGTCCTCTTTTTTCGGCAATAGCGGCGTAGTTATTTGAGATAGAGCTACAAAATATACTTTATTTAAAAGCCAGATTACCATACTTTATATGACCAAACTATTGAATCCGTGACTTTAATAGATTCTTCGCTATACGCTGTTAAAGTGAAAGTGGTTCAATCGTACCCACCCTACCCTATCTTTGGCAGTTTTCATCATTAGTGCCCATACTAAAAACGCCTCCACGCCACGTTTTGGATAAGTATGCTTTTTATTACGGAAATGCGCTACAACACTCCGCCTGCGATCTCAATGCGTTTGCGCACAGGTTTGCGGCTCTCTTAACAAACAACAACTAAATTCTGGAGTCCTAGTGAAAAAGGGTTCCGAAGGGGGTTCCGTAGCCAAATGACAAAAAACGGGAACCCTTATGGATTCATGTCTCGCCTCACCTGTCTGTCTCTCTGTCCGTCCGTATATCACAGCCACTTTTTTCCGAAACTATATAAACTACACTGTTGAAACTTGATAAATAGATGTATTCTGAGAAACGCATTAAGATTTTCACAAAAAAATAGGAAAGAAGCAATACATTTTGGGGGTTCCCCATACTTAGAACTGAAACTCAATAAAAAGGGTATAAATCGACTTAGCTCGTACCAACAAGGGCAAATACATAAACAGGATATACTAGACTTGAACCCTTTCTCACTTGATCTTAATTTTTTTTTTTATTATTTAGAACACCTTCATATTCGAACGCGATATAGAAGTACTTTGTACCAAACAATATAACTATGAAAAGACCTGGAGGTTCATTAATGAATACACACACTATTAGTTATACCGTTTTTTCACTAGGAGACCCCAGAATTATATTGACGACGCGGGCGAACACCGTTAGTTGGTAATGGCCCTGCCTATGAAACTCTAATTCCCGGGTTCGGACCCCGGTTTGGGTAAATATTTGTTTGATATGCACAAATATTTGTTTCTGACTCCTGAGGTTTTTTAATTATTTAGTGTTTTTCTATACATACCTAAATACAAACATACAGGTTTGTATATCGTTGCCTAGTAGCCATAGTAAAAGTGTAGAACTTAGTTTTGGACTACGTTAATTTGATTGAGTTAAATCTCAAGCAAACATACAGGTTTGTATATCGTTGTCTAGTACCCATAGTAAAAGTGTAGAACTTAGTTTTGGACTACGTTAATTTGATTGAGTTAAATCTCAAGCAAACATACAGGTTTGTATATCGTTGTCTAGTACCCATAGTAAAAGTGTAGAACTTAGTTTTGGACTACGTTAATTTGATTGAGTTAAATCTCAAGCAAACATACAGGTTTGTATATCGTTGTCTAGTACCCATAGTAAAAGTGTAGAACTTAGTTTTGGACTACGTTAATTTGATTGAGTTAAATCTCAAGCAAACATACAGGTTTGTATATCGTTGTCTAGTACCCATAGTAAAAGTGTAGAACTTAGTTTTGGACTACGTTAATTTGATTGAGTTAAATCTCAAGCAAACATACAGGTTTGTATATCGTTGTCTAGTACCCATAGTAAAAGTGTAGAACTTAGTTTTGGACTACGTTAATTTGATTGAGTTAAATCTCAAGCAAACATACAGGTTTGTATATCGTTGTCTAGTACCCATAGTAAAAGTCTAGAACTTAGTTTTGGACTACGTTAATTTGATTGAGATTAAACCATTATATTTTTAGGGTTCCGCACCTCGAAAGGAAAAAGCGGAACCCTTATAGGATCACTTTGTTGTCCGTCCGTCCGTCCGTCTGTCAAGACACTTTTTCTCAGTAATGCGTGAGGTATCAAGCTGAAATTTATATCAAATACTCAAATCTACTTTCCTTTGGAGCTGTGAAAAAATCAAACTTCTAAGCCAACACAATCAAAAAATACAGCCGTTTATGCCGTAAATTTTCGAAACTCGCAAGGTAATCAAAACCTACAGGGTACTTCCCGTGAACTCAGAATCTTGAAATTTGGTACGAAGCAAAGTCTCATAGCACAGAATACTCGTAGATATTTTTAATATTTTTTCCTCATGAATGCGTAGAGGTATTCTATTGAAATTCATATCAAATACTCAGGTCTACAATACCTTTAAGCTGTAACAAAATCAAACCTGTATGTCAACGCAAACAAAAGAAACAGCTATTTAAGCCGCATATTTTCAAACTCGCAACTACTCGCAAGAGAATCAAAACCAAAGGGGTACTTCCAGTCGATCTAGAATCTTAAAATTTGGCATGAAGCAATGTTTTATAGCACATATTATTATAAAGAAAAAAAAACGAAAGACTTAAAGGGCATTGGGTAAATTTGTTTGAAGAATATTGTCATATTTTTTTTCTGCGGTCACGGATAATTTTTACAGAGTTATTTAGAGGACCTCGAAATACACAAATATATATATAATTTATGGCGTTAAATAATATCGGAGCCGAGATATTTAAGATTTAAGTGTTCAGTTTTTGGTACTATAGGTACCTGCGGCTCCGGCTCCGATGCACTTAAAAGTATTACATTACATAACAAAACATGTTTATTTTGAATTATTCTATCATCATTTACCACTTTTACTAATGGCCGCTCACCTTGAAAATGTATGACTTTTACAAATGACAACACTTTTACCCAAACCCCTTTTTGATTACTTATATTTTAACTCAATTGTCGTGATGGGTGAACTTTTACTTATTCACGTAAAGGTTTGTACGGAACCCTCGGTGCGCGAGTCCGACTCTCACTTGGCTTTTTTTTATATTAGACATCCTATTTGCTACAATCCAATCATCTTTATTTTTCGAACCCCCATTGTATCCCTTTTCAATGCGGCGAGCAAGTTGTAAAACTATGCCAAAGTTGAAAGCATTAGTAGTTGCTGAGAAGCACTGTTATAACCTACAGACAGACAGACAGACAACGATTTTGGTAAATCGCTTTATCATTTTCGTACAGAACCCTAAAAAGATAATCATTTATTTATCACGCAAAGAAACACGCCGAAAACACTAAAATATCCAAGACTCAGCGTATTATTATGATTATGATTTCCAAATTGACTATTAGGTATATTTTGACAATTAAAATTTGTGAGGTCATTGTCCATGAGTTCACACAAACCTCCATATAAGCAATTATTTTGACAATTCATACAAAACTTGACTTGTCAGTCAACATTCCCATTATAAAAATATTGTCGTACAATAAATTACCATCCATTTCTTAACGTGGTCCTACAATCAATTCTCATTGTTAAACCAATCTATTTATTAAAAAAATAATGTTCTAATCTACCAGAGACCCATAAACGAAAGGGTCCGTTACCTAAATTCCTGACTGACGGCATAATCGCAACCACTTACTGATAATGTAATATTATTATTGTATGTATTAGGCACTAAGCTGTGATGTATCGCCTAGCGGTACCTATGTTATGTCATGTTACCCCGGTATGTAGGGATGGCCCGTTAAACACCTCAGTAAGGATGCAGAGACTATCGATACTTTTGTATCTACGAAGGCTAGGATTTTATCGACTAAACAAAATAAAAATGAATATTCATTTATTAGGTACTTAAAAACGCATGTAAGTTCTTGTGATGTTATTATAATATGTTTTCTTTGAATCTTCTTTTACTGTATATCTATATTCTAAGAGTTGCTTTAAGCTAGCGGCACTTTGGTGAGCTATGTAGGACTAGAACCCGTTATTGCGGTAGGGGTGACCTAGTGCATCGATGATAGGTCTGCGAATGAAGCACAGATTTAATAGGTATTTAACAAAGTCGTAACTATTTGTAACTTGGGACTGTAAAGTTTAATCATCTTATTCATAAACGCGCAATAACCAAACTAAGCTTAAAATATGCTTTAGCCTAGTATTACATTGTAACATTTGGATTCGACAGGTAGTGAAAAAACATGCTTTGACTAAAATAAGTTTATTGGATGTTTATGAATAAGGGGTTACTTTGTTCACAACAATAAATCAAACTTTAGAGAATGAGCAAAAAGTATCTCAATGGTATACTTACTTAGAGTGATTATAGGGATACAATTTACCCTAACTTAAAACGCAATATATATACATTATATATTTATACTTCAAAGCTATTCCATAGCTATACTTCAAAGCATAGAATAAATATAATAAATATAGTAGAATAAATATAAAATAATTAACGAATTGAAGTGCAATTAAAGTTAGTAGCATTTTATAATATTTTAAAACTAAGCCCTCTTCTCTGTTTTCTCTACTTCTGTTGCTGTGCCCAATAGGGTCCACATATCATGAACATGTATACCTATGATTATACAACAACATCTGTAAAGTGTGGAATGCAATAAATGTATTGAGTATTGACATTTGTTACAACCGGGTAAACCGGATAAAACATTTAATAACTGATTTCTGGTATTAGTCACAATGCTCAATTCACGTGAATTTGTTACTGTGGCAGCAAAGACCCGAAACTTTTTTAGGGTTCCGAACTCAAACAAGGAACCGTCTTAGTTTTCAGTCTAGCTCAGAGAGTCTTGGTAAAGACTCATGAAAGCTGTTGTTTGACATACCTAGTTATACATTTAAATTACGCCTATAAAGTTGCAAAATAAATATGTAAGTATATAAACACTTTATTGTACAAACAAGAGATAACAATTATAAAATAGACAAAAATATAACAGGGAAATTAAAATTATTAGAAAAAAAATGATTTTTGGTACATACGAGTTATTTTACTATAGCTCTTAAAAAATAACTATGTCCAACCGTTTAGGAAATATTGAACTAGAAAAGTTTAATTTGCTTTTAACTTAACTTATAGGAAAACTATCACAAATTTTGTTGATTGTTGTTTTTCGAGATACTTTTGTGTGTTTATAGTATCAGTAAGTTAAGGGTTCCGAAATCCCTACACTGAGCATGGTCCGACTTGCTCTTGCTTGATTTAATAGCAACCTTTAATGGATTTACGAGCACAATCGAATCCCACATAACTCATGGTTCATGTTGAACTTAAAGTAATCTATTCTTATTTCGATCATGCGAACTGACTCATTTATTATTTTTGATTGAAATTTACCATCGTTCCTATATTAACATAACCCGCTTACCCTTTTGTCTGACATACTAAACAAGTTCTAATAATGATTGTAGGTCAGTTTTAAACTCAAATACAACATCGACAACATCGACGTTATCGACTATTCTGTTATCGATATGCGCCCCGCCCTCGACAGGATCAGGGATACGCGGCCAGTGGCGCACTGGGTCGACGGTCGCGCGGAATGCGGAAGGGCTCGCGCTACACACGGGCTCAGTGCGATTTATCTCGCGACTTATCCCGGGGTTTGGGGTGTGGGAAGTTGGCCGGGAATAAATCAGCTTAATGCACCTCTTGGTACTTTGATGAGAGTTATTTAAGAAAAAAGCAAGGTAAATGTGTACGCCTAGCAATGAGTACTGATTTTAAGCTACTATAACTGGGTCAACCTAGGATGATTCCAGAAGCAGCTCATATTTTCACGTTTTACACTAGATTTTTCCACTTTTCATAAAAAATATATTGACGGAAACCTCGCGATTGTAGTAATTTATATCATATATTATGCCGTGCTTGCTAGTATAGCAAGTGATTTAAAATTACGAAATACGAGTGTTACACGAATTGTAGTGTATATATATGCCCATCTTATGGTCACCTTTATCGGGGATAAATCATCCGTCACGCTTGCACTTACTTAGTGGTCAGAAAGTGACAGGTGTTTTATCTATATCGATAAACATGACGTGACGTGATTATTCGAGCAGTTACAGCGGTCGAGTAACCATGCGCATAGAGACAGAGGCGTACGGTACATCTTTAGATAAATAATTCAAGTGGTTTTATTAATAATCCAAACATCACAGGGATCATCACTGCTGGTCATAGGCTTCCCCCAAGGTTTGCCACAAGGACTGGTCATGCGCCGCTTGCATCCATGGGTTTCTCACAACCTTCGCCACGTCAGCAATAGCAACAGCGTGGGTAGCCCTGAGCCCTCCAATAAGATGGAACTTAAGTATAATTAAATATTACAACATAAATATTTTAAAAACGCAAAAATAACTTCATTTAAAAAAATGATAGGTATACCTAGGACAGTCTACCTGAAGCGGGCTTTATATTAAAAATATTGTGTGTCGCCTAGTTCTATTGACGGAGAAATCGGTGAACATACATAAAAAAACATACAGTCGAACATAAAACCTCGTTTTTTGAAGGTCCATAAAGGAGGATGTGCAAAACAGGCTATGAGACCAAAAACGGTCAGCGATAAGTCACTGGATAAGTTATTTGAAGAACTAAAACTTTAACTAGGGCAAGTAGTCACAAAACTTATATTAAAAAAAGTTATCGCCACATGAAGACTGAGTTTGATATGTTTTTTATGATACATACAATACAATACAATACAATACAAAACACTTTATTGTACACCAAACAATAACATTACAGAGATACAGCATTATTAAAAACAACACAGGTAAACAACAGGCGGTCTTATCGCTGATTAGCGATCTCTTCCAGACAACCTTAATAGGGATAAGGTGTCAAATTAAAATATTTTACGAGGTAGGTGGTACAGACTTCACGCGAGCAATAACAAGAAACTATGTTAGTTATTAAACATAAGTATTCAAAATAATAATAGAAAAAGTGATAAATATAGGCTCACTATATATGCACTAATAAATAGATAAGAAAATAAATACATAAACAATAAATACATATATATCTATACATACTTCGGCCATTGAAATTTTTCACGGAGATTTGACATTTTCAGCCATAAAAATGTTGTAGTAAATTGGTTTCTAGGGTCCGTACATTTCTGCCCATCCTTCTAAACTTGAAACGTTTTACAAAGTTGAAGGAAACAGCTGTGCGTAGGGTACGTGTCATTCACGTCTGGGGTGTCCCACGTCATAAGTTGTAACCTACATGCGGTCGAGTCACCCCGGACTTTGATTTATGGCCTCGGCTCATTGCCCCCTGACCTTAACGTCTTCCATCATTTTGTACTGGCCATGAAAATAACGGAATTAGTTGAAGTAGTTTCGAATATTTAAGTCACACATATTTAAATTACAAAGGTGTTGTAATTATAAAATACACACACACATAACACACACAACACACTGTGTCAGTATTGAATCATAATCTTAAAATTATCAAGTAGGACTAACAAACAGGGATGGATACATTACAAATAATTTACTTATCTAAAATATTTATGAATATGTATTTTACAAAATATAAGCTTTGAATCGACTTGACTCCGCAACACAAGCTAGGTTTATATTGTACAGCAGAGCTAGTTAATAAAAAAACCACACGTATAAACAACAAACAACCATTCATCATAAATCTCACGATGCATCCCAACCTCTAGCATCGTGTGGGACGTATCTCAAAACTCGTCCCATAGGACGAATCCCATGTGTATCTCATTTAACGGTACCTATATACTTAAAATCGGGCGCTAGTCGATGAAAAATGGGCCTTCCTATCGAAAAAACCATCGAGTCCTGTTACGGGTACTGACCCTTAGGGATGAACGACCTATTTAGACTGAATGAGGTCAGGCGTCGTTTTTTTTACTCTATGGTCCGGAGATAATAGGGTGTATTAGCTTGTCTATGATTCTGATTAAACGCGTCAAGGATGCGATGGATAAATGGTGGTCGGATTAAAAATGTAAGTAACGGTTTTTTTAAATATTACCTAGTCGGAGTTGCGTACACAAAGGATTTTCTTTATCTTTACTCTTCAGGAACAAAATCATTTATGTAAGTATGTTAACTTAAGGCGGGATTTTTGTTTAGTTGGTGATGTAAATAATACTAACATCAAAAAATCAACGAAAACGGACCAGTAGGTGTTAATCAAGTTTTTTATTACACATTGAAATATTATAAATTGTTATTATAAGAAGAGAAACGTAAGGAAGTATATAAATAATAAGAACTAGCCTAGCGGCAGAACATGGAAAGATCCATTGTTTATTATGTTCACCAACTGTATAACCTGTGTTCAGCAAATTTTTTTTGTATTATTTTTTTTATACTTTTATGGAATACTAATTTGAACAAGAATGGAATCTGGGATTTTATTCCACTTAGTTTATACCCATTTGGCAATTGTTGACGATATAGTAGGTCATTCGTCCCTATATAGTTAATGGTTTATCCCAACACTATCACCAAGTGAATAAAAGCTACTATGACGACTAAAATACGATTTCGATATAAATGCAAGATGCACTAAAACCAAATAGGGTAAAAACCTGGCCATCTCGGTCGCCAGACTTAAACAAAACATTCATTTTCAAACACATAACCAGTCAGATTTAAGCAGCAAAACTCCTTCCCTCTAGCTTAGATACACCAAATGATCTGAGATTAATTGATTCCAAATATTCAAAAATGCAGTGGAAGTGCTCCACGTCTCATCTCATTAATTGAGAGATTCGGTTATTGACATAAAGTGGCAAAGGTAACACACACGTGTCGCGTTGTAGATGCTTACACACACATATAGGTAATACTGTGGTTTTGTTTTCATCATCATTATCATCATCATCAGATCAGAGACAGGGTAGTGATTCTCTCAACGACGGTCGGACGGACGGACGAGTGAGTGTCCAAGCGGCGAGTTTAAGTAGTCCCGTCAGTGCGAACAAAACATATTTTAGCACGTGCATTTTCAATTTAGCAGCATGGTTTCTGCCGAACGTATAAGCCTGCTTAATTGAAAATGCACGCGCCAAAATGTGTTTTGTTCGCTCTGACGGGACTACCTAAAGTCGCCGCTGCGATTTCGCTCGTTCGTCCGCCCGTCCGTTGTTTTTGAGAGAATAACACTCCAGATCCAAGACAGATCAACTCTGGATCCGACCTTGCATCATTTCAGCCGCAAGATGTCCGCTGCTGGCCAAGGACCGATCTTTCGCCGCCTGCATCTAATCTGTGGCTTTTCTCCCCTCTAATAAGGAATATGCATGGATTTTTAAAACGCATTTCCCAACAAAATATGAAAATACCGTAAAATACCACAAAAATTAAAATCGGTTTAGATATGCGGATGATAAAAGCATTATAAACTGCTAATTAGTCAGAAAGATCCAAAGTGCACTGTATCTTCATTATACCAAGTCGGTCATATACTATAACTCCACGTCATATACTCCACGATCAATTCTGTTTTACTAGAAAGAATCTTCGAATCTTCTTTTCGAATCTTTGTTGGCTTATATCTTGGTTATTTTCTTAGCTTTTATTAAAGCTGTGAAAAAACACATGAATATTCCCTATTACAAGATTTTTGCTTAAGATGTCTTGCTAATGACGCTGGGTTGGTCAGAGATAGCCACACAACCAGTATGGTGTAGTGTGTACATATAAGCTATCTGTTTTGATACATTGACACTGAATAGGCAATGCAATTCGATGCCAAATATTGTTTTATTCAACGAACACCGAGACTGTTTACAAGCCAAATGTATATTTTTAAGGAAAACCATCCAAGCTTTGCACGTGATCAAACCTACATGGATGTTACAGTGTTAAAAAATAACGGACATGTACATAACTGACATAATTATACTACAATATTAGAACTAAGATTGTATCAAAATACGACCCTTTACATACAGGCAATATAATATTTTATCACAATGTTTAAGTATCGCGGACGTAGCGATAAACATTTTACTTACATACCAAGCATGTTTCAAGTAAAAGTAGGTACACCTTACTTGTGATTATTTACACATACGATTAGTACAAAACGTATCGTTCTAACATATCAGTCTGCCTGTCACCTGATTACATACACTTAAAGTAAAAATAAAATGCACTACTAGGGCTTATTATAGGTACACAACACAATGTAAAGTATTGAGGAAGTTGATGTAAAAGTATATTCCTTGGAAAACACAAAAACACCATAAGAAAAAACAAACCAGTTCCCAAACATACAAGGTCATTAATGTTCCAGAATCTCATGACTGAACGCAGCGACCCCCCATGACCCCATAAACCAGGGCCAAAGGGCACAGGACATAACGTCCAAGTACCAGGCACACATAAATTATAAGGCGATAGAACACCATTGGGAAGGAATGAGGGAAATTGATGCCCACGGATAATGATCAATTACGTAGGTTACTAAATTTGATTAGCTAAGCTACAAGTGAGGTACTTGAAACTTAAGAAGATAAACGCGTAAAAATTTGAATTAATAAATTAAGAATACAATTACTATTCTGCATTAATTATACTCTTAGTGAAATATTCTACATCTTTACTTATAAAATGTAAGTACCTAAACCTAGTCTATTCAATACATATCGTAGATCTGCAAGACATAAAACAGCTTGCTAAATTACCATACAGCGCGCGTCGTATATTTATTATTCGTTTAATATCGTAACTACACGTATATGTACAATGTGCACATGAATGGCGAACGCAAAGTGTTTATTAATATTGGCAAAATTACACAAAACACCTGCCTTTAAAAGTGCTTTACAAGCATGCAAAATACTGGCGATTAAAAAACGTCTTATGCCGAGACTGTAACTTTAATTGGACCTCGATTATTGCAGCGAACCTATTGGACTGCAAAGTAATGAGCTTAAACACTCTACGCTGTTTAAGTTTTACACAGTTTGCATTACAGAATAGTGATGTAAATGTTCACCCTATGCAGCTTATCTCGTATCTAGTCAATTGAAAAATACTATCACCTTTCAACAATTCCTGTTCTCCACTTTAAGTTTTACATTCCCTAAATAACGAAGGCTTGTTCAATCAAGCGGTTTTAGTCCTTTACCGGTCCAATAAAAACTATTAATTGCGTAAGAGTATGTAATAAACTTTGGGGATTGGTTAAAAATAACCAGCGCACCACTGCTTCGGGTATAAATTCTTAAAAAAACATAAACTTCACTGCTTTGAATAGATTCAAAACGTCTGGAATCGAGCATTTGAATTTTGAAATTGGAACGCATGGTGGTCCAATAGGAATCAAATTGGTTTTGGCGGGAAAAAATACGTGTGACCTTTTTATTTGAGCAAGAATAGTTGTGTCTATGATTAGAACTGTGTTCTAATGTGGGAACGATAGGGTTTATTATGTTTTTGGTGTAGCGGGTTGGTTGTTACGTTTTTGTCTAGGAGTGTCAGGCTAGGATATAGGTCATTGCTCCCCTAAACCTGTGGAGCAGGGCAGTCCACGAGTACTGCCGTGTTTAAATTGCCCAAGTGGTATGTACTCTCAGTGCGCGTACCTACGCCGTCCTGTCGAAGCGTGGACCGACCGACATGGGCATTCATACGACCTAATATTTGTTCGAGCCTTTGTTATGGAACTTTAAGGACATTTAAAATAGATGATGTTTGTTTTAGTTGTTATGATTATCATAAGAATAAAGATGATTTAATGAATGCTTAGCATATATGAGAAAATTTTACATAGCAGCATATTCAATTACATTTGGTGTTAAAGCAACAGTATGAAAATATACTGGCCCGCAAAACTAAGTATCATTGAAAGTGTGATACTTAGATTTGCGGGCCAATGTATATCAGTCGTTACTAAAGAGTTACCACTACCATGCTAATAACGGAAAGCTTGTGTTGCCAGCAACACTGTGCTTTTTTTTTCTATCGTATTATATTCGTATCATTCACAGGCATACCCAGCCCATACAAAAGTCATCCCCAAAGAACCAATCCACAACTTGTGTGATAGGCACTAGTAGTTTTTCCTGAGTCTTGGATGTTTTCTATGTATTCAAGAATGATATAAGTAGGTATGTATTACTTGTGAGTGAACGGGTCGGAAGGGGCCGCCCTAGGCGTGCTTTTTCGAGTCAAATCGGAGAAATACTCGAAAAGGGCCGAATCTTAAGTACCCGAAACCGACGAGCGTGCATGACTCGATGTATGAATGTGGAAGAGGCGAAAGAAATTTGTCAAGATCGTAGCAAGTGGAAAGAAGTGGTCTCTGCCTACCCCTCTGGGAAACAGGCGTGATTTAATGTACCTATATGTATTACTTGTCTAATAGGTACCCACAGCAACCATAACGCAATTTGTGTGATATTTTCCCGTGATATTAATTTGTTCATTATATTACTATCCTATCCCTATTACTAGTGATATTCAAATTATCGCTGCAATTTGGTAGTTTTATAGGTATTTAACCTCGGGTGATTTGCAGAAGCACACGCTAAAAGCATTGGCTAGAAGTCATTGTGTGTCAACTAGCGTTGACATTTTGGTTTAGATCTGTCAAAGTTTCTTCGAATTTTATGGCGTGTGTGTCATGGTCAGCCAGTTATTAACCTTATAAAATATTGCGCTAGAAAAATATTGCAACGCTTGCAAACTTGATAATAAAGTTCTAAAATTTCAAAATAAAACTGCATAAGTAGGTAATATAGTAATATAAAGTGGAGGAAATGTATGCGATTAACGTATAGGTATTATACAAAAATAATCGATCTGAGTTTTTTTCAATGACGTGTGGTAGTTTTGCAATGATATAACTTGACTTTGACATAGTTTAGAGTTTTTTTTTAATTCAAACACGTAAATGTGTCACCAAGTTTAAATGCGTTGATTTTATATTTAAAATTTTTTTTTATTGTTTATTATGTTAAAAAACTGATCCATAATTTAATGTAGATCATTACTTACAGGAAACAGGCGAAGGTTCCTTAATCAGGCTTGTACATAAAAAAATATTGGGGGTCAAATATTAACATTAAACTTAAAAGTTATTTTTCATCACACTTGCTCGTAAATAGTGTCCTAACATGCTAGAAAAATCGACCGTAAATCCAAAATAATACCCGCGGGCCTTTTTTTACCATTACGTAACTACAGTGCGTAATAGCTTTTTTTTAAATATTATACGTGGACTCAAACTATCACAATACGTCAGGACCCCAATTCTTGTGCCATTCGATATGAAGTGTCATTCGAGATGAAATGTCAGTTGCATACAATTTCCTAAAAATCTCGCATATAAACTATTGATCTCGACTGTCACTAGAATCGGACTCCAAACACGTTTGAAATTATCTGTGGTAAGTCACAGACAATGATGTAGTCTGCTGCTAATAAGTTAAAAATATGATCTTTTGTCTGATTTTATTTCATTTCCTCGCAATTGTGATGAAAAACATTGTATGTTACACGGGTGGTAAAGGAAATACAAAGCTCGAGTCATAAAAGCCCTCAGCCTTCGGCTTCGGGCTTCTAACAGACTCTCGTTTGTAATTCTTTCTTTACCACCCTTAATACACAATGTACTATTACTATCGCCAGGCAGAGTTTCGTCCGTTTGCGGTCAAAAAGAAGAATCATTATTTTTATGGATTCTATTATGTCAAAATTACATATATTTTACTAGAGCCCATGACTAACATGATTGCATATGTTATGCCCGTTTTTGCAGCACTATGTCAATTATTTCACCCATTAAGACAACTCAATGTGAAACTTATCGGGCGATTCTTTACCGACCAATCAGGGAGGCTGTATTACAAATGGTGACCAACCAGAGCGCACTGTCAGTGATGCGATGCCTGGCGCCATCTACTAATAAAGGTTAGACCACATTAGGCGTAACAGCACGGCAGCGAAGTGACGCGACGCGACGCGATCAAATATTATTTCTATGTTTTTATATCAGTGGGAGGTAAACGAGCATGTAGGTTACCTGATGGGAAGTAAACACCACCGCCCATAAACACCATCAGCTCAAGAAGAGTTGTCGGTGCGTTGCCGGCCAATAAGGGTATTGCATGAATCGCATTACGCGGCAGCGACACTACGCGACGCGGCACTGCGCGATTAAGTAGACCAACTAACAGCCAAAAGAATATTCAAACCGCGGATAGATTTTAAATTTGACATTTGCCGATACAGAATGTGTCAAATTAGTATCCGAAGTAAGCCTAGCTGTCCGAGGTTTGAATATATGGTTCGGCCAAAGCCAAATTTGGCACACCGTGTCGTGTCGCGTAGTTCCGTTGCCGCTAGTGCGGTATAGCAAGCGGCGTGTCCACGCTGTTCAAGGTATAATAAAAAAAACTAATTCAATGAAGATAAAAAGAAGTAAAAAACCGAACTTATGCCTTTAAATGATCTCTTCCAGTTTGGTGCGTCAGGTCTGTGTCAATCCAATTTCATATTATTGTAAACAAACCCGATTTTAATAACATTCCAATCCAATCATTCACTAAATTGAATTACAAACACATACACATATATTGAAGATTCATATCGATTTCTTCCATGTTGCTCAAAACTTGCCGAACGACTGACAGATAAAAAAATAAAACTGCCGCGCCGATGCAGTTGCAGTGCGATATACCAAATATCGCCGCGTCGCGTCGCGCATTTACGCCTTGCGGTGTGCGGTCTTACCTTAACTGTCGTAACCAGCAGCTGGTTATGTACGATTAGCAAGCACGGACAAGAGTGGCGTGGCGTCATAAGGAAAACCCTAACCAAGAGGGCCAGCTAAGCAGTAGTTGACCTAGTGCATAGGGTCCATCCGGATCGCTACCACCATCTTATCCTTTAACCTACCGCCAAGTAGGCCTACCATCTTAGCCCTCAGGATAGACAACGTGTGGAGTCTTAGGATTGAAGTCTTAAAATTGCAAATGTCTATTGGTCACATCTGCCACTTACCCTCATGTCATGAAAAGTGGCTCATCATGGCTAAATAAAATCGCTTTGTCTTTTTGCGTTTGCTTACACACGTGAAAAATGTATCCGATAGATTACCTATTACATACATACATACATACATACATACATAAACTCACGCCTTTATTCCCAGAGTGGGGTAGGCAGAGCTACAGAATTTCCAACCACTATTTGATAATTCTGTAACCACATTTTGCTCACTTAGGCGAAGATGTTTACCAGTGTATTAGTGACAGGTTGCAAGCCCATCGCCTAACAGTAATACACGCCTTTATTACCTTAGTCGGCTTTTACGACATCCACGGAAAGATACGGAGTGGCACTATTCTAATCCGGCTACCACACGGGGTGTCATAAGTAATTGAAATTGGTTTCAATTCCATATTAATTTATCGGACTCGGGAATTGTAAGTGTTGAGCTAATTATTCGTTAATTTTAATAAAAACCTTTGTTCCAATACTTTACACATTACCGACATTGCGAGATAATACTCCTGTTTTAAATATCTTTTAATCTAGATCAGAACTTAAAAACTTTCCCTTAAAGGACTCTAAAATCATTACAATACTAAACATTCGAATTTTAAACCTATTCATAATCTCAACTTGAAACGTACTAAATAAATATTCAATTATACTTCCCCTTACCAGTGTTATGACTTATTATTAAATCAGTATTATCTTATTCGAATTTCGAATCAGTTTAACAATCACAATATTAACATCTTACCTAAGAATGCAACAGTTAATTACCATCTTGGGACTCGAGACAACCGCCACGGCACAGCTATGCCACGCAAAAACCTAATTAGAAATCAAGATGCAATTCTCACGAGTCCCTCCACAATACACGTGATATCCAGCAAAAAAACACCGTTATACAAGGAACGGTGAGACATTGGAAAAAAAAGTTTTTTCCCTCCAAATGCGTTTTACAAAGTTAAATACAGCTAATGGCCAAAACTAAAACTGCCAACAGTGCATACTAAATTAGTATACACCAAACTACAGCAGCGACATTTATATCCGCAAAGATAAGTTTGTAAAATTATATTAAACAAATGGGCTGGCCACATTTCACACCCGGAAACACATTCAAACTTTTTGCGGCCCTTCGGTGTTGTTTTAAAAATGGCGTTTCTAACCAGACAGCCATTTGATGTTCTAATATGCAATTCTAATAAATTAGAATTTTCGGCAAATGTTTTATAGTTATTTTAAGATTCTTCATCCATGTTCTATTTCTATAGGGTTAAAATTGAAATTGGTTTAATTAAGTTACTGATAAAGTTGAAGCTGTATATGGCATACTAATGAGTAGAGCTAATTCTCAGTAATAAATAAGATACGTCTGGAGATAGCCAAGTTATTTTTATGTCAAGTTTCACATAAAAATATTTTCTTCGAAAAGTACCTACTAGCAATCCGACTCCGCTTTAGCAATGGCAGTTATAGCTTTACTTTTTAATTTTTTCGTCTTTATCGTGATGCATAATATACAAATTTGTGTACGAAAGATGAACTTAATGCCTAATGGCATTTTCTAACAGTTGACCGTTGGACAAAACAGAAAATACATATATTCATATTCACATCTTTTGAAGCTCTCGATATAAAACTTACCCGAAAATTCGGTTCTTGTTTTGTTTTACTCTCCTTAATTTTTATTGATATCCCTTGAGAGCTATGAAACAAACTTTGAGACCGACAGATATAAACAATTTAGAAACAGGAATTGATGATTCTAGCCATCCTATAAATTATATTATTTTTGCTTAAATTTTATAACAATAACGTTATAGATTTCGTACCAACCTACTAAACTACGCTCTTTCCTTTTGTTGAATATAATTTGTGCGCAACTAACGTATCTATAACCAGTTTCAGGATTTTGACATGCAAGATGAACATACTAACTTATTTACAATACTTATGTATTTATTATGCTTGTTGCAAAATAAACACATACAAAACAGAATCAGCTAAACTCTCAAACCCGACCTTAATCGCATCGAAATCTATTCAGGTTTTTTTTTACAAAGGTTTTATCACACCTTTGTCTATAAATCATTTATAACGGTGTGTCTGTTCGTCTTTTCGCGTCGGTCTCCTGAACCGATGATGCTTATCAGCGCACGCGTCGAATGATTAACGACTGGAATCATCTGCTGATGATTTTGGGCAAATAACAGTTTTTTTTTATTACTGGGGTGAGTTTTATTACTTATTTCCTTAAAATTTGTTAATATGAGAATAGCGATGTTCTTTAAAGCCAAGGCGTAAATCAGTTTTTTTTCCCATAGTTATCATTTTGTTATAGTTATAAGTTCCAAAAAACATTTTATACTGAACAACGTATTTTAGGTTAAATTCTGTTCCTATTCAGCCTGCCAATGACTTTAACACGTATACCTGACTGTAATTGTCTTTAGATAGAGGACGAAATAGTGATGAGAATAATGTTACCTTTAATTCGTTTATTAAAAAGGTTGAATATACAGGGTGTTTGGCAGTCGGGTGTAGGGGTTTTAAGGGATGATAGTAAGGGTCATTCTGAACATTTTTGACCACATTTACTATTATGCTAAGTTTCACGGTTTCCGAGATATTGATCATTTTAATAGGATTTTTTGTCATTTTCCCTTATGTCCGTGATACGAAAAACCCCTTAATTCAAGTATTAATTTAAAAAAAAAACAGTGTTTTCTTGCATGACTTGAATCACTATGAAAAAAGGAAGTTTTAAAGCTACATGCCATTTTTTTTCCCTTACAACTTTTTGAGTAACCTCTCAAAATTGGTTTTTCCATACTTGGTGAAAAACAAACGCGGGGTTCTCTTAGTATGGAGAAAGTAACTCTTGCGCGTTTACTCAAACAGTTTTTTTTTTAAATTAATACTTGAATTAAGGGGTTTTTCGTATCACGGACATAAGGAAAAATTACAAAAAATCCTATTAAAATGATCAATATCTCGGAAACCGTGAAACTTAGCATAATAGTAAATGTGGTCAAAAATGTTCAGAATGACCCTTACTATCATCCCTTAAAACCCCTACACCCGACTGCCAAACGCCCTGTATATTGCTCATCATCATCGTATTATCATGCTGGGTGCGACAGAGACGAAAACCTCTCTTTCAATTCCTTTATCAAATCTATCTACCATCATTACATTTTCAAGTCAAATATATTTCGAATAAATAAAATGTAGATTACAGGCTTCAGTCAGTGTCATGGCCTTCTGACGGAAAGTTCTTTTCATCAAAGTACAAAATGAAATAGAGATTACTACCTCGAAATAAACATGAAGATAATGATTTAGTGTATAAATAAATACTATGACCATGCTCAGCCTTCAAAAGTACGAGAATATGGAGTAATAATGGTATATTGATTTGTTTATATGAGTGACCGAATGAATAGGAACAGACTTTAGGTATAGAATTTGTAACTTAAAACATAAGGATCTAATTGTATTACCTATTATTTATTATGTGCCTTAACTAAGAATAACTAGGTAATTGAAAATAATTAATTCAACAAAATGTTGAATTGATATTTCAAAAATGATCGCTCGTATTAATAATACGATTGGTATTTATAAGAAAACAACAAATGTCGTATTTCACCTACCTAACCATATTTTGTGATTCCAAAAATTGAACACAGGACCGATACTTTCGTACGTCAGTTTACAACTAAAAAGGGTAGCAGCGTCGTTAAATGAATCCAATAGAACTGATAATCATGACAAACGAATCGATCGTTAAATAAGTCAGAAAACATTAAATACTATTATTACCTTCATAATACACGTAAAAGAGTATATTACATGAACCCTTCGAAATCTGGGCATTTTCATGTCACGTAGCGCCATCTAGCCGACGACGGAAGAACTCTTACAACATCATGCCGCCCTAGTACCGCTGACTTACGTTAAGTCTGGCTTTAATCCGAGTCTCGCGTCACCGCTTAGTGAGAACCGACCGTATATTCCAATATAATCCGTAGCAGCTTGTGATAAGAGATAATTTGGTTTGCGCAACCGCTAAACACTACTTAAGTGATCATTAACCGTGCACCAAGTAAATTTAAACTTTAACGTGTAGTGAATAGGGTTCACATTAAAAATTATGAAATGTATTACACACCTCGCGGAATTTCTGGTGCCCTAGTACATTTGAGCGAGGCGTTTCGTTTGTTCGTGGAATAAAGGCGCTTCTTAGCACGTCTACGCGACTTTTGTCGCTTTTGACAAAATGGAGAATGAGCGGACGGCCCGCGGTCACACGAAATATCGAAATAGGAAAACCGGTCAAGTGCGAGACAGGCCACGCACTATTAGGGTTCAATACCAGTACAAATTACTCTTTATTAAACACCAAACAGGTTCATGTAATATTTAAAAACCGAAATAACTCATAATTATGTTTTTAACCAAACGAAAACGTAGCAAGAAAATTGCCATCAAACTAAGACCTTCGGACCAGTAAAGAATGCTTACATTCAGAGTTCAACAAATGCTGGTATATTATTTTATTGGTTTGAGTCACAGCGACATTATAAAGAGAAGAAAAATAAGGAAATATATTCTATAAATTGTCTTTATAGTTGTCACCAGCCCCCTATTTCACTATCGTGACAATTTTAGGTGACAGGTGACAATTCGGTATACATTGCAGAGCAATTTTTATTTTAACATCACTGGGATTCATATAAGCTGTACCATTTACCGACACTAAAATGTCAGCATCTGTCATTTTAAAATGGTGAAATAGGAGGTAGCTAAGATATTAATCTATAATTCGGTCAATGTAACCTAATTCCTGTGACAGTTAGGTGATTTATAATTTACGAGTATATTGCTGAGCGTCGTCAAAGGGTTTGTACCAATGTAATACGTATTAATGAAAATGACAAAGAAACAAGTTTAATGCGTGATTATATGAGCTGTAACAAGAATCATCCTTCATTGACCCTACTATAGTAAGAATGGGCGCCACCTAGTTGGTCGACTAATTTAGTCGAAAGCATTAAAAACGGGTCACTTTGTATTGAATTACCATAGAAAGTGACCCGTTTTCATTGTTCCTGAGTGTTGGCGCAGTCAAAATATAACATTGAAATGAAACTTCATAAAGGCAGTTGCATAAACCATTTATAATCCATTCGCTCGCAGCGTATGATTATTCCCGATTAGCCCTTAGTACTTGTCCAGTGCAACGCGCAGAAAAATGCACCTTACAGGTGAACAGTACAGGTGCACGACTGATTTTGACGAGGCTACTGTCCACAGAGGCATGTGTAGAGTCGGCAAATAAATAATCACTGGGAAGTTTTTCAAGTGTAATAAATTCTGGTTTAGCGGTGTTACAGAAAATTCATTAAATAAGGTTAAAAAATCCGCGTCCGAATTTGTCCATCCGTTTGAAATCTAGGTTGCCACGGACACACTTATGAAAACAAAAATCATTTTGTTGCGTCTCGGAATATAATAATAAATCCATACATGTTCAAATTGCATAGTTCACGTGCAAGCAAAACGCCATGGGTTCAAAATATTACTAAGTTCCCATAACAGTATGGTACTTTGTTTAACGGCTTATGTGTGTTACTTTCCGACGCGTGCTATGACATTATCTACGAAACTGCTGATTACATTCTAGCAATTCTTTCATTGCTAGAAAGTTAAACCACAATTCAGATACTTAGGGCCTGTTTCACAATCGACAAGTAAATTTATCTGTCACATAAAGTTGTCTCTCTCCTTGTCTATTTTCAAGTGTACGACAAAGAAAGGGCTAAACTTATCCGTCAAATATCCTTTACTTGTCGATTGTGAAACAGGCGGTTAGAGTTTTAAAACATTGAAAACTACATTTACCACAACGGAAAAAAAGACCACGAAGATACTAGTGACATCCCGTGTCGAGTAGACGACAACTTAGCTATGACTAGCGCCTTGTAGGATTTAACGGAACTAACGTTAATACGGTTAAGTAGGCATACAAGCATACACTTATCAAAAATGACCAGAGATAAAAAATATCCTAAGCTACATTATTTTAATATTCTGCAATGGACCATTGCGATACATTGCGAAATAAAAAAGCCTCTCCACTCTCTTGTGCTAGGCCTGACGCGTGCCTCAAAACATGTGCTCAAGTAATTGCGGCTCGCCTCGCCTACTGTGGCATGTGCTAGCCTAACTATACCACTTTTTTATCCCACACCCAACATAACCTCTGTCACAAGAGAAACAGAACAAATTTAACCAGAATTAACCGCAAAGTTAACTTGGTAACTAAGCGTTTAAGTAACTATTAGAAGATCACCTGTGCCAATTATACACGTTACAATCTGCACTTGTCTTATTATAATGATTTGTGGTTTTTGTCGCGAGTTTTTAATGATTGGCGTTAACGTTGTGACGAAATTAAATGGACGAGATATTAAGTTGATAAGTTGTGGCGTGATCTTTATCTGTTCAGAGTTGAAGTTGAAGTTGCTCCGGAGGTATCCGTTGTATACTTTATTAACAATGACCACAACATTGTTCAAAATTTTTTTATAAAATAGAATTATTGCCTCAATTCTACCCCTGTTGCAATCGTATTGTTTACGAGTCTGTCGTCTTTATTGTCAAGTTAATAAGAGCTATCATAACGTTATTAATTTGATAGCAATAGGGACCCCGTAAAGACAAGGACCCCGCTTGTTAAGCTTGATAAAATAAAACGTGCCTAAGAAAAATCAAAACCTATTGCTAAATTAGTAGCCTATTTTTTAAACTCGATTTTTTTCCGAAATTTTAAATTTTAAAAACGTTTTTTTTACGTATTGGCATAAAGATGAGAAGAAGGTCCTCGAATAGCAATAATCAGTGCGTACTGCCTAACTTTTATCAACAATTGAGTACCTAATAATTAACAACTTTATGCGAAACTTTCGCGTTCTCTCATATGATTAAACGGAGCCGTAAAACGCTGGAAATCTTAATAACGATCATTATCAGCTCGTAAAATGCACGCTTTACGCCGGCCGTGACATTTGGAGTATTCAGTTAGGACTGACAGCGTCAAAACCCGTGTACAGTCAGCTGCGTAAGTAATTGCTAAAAAACCGCCTTCAAAAAGTATTTTAGTTAAAAAAATATTGAAGAATTTCGTTGATTTTTAATACTATAGTCATTCATAAGGAATATCTTTGAAATAAAAGAGATTTCACTTTTAATATACTTCTAGATTGTTCCCGCAACTCGTGTTTCACTACTCTTTCTCAATTTCGTACTAATAAGTACTACATCCCTGTACCAAATTTTTTAAAACATTGGTTGATGCGTTGCATCGTTAAGTAAAACACAGGGAAACAAAGGCAGGAGCAAACAAACGAGCACACAGGGTCACCTGATGGTGAGTGAGATCAGAAACCTAAATTTCTTCATACTTCTTTATTAATAGTATTGGTGAAAAAATATGTAAAATCTGCCCCCGTCCCCCGTGGTTGCCGGACTTAGAATAGTGCCACTCCATATCTTCCCGTGGATGTCGTAAGAGCCGACTAAGGGAATAAAGACTTGAAGTACTGCTAGATGGGCTTGCACCCTGTCACTAATACACTGGCAAACATCTTATCCTACATACATTCACGCCTGTAATCCCAGAGTGGGGTAGGCAGAGCTACAGAATTACATACTACTTTAAAAACTTGTTGATACTTCTGTAACCACATTTTGCACACTTAGGCGAAGTGTATTAGTGACAGGTAGCAAACCGATCGCCTAACAGTACTACACAGCCTTTATTCCCTTAGTCGTCTCTTACGACGTCCACGGGAAGACATGGAGTGTCGCTATTCTAACCCGGCAACCACACGGGGCAAAAATCTTATCCTAATTGTGCAAAATGTGGTTACAGTAATTTTTTTTGAGTTGGTGCTAATTCTCTAGCTCTGCCTACCCCGAACTGGGAATGAAGGCATGAGTATATTCTTGTGCACGTATGTAAAATCTGAATAGAATTGTATCTTAGGGTATTTAGTTATTCTTATTGTCTCCTCAACTACTTTTGATTCTTCCTGAAATTAAAAGGTAGTATAAATATTATTCAAAATGGTTCCGCCACTTCAACCAACACTCACCGACCTACACGGTTTTACTATGGCTTGTGTATAACCAAATTATTCTGTGCCAGACGTCAACAAACATCGAAGGCAAAATTAAACATTATTTAGAAGTAATACGTTTATAAATAATGTAATATACAATAAGTATTTGCGTAATAAAATTTCAGAATATAAATATATGCACCCAAATACTTTCAATTTGTATATTACATTATTTATAAAGATTTTACTCCTTCGTATAATCATCAAGTGGCATTTGATATTTGGTTTTTCGAGAACATCAGTTCATAAGTACTCTCGATAGGTACCTCCTAGTAACTATCACTATACAGCGCCAGTACCTAGTGCAAGGGTGGGATGTGTCTCCATTATCTCAGACGACACGGTCGATTCCCGGAGAGCGCAAGTGTTAAAATTAGGTCGCTTAGAAGAAAAACAGCTGTAACTTTTTCAGCCGTAGCGTTCTTTACCAGTACGAGACAATTAAAACGATCAAAACTCCTAAACTAATGAACACATTGAAAAGTAAAAATAATATTCTGAACCGGTAAAGAAGGCCCTTTCTTACGCGATTTTTTATTGAATTTACTTACTGCTAAACCAAGTAAATTTTCATTTTTGGTCTGGTTGTCTTTGGGTAACAATAGCATCAGTAAAACAAAAAACAGGAAATAGTACTTATAAAAATTCGGGCTTGACTGTACCTTCCACAATATAAGGAAATGCACTTGGACATGTCAATGTAACCGTCAAATCGTCAAGCGAGATTAATTCATGTTTATAATTGTAGCATTGACAACGATACACGATATTTTTCAACTGTCAATGATCAAAACATGTCAACTTTGTAATAACTGGCGAGTCTTGATACTTGTGATGATTCAGCAAATACAGCGCACGCGTTAAAAATATGTGAAGTTCTGAATATTAATTAATTATAATCAATGATTGTAATTGTTTCTACAAATTATAATATTAAATCATGGTGGCCATGAGACTTTTGACATACTTCGGTAACTCAAGTTTACTGGTCTCGTTTTCTCGAAATATAGTTTAATTTAAACACAAGGAAAAGGGTTAAAAGTATGCGCTGTTAATATATTGGACATCGGGTCAACCACACATTCCAGCCAAGGCCATATACGACAAAAATAACGTATTTACTAACGTTACGATTTTAAATCGACACTAATATAGAAGTGTTCAGGTAATCATCGTGTTTTAATTACGCCTTGTCGGTTATTTTAAAAATCATCATCATCATACCTTCACGCCTTAATTCCCAGAGTGGGGTAGGCAGAACTAGAGAATTCACACAGAACAACTCTAAAAACTTATTGATAATTCTATAACCACATTTTGCACGAAACAGGAAATACTTTAAAAAATCTCATAGGTAATTAAAGTGATTAGGAGTGCAAACGTACATTGTTCTTAGATTCCACTTACCATCAGGTAGCCTGTAATGTCCGTAAGTCATCTTGCCATATTTATCTTTAATTAAAAATCCCCGTTAAAATGCTATACATTGTGAAAAACAAACAAGACTCGTTCATAAGTCACGGAAAAATCATTGATCAACATTGACGGAGTAATGACAAACGGTTTTTATAAATAAGGGTATAAAAGACAATATCCCTAAGCTAGGTACTCAGGAAAATGCTAGAAAACAATGCATTGACGTCAAAAGATCTCCGTGTCACAATCCCAGGCAACACAAGTATACATCGTCACAGAATGAATCCGTGGCTCATCGCAAATTCCCGCGAGGCGTTACCCCGTCGACCCATTTGACCTACTCTAACCCATTAAGGACCGAAGACTCCATATAGTGTCCGTTCTGTATCAAACGCCGAGAGCCTGGCCCTCATTGTCCTTAGCTATATAAGGCCTCGTCCGAGATTCCACTCCAAAAATTTCTGTATCCCTGATCCCATCACTCCAATTTTCTACCCGTAATGATTTAAAACAATAGAATTATTTGCAGCGTAACATACTGCTGTCACTTTAAAATGTATGGTTTTTGGTGGGACAAAAAGTCCGTTTTTTGATGGCAAAAAATTATGCGACCGAGCGACAGACTTGGGAGTTTTTTTCTCATATTTACTGCATTCGTCGCCATTCTTCTAGAGTTTTATCGAAAGTATGAGTATATGTCGATATATTGGTCTTTCGTTTATACAAAGGACATGGTAGTGACATACAAGACATACCAATCGAGTAGACAATCGTTTGACATGTCATACACCGTCAACGTTACTATAGCTCTTATTCGCTTGACAGTAATTTAATATTGGGTCCTTACCTATGAAATTGGCGTTTTATTTACGTGTTTTATTTTGTACGGAATTTATTAATTAACATTTTTACTTCCAAATTCTTTTTAAATTTCATTAATACACACAAAGGTTTTAGATACAATTAATATGGTTACATTTCTTACTTAATGTTTAAAATTAAAGTTTGAACTCAACTCTTTTCATGTGCTGCGAGTTCAAGTGTTTCAATTACGCAGAGTTTTATGAAGCTAACTATTTTTAAGTAGGTAATTAAGATATAGCTTAGAAGTGTCCAATATTCCTGACAGAATTTTGTTTAGTTTGCATTTGACGTCACTAAATAGTCCGCAAAATTAAAGATATATTTATTACTTTATTGTAATTTGAATATACATACAATTTAAATAAAATAAAATAAAAAAAAAGATAAAAATAAAGATAAAAGATATTTATTCAGTAAGTAGCCAGCGCTTCCCAAGAGGAGACCACTGCCGAGAAGAAACGCCGCAAGAAACTCAGCAGTCAGTCATTTTTTAAACATGTTACAATGGTACTACTTAATCTAGCATTATATAAAGCAATAAATATTAAATTAAATATAATATCAAATAGCATGCGTAGTTCAGCAGGAAAACATATCAAAAATATTACGAGAGAGACAAAGGGGGGGGGGAAGAGAGGAGAAAAAAAAACACAGGACAACCAAATAAAAGTTTGATATGCTTTCCCACATCAACGGTGTCCCCTAGACAAACAACTTTGCAATTTTACTAATTATGAATGACTAAGTTTCAGGCATTTTTATCTGTTAGATAGTCCTCGACCCTATAGTACGCTTTAGATATTAACGACTTTTTTAAGTAATTTTTAAGTGCTGGAAAGGGTAATGTTAACGCTTCGTCAGGTAATTTGTTATAGAAATGAATGCATTGACCAACAAATGATTTATATACTTTACGGGCGCGGAATTTTCGGATAGCAATTTTATTTTTATTTCTTGTATTTAGAAATATTATAAAACTAAATAAACAAATATATCGTCCGAGTACACACTATGTGGAGTAAGGAAGGGCAGCTCCATCATCAAAACCAAACAGTTTCGCTACTGGTTTCCATTTATGGCGGGTGCCTCGAATGCACATGCTGGTCGCTCTAATAATTGATGTTATTACACGAGCTCTCAACCAGCCCAAAACGCAAGACAAGGATCTGTCCCAGCGGGATGCAAGTGCTTCTCCGAGGTGCTTAATAAAAGTAGCCAATAGTGGTGCAAAGACTCCATCCACGGAAGTGACGAGGGGTGTAAAAGTGGCAAAATTAAATGTATGAAAACCACCGTTTTCATAAAGTTCCCCATATAAAACGCCAATTTCATAGGTAAAGACCTAATATATCTGTCTGCCAACCAAACAGGTAAATCTATTCTTGTTTGTCTTAATCGAGCTATGTGCTTGAGGAAACTAGTGGAAGACCAGAGATGAAACAAAAGCAAAAGGTAATAATAAAATACTGATAGGTATTTTTTACACAACTCTAGGAATAAGTTATGACTTTTATTCCAGTCGCGTAACTTTCAGTGTTTAAATATCGGTTTTGACAACAAATATGAAAACGATAAATCATTTTTTTTTCACTACACTACATTCAGATCAACGGCCTACAAATACCTACGCCAGACCACAGAATGTATAGCAGTGTAGTTAAGTCCTTGAACATTATGTTAAACTTTTACATTTATTCGTCACCACGTAAACTAGAATTAGCATTTTAGTTCCTATTTCCGAAAAAAAAACTAGTATAGGTACTTTACTGGAATAAAAAAAACTAAATTTGGAAATATGTATGATATTTTTAAAGTGTACAACGTTCCTAATATTAAATTGTAATCGCACGAACCACTTCTTTCGGGAATCTATCGCTGGATATAGAGGTAATAGCTGCCTTGCTCTAAATTCGTGAGTTAAAAGAAGACGCTTTAATTTAAGTCAGGTTCTGGTGCAGACCTTAGGGCCTTCATGCAGTATTGATGTGGCCGGATTTCCCCGTGTGGTAGCCGGATTAGAATAGTGCCATTCCGTATCTTTCCATGGATGTCCTAAAAGCCGACTAAGGTAATAAAGGCGTGTAGTACTGTTAGGCGATGGGCTTGCAACCTGTCACTAATACACTGGTAAACATCTTCGCCTAAGTGTGCAAAATGTGGTTACAGAATTATCAAAAAGTTTTTATAGTTGTTGGAAATTCTGTAGCTCTGTCTACCCGACTCTGGGAATAAAGGCGTGAGTTTATGTGTGTATGTGTATGTATGTGTGGCAGGAGATGATGACCGAGTTAAAGGGAGATGTCACGTCAAATCAAGATATTTGACATTCTAGCCTAGATTCTAGGCGGTAGAAACCATATCGTCTTTGATCTGTTATTTACTGAGTATTTTGGTCAATTGGACATATCCAACCGTACCACGGGTGAAGATCCATTTATTTTAAACTCGGTCGCCATTACTGTCAAATAAATAAGAGCTATCAAAACGTTGACAATATGATAACAGTTCAAAGATGATACAGTGCGATAGCTCTTAGAAGGTGCTTCGGGTTTGTACTTGTCTCTCACTCGCTTTCATACGATCTTTTTAAGAGCGAGTGAGAGAGAAGTACAAAACCGAAGCATTTTCTAAGTGCTTACAGACTGTACGGTTTTAACCACCTACAATCTCGGCCCTGGCTTACTGCCGTTATGAAATAACGCATACACTTACAATAGATTTTTTCAATATGTTTTTAATGTTTCATAGATTTTAAACCTTTTTGCTATCAACACTGTATGTCCTTTAACAAATACGATGAAATTGACTGTGTATGAACTACCTCTACCTGTAATGCATTTAATTTGTATGAATATATCAAATAACTATAAGTGTCGGTAAAGTACGTATATAAGTACGAGTAACGAACATCAATAATGTAAAAGGATATTAAGGGATTTTTTATCGATTAGCCCAAGTTGCAATTGCAACCTCCATGACAATTCTTACTAGCCACTCTTTTTATTTACAACACGCTGTATAAACGCGATGTTGCCAAAAACCCATATCCTCGTCATCCAGGGCTTTCCTTTTCATCTCCGTACAAGGCTTCTGTACCCTTACCATGTGTTACGATTAACGTTCTCGCTAGCGAGTCGAATGCTCTGTCCCTCGCAGACCTCGCAGTATTCTTATAGAGTGCGAGAGACAGAGCATTCGACTCGCTAGCGAGTACGGTAATTTTAACTCATGGTAAGGGTACAGATAAAATTTACGTCGCATTCCGTAGTAAGGCACCACCAGAAACTTGGACCTCTAAAGACACCTACATTGTTGTTATATGTCCTTTTTTACGAACGGATAAGGTTGCGATTGGCTTATGTTTGAAGGAACAGGGTTCTATTAGTTCTGGTAGTGAGTGCCCGCAAACGTACAGAGTTTTTGATGGCTCTTGTATTTATGAAGGACACGTCTTTGGGGCCAGTGGTTCCAGCGTCAGTTATTCGTTAACGAGGGTTTTCCTTTTTTAATTATATTTTATTTATGGTTTGCTCATAATGAAAGGAGTTCTCGACTTGAAGGGAGTGGAGCTAACGCCATTATGCTTCTGTTTTGTGCTGAAAAAAAACCACTTTTTAACCGAATAAACTGTCCTCGCGTGTGATATTCATGGATTTCGAAATGAGTTTTAGATGTTTACAATTTCATATTATAAAACAAACTCCCTGTTTGTATAAGCGTCTGTCTATCTGTATATCCGCTGAGTCAGCCACACAACGGATTTTGATGCAGTTTCGCTATCAGTTAGATAATTTTTCGATTCGATTTGACGATCAACACAAGTAGGTAAGTAGAAACTTACTCGTACAACAATATGAATGAGGGATCTTCTTATTAGTACTTAATATTCGGCATCCAATTTTTCCTATTTACAAGTCATATTGAAAGAAACTAACTGAGTTAGGCTGGCTGACTGTTAGGCGATGGGCTTGCAACCTGTCACTAATACACTGGTAAACATCTTAGCCTAAAAGTGCAAAATGTGGTTACACAATTATTAACAAGTTTTTAGTGTTGTTGGTAATTCTGTAGCTCTGCCTACCCCACTCTGGGAATAAAGGCGTGAGTTTATGTATGTATGTAACTGAGTTCAGTATTTTTATAACTATTGTAACATTTGTACCGTAATCAAATCATCAAGAAATTGTGATAAAAAAATGTGGCTAGATTTTAATCTAACTTTAACTAAACGTTGCGCCACCGAGCCTTGATTAGTTTTTAATTAATGTTAATGAAATCAAGTTTGGAAGCCGATTACTGCCCCGAATAGTAATGGGGTGCGGCGTCGGCCCATTTAGGGTCAAAAGGCCCTTTAAAAGGAAGTTTTTGTGCCTCCGACCGTTCTACTGCGACAACCACTACGACCGCCGTCGCTGGAGCCCAGAGCGAGCTCCAGCAGATGAAGGAGGTACGGTCACGAACGTTAATTTGTGACCCATTTCAAGAAAAATATGCTTGAAGTCGTCAAGGTAATTAGAGGTGTCAAGTCGTTTGTAACTTTTAAGAAACACAATATTGTTGTAGAATGTCAGATTGACTTTGGACCTAAGGTAGGTTCCAAATTTAAGTCTTTGACTATATCATCGACCAGTCTGCCGTTATACCAAAGAAGCTAACTGCAATGTAGTAGTCGAAGCATTCTATAGTCATTTAATAACCATATTAAGCTTAAAATGCTTATTCAATTAGACGCCTTCTTCACGGCAGAATTACTCTGTCCGAATGCAAGTTGACTCGCTCTGCTCGTCCGGTCTGCAAATAGCAGCCTGTACCATACCAGCGTCGCTATTGCCTAACGCACTCGCAATTTCAATTGGTTTCAAAGCGGAACAATTGTTTTCATTTTGTATGCAGACAAGCCTTCGATTTTGAAAATGAAAACAATTGCGATTGCCAGTGCGTCAAGTCAAAGTTTTTTTTCCTTAATTAATAGCTTTCACTTGTTTTAACATGATGTATTTTGCCCGTGTTGAGTTTTAGACCATCACTATGAACTTATTAAAGAAACAAGTCCATGTATATATCACACCCGAGGATAATTGTTCGGTTAAAGAATTTTTACTCTGGTGGCCTAAACAGAAGAACATGGGGTTAGGTTCACGCGCTTCTGTCAAAACTCAAGGCGATATTGTGACGGTTTATCATCCACCAACGGATGATAGTTAAAATGAAGTGTTTGTACTATTGTTAGAAAATTTGTGTAAGTAGGTTAAATATAATGTGACTCAAAAATGTGGTCTGGATATTTCGGTATTAAAATCATTTTTCTAACTTACTCCAAAAACGAATTGAAGTGTTTTAGATTCCTACGATTGTTTTAACGGACATCAACCTGTGAATTTGAATAAGTATTAACCCTTTAACTGCCAAGAGCTCTTGTGTGTCCGCTCATACAATTAAACCTGACCAACTGATTGGTTTTATTTTATAATTGTTTCTTTATCTAAAATATTACAATAGTTTCTCTTATGTGAATTGACTTTTCAGTTGTCAATGATGAGATTAAGCGATGTAAACATAAGACAGGAATAATGAATAAAAAAACAAAGGTGTTATACCATACAACGCTAGTTAGCGATAAAAATGCTACTCCTGCCACCGTGTGCACCGTACATCCTCTTCCGTTTCTCATTTACCTCCCACTTAATTGGCAACACAGAAAAAATCTATTAAACGATCGATATTACCACCGTTAAATAACTCTTTAACAACAAACAGCGAATTTTGACAGTCGATCCATAACCTTTGTTTACAGATGCGTCCGCTATTTTTTATTAAAAACCCTATCAAACCCTTTAGTGTGGACATCTGCCGAAATGAATTTTCCCTAAAAAACCGCGGGTGCAAAAAGGTACGTGCCGATATTTTTTTGCGCTGGCAATGTTCGGTAAATGGCAACCCTTTGATCAAATATGGCGTAATCTGATTTCGGCATGTGCTGTTTTTTTTAAGAAACTCGATACTTCTTGAGTTTGGAGTGTGCCTTTTGTTAACTGACAAATGTATTTGCTCGAAACTGTCTTCCGTGTTTAAAAAAAAGTTGGCACGAGCGCTTTGGAGAAAAGGTAAAGCACATTGTGGATAAAAAAAACGTTTGATTAGAGCATGTGGCCTTAAAGGGGTGACTATGGAGGCTTTATGGTGTCTTTGGAACTATAATTGCGTGATTTCACTTTTTGCATTGATGGAACACCTTTAGTATTTTTTTAAGTTGCTTTCTATGCTGCTGTTAAAAGCATGATGTTTTGAAAACGAAATTTTGAATATTCGAATGAATAAAGTCGCTTGCCCTTCAATGTTAACTTAAATAGAAAGTGAAAAACTTTTTTTTTATTGTTTACCTTGCAGATATATAACATACAATTGCTTTTTACAACAACTTATGACCGTAGCTATAGTCGGTGCCAATATAAATAGCAAAAGAATATACTTTTCTTCTACATACAAAGGAATTTTACCTTACATACTTAACTTTAATACTTGCTTTTATATGAAATAAACTTTGCAATATAAATATAAATATTAGACAATTTGTAACTGCATTGCATCTTTTCAAAGATTATTTAATAAATTATAAATAAAAACAGGCTTTTTATTAAACTTCTTACAATTCGAAATCTTTGCTCATTTCATGTCCTTCATTTTTGCGTAACTGTAGGTACCTAAGCTGTAATATGCCCTTTATTATAAAGCAGTATGTCAACAATGGACTATAATATCGCAGCTTCGCATTATTGTCAGATAAAAGGCTTTATTTGTGTTGTTAACGGCCACAATCCGTTTATCTACTTGGGGGTAAAACCCTTCCTTTTCAACCCTGCAACACCGCATCGCTTTACATTATTGATTTTATACAATTATTTGGCACTAACGCAAATAACGCTAAAAACCTTTTGCAAATACAATATTTGCAAAGTAAAGTGTTGATAAATTATTCATACTTATTGACTGATTTGTTCTATCGTCGCTTATGGCAACTGTACGTATTATTGTCAGTTTTTAAAACTCGCTACATTAAAGTTGTGCATTTTGTCGTGGCACCTAGCATATTTACAAACATATGATAGCAGTATATATGATGCACCTCATGCACCTTAACATATTGACGCAACAAACACCGCTTAGAACATGAAATGATAAGCAAAGCACAATAGACTTATTAATATTTAAACTAAGTACCTAGTTAAATCTTTACGAGTAACTCTCTGAAATCCTAATAAGGCGAGATTTGAACTTCAAAATGAGATAAGAAGCTCAAACTTCACACTTTTATTTTCAAGTTCATCATTTTCATCGGCCGACTATACATATGTATAAAAGCGTGAACATGTGTACTGATACCACTGCGTCTATAAAACTAACTTATTACGTTATAAATTGAAGCTAACAGTTTAAGTCTTTTTGCCAACTGTCATAAAATAACAAAAACATCATAAAACAAACTAAATGTATATCCCGCCTTTTACTTTCCGCTAAAATACAATATTATAATATTAATTACTATAGACAGCATGAATGATCGCTCATAATCAATCGAACTGGCCAGTCGACAACTTCATAAAACATTCCATTTTTAAATGTTCGTTAATAAAACAATTTAATCATATGTAGTATCGCATTCTAGCCTATATTTATAGCCATTGTGAGACAAAGACGGGTAGTTTTAGTTTTCGAGGTGTTCATCGGCTAGGCTAAGGGACCTAATTGTTAATTATTCCACAGTAGTGTGCGCTGCGGTCAGGTGCAGTGTCACCTGTGGTGGCGGACTTGTTTTGACAGGTGACGGCCATTGTCACAGAATTGGCGGCAAATGTGCTCGGAGTGTTTAAACGGGGTTTAGGATTTGACAAGCAAGGAGTTGGCCACTTGGTAAATATTGATATTGTTTGCAAGTGTCCGTGCTCATAGAAAAAAGTTAAGCATTTTCTAGTTGAATTTGAATTTATATTTATGTAAATCTTAAGATTAATTTACATGACACTCGATGTTGGGTGTAGTTAAATTCAAATTCAAATAATTTATTTCAAATAACTGTGATTCATTTGGTTAGTGACAAAAAAGAGAAGAAAAGAGAAGAGTTAAGAGCTTCTACCAAAATTGTTTTATTGTGTTTATAACTTATACAAATTAAAATAGTGGAATTTTGGTAATTTCTTATATGTCAGAGTATACCACGAGTTTTATCGAATAAGTATATCATCCACATAGTCGTTTCAGCCAGACTGCATACCGCGTCAACAAAAGGTCTCGTCCCTTCGCCCTCAGCGGAATTCCTTCAAAATCTGGAGCTCTCATCAATATACCGACAAAAACTGCCGCAAAAAGGGTTCCTCCTGATTTTTATTTGATGGAATCCATCCAGCTAAGTATGAGCCGAGCTCGCGCGTCAAACGGGCCGCGTTGGCAAAAATGTACATAATTGGCATCGATCTAAAGAAAAAACTCTTCAAAAAGTCGACCTCTAAAATGTTACGAAAAAGTGCAGGATACAGGGTGGAGAGAGACTGGAGTGCAGTCGCTTTTGAAGTGATCGGCACTTGTTTCGAGTGGATGAACAAGGAATATATATAAAAAAAACATTTTATAAACGACCGTAAAAAAACAGCCAGGAACAGAAAAATATGTCAGGAACTTTAAAGCCTGTATTAGCGATATATAATATTTTCATTCTTTTTTAATAATTGTAGATACTAGGTAGTTTTTAAACATTATAATCATCATTACGAAACACCACTGGCCAAATCAAGCCTTTACGTGATCTTATATATAATCTGTACAATATATACAGTCGTAAAATAAACTGCACATCTAATGACATAACAGAGATCTTTAAATAAAACACAATCTGTCGGAATCCTGAGTGAACCCGACATCGCCTGTATAAGAATGCATTTCTATAAGGATTGATTTATTCAAATCGAAAAGCTTTTGATTGTGCCCTTCGCCGCGGGGCCATGAATTATTTGTTTTTGAATAGCAATTATATTTTATTTTATTAAACGCATGATACGCCGGGGCTAATGTTTCCGCGAATTCCGTCTGATTGGTCGGGAACTAAACGATCGGGTTAGTTGGGATTAGAAGCGTGGTGATTGGGCCGTGTAATGGCCGCTTAAATGACTCTCGCACGCGACAATCGCCCTGCAAGTTGTGTTGTCGTGCTGAAGACTACACATAAATCCTGAACATACACTGATCTATAGTTGTATCAATGTAGGATGATTTCTGTCACCGCCAATATAAACACGCTTTACACCTTGTTTCATAAATAGTTTCCACGACGAGTGATTAATAACTTATTTTGATATGCCTTCCTCACGAGTATCTTAGTTTTTCAAATTAAGAAATGCAGCTGTCACAGGAATTATCCTACATTGACCAAACCATAGGCCTGAAGTAGGATTTCTGTCTTCTGTATCATCAGGATTAGTGGAAAATTGAATTTTACAAACTTTTTAACACCTCATTTTAGATGGGTAGTACCTCTATCTACAGTATCATAATTTAAGCATCAAGACCATGACCTATGCCACTTCTTAAATTAAGAAATGTTCAAAACACCGCGCCTTTAAAAAGCTTTTAAGCCTTTTAGTCTGCAGGAGGTCACAAAGAGATTGACATACATCACGCCATTACAGTTTGTAATGTATCAGTATTAGAAATAGAAATTTCACATTTAATATTGATATGGTCGACTGAGAAATGACACAAAAAAGCTAAAAACACGGACATAGGCGATAAAATGAATAGCATGCAACATCGCTTTTCCTTTCTATTCATATTGGCATTCTTGATATCTAATGTTGTAAAAGTGGTAATTAAGAATTTACTGCGGCAATAAATTTATTAATATAGAGGAAATAATTATTTGAATATTTTTTAAGTAGAAAAGTGTCTGTTTTTAGTAGCATTACTACAATTAGATTAAATTTTACATTAGACAAATTCTAAACTTTATGGTCCTTGCGCTTTCGATGTTATAACCCCAGAATAAAGTACTTAAAAAAACCTCGAAATATTTCATAACGGCTGAAATCAACCCGCGTTCAGCAGAAACTAGCTTTCTATGAAACGAAAATTATGCGAAATGATACGCTCTCTGAAATGAGTGTCGGTAAAACAAGGGTTAACCATTTATTATAACATTAATATGTAAGTTTATTAAAAAGGTGTTTAAGGTAAAGCATGCAAGCAGTAAGTGTTTCAAACCACTCAGTTTTAACAGCCGGATTATATGCAAAACATCTGCTTTTAAAAAAGTCGAGATAAACCACTAAAAATCGCACTACTAACAAAAAAATGTCGTATGCATACGCCATCTGGTCACTGTAAAAACAAGGTATATGCAGATCGCACAAAAAATCGCTAAAAAGCGCGCGAACAAAAAAATGTTTGAATAACTATGGTTTGCCATCGACAATTTTGATGTTTTTTATCCGCGGCATGTGCTATGCTTCCGCCGGCCGCGGTCTCGCTGCGTCAGTCAGTTGTTTCAATAATTTTGCTTGTTTTATTCGCATTTATGGTTTTATTACTAGTTATTACTTCACAAGATTATAAACATATTATTATTCGGACCTTTATTTTGGGCTGATTCAAATTCCACCCGCCTGACTCACTGCGTTATCGAAATTATTAAATAAATTAAAGTTTAAGTGGCTATTTTTAATAAAAAAGTGTAGGTACATAGTTTAATTAATTACATTACATTTTACTGTACCTATAGCTGATTACAGGTTTTCACTGACTTAACTAAGCAAATTACAGTCATAAGTAAAAGTTTTAGTTAAATGTAACCTGTTATTGCTAGCCAGTTTAGTTGTTAATGGCAATATGAAAATGGCATCAAACCTATCAGAACTCGTTTATATCGTAGATTACAAATTTTCACCTAAAAAGCTATCCTATGTCTTTTCCCAGGATTCAAACTATGTTTGTACCAATTTCACCTAAATCGGTTTAGCGGTTTAAGCGTGAAGAGGCAACCGACAGACAGACAGACACACTTTCGCATTTATAATATTAGTATGGATGTCTTTTTCCAATATTTAAACCGTAGTTAGATTAGCTCACTTGTTTTTTAATGACACATTTTGAACGAAGCAAATATCATATTTCTCCGAAATTGCCTATGTACTGTTTGAATATTGGGAACGGATTTTAGTAAATTTTCACAAGTGCGACGTATTTAAAGTCAAAAACAATTAAACAAATAACGTAATCATTAAATAAATACTTTTTACACATACTTGAAATTAATATATGACCGTATAAATACATATTTCGTTCGCAGACTACAATATCTCTAATTACTTTATTACACATTATTCATTTTTATCTCTTGACGGTTGACGGTGAGAAAATATTAATATTAATACATAATTATCCATATGCATTCATTCCTTGCAGTTGTAATTACCATAGTTATGGTCCTCACAAGATGTTATAACTTAATTCTAACCAGTACAAGCTAGCATGAAGTTAGTTGATACCTCATGTAAGTTTTTTTGCAGCAGTATTTAAATAACTAAAAATGTGCGAGACCACAGACAATGTTTGCAATGAAATTTTTTTCTGACCGAAAATTAGGCAGTTTGGCTAAAAGCCAAAGCCTCCCGCATCTGCCCAAACTATCAACCACATGCTGCGAAACGCAAAATTAATTACATACCTACGTGAAAAATAAAAAACACCTTTCTAATGATTTATTTCCGTAAAAAACGAGAGTCTGAGCACGCGTCGTTTTTTTAAATTTCCCTTTTTTGAACGCGGCATTATGGTCCCAACAATTGCTGATCAAATTAAGAAAAAAGTTGGTCCTTGTTCTATGGCATGGCTAGAATATTATGGATACGCAAGGAACGACGTGATTATTTTTTAAACTTTGAACGTGAAACTTCTTCTTCTTAAACTGAAGAACTAATATATCTTTCATTTCGGCGATTCCGCAAGTATGATATTGGATCGATTTTATTACTTTACTTTACTACTTTTACTAGCTTTTGCCCGCGATTCCGTTCGAGCAGACTAATCGCTATCGGCTCGGGTAATATTTCATTTTCCGAATAAAAAAATACCTTTCAAATCGATATTTGAGCCGTAGCGTTGGAACAAATAAACAAACATAACTTTGCATTTATAATATTACAAGTAAGTATTTAAGGATTTAAATAGTTAAAGAATTATTTTAATACTTTAACCAAATACTTTACGTTATCAAATTCATCAAAAAAACCCTGTGAATAAAAGTAACATCCACACTAACCTAACCGCGGCTCAGAAACCGCGGAAGTGGCCGCAGCGCGCCTCTTCCTGTCTTTTTACCTTCCTTGCCAAATTCACTTTTTATCCGTTGTTTTTTTATATTTTTTCGACATGGCAACAATTAAGACGGGTGCGTATGGCTCGTGCGCGCGCTCGTGCCAGCCAGCTGCGATGACGATTGTACTTTAAAAAAATACAGCAATTGTTTTTGCTTACCGTATCATTTTGTTGTGCATTTTGAAAATGGAATGCGGCTGTTACTGACACTGATGCGTTACGTTACTGCACGTCTATCTTTTTAATATTATAAATATTAAAGTGGGTGAGGATGTTCGGATATTGGTTTTTTTACTCGCGCTTGAAAGGATTTGATTAGAAAATTCGTGTCCTTTAAACACAAAGGATACTGTTTCTCCGGTAGGGCATAACTATAAACGATTTCTACGTGGACGAAGGGCAGTTAACAGTGTAGTTTATAATCTTCTTTATATTGTATAAAACAAAGTTGCTTTACGCATCTGTTTTTCATTCAGTCTGTCTGAATATTCGGTAACGGATCCTGGCAACGGGTTTTGATGCAGTTTTCGCCATCAGTTCATTTTTAAATAAATTCTGGTTTATGTACGAGTGTTATAAAAACCACGCATAAACAAAACAAAACCGAAGCGAAGCGAGGGCACGTCGCTAGTGTTGACTATATCATTACGTGTGTGTTTGACAGGAGAGTTGCTGATTTTTCGCCACACGAGATATTTTAGAAACAAATTTAACCTGAAGTAAGCCTTACCAGCCTTACCAGTCTAAATGCTTACCTTTGTAACATGGCTATTCTTTGATGATAGTTAGGTTACTCATGCTTTACCTAAAACTGCTGAGGTCAGAAGCGAAACCTAAACAGATAGACAAAAAGGCTAACTTAATTTTTTGGAATATTACTATTGCTGATTAATTCCTTTTTTATATAATATAGAAAAAGGCGAATGAACACACAGCCGCCTGAAGGTAAGTGAGATCTGTGACCCATCAAGACTACAATCTTACGACTGCAATCCTCAGACCAACCCTGAGGACTAAGATGGAATGCCTCTATGCTAGAAGTTTCACCGGTTGACTTATCCCCCCCACACCGGAAAACAACAATGTGAACACTGCTTGGCGGTAGGTCAGAAGGTCCTAGGTCTACCACTAACACTTAATTAAAGATAATGAATAATGATATTTATATCAAGTAACTAGGACTAAATAATTAATTATTAACATTTCAATTATAATAAAGTAGGTAAAAAATTAGGTATGTCATAAGTACCTACCTCGTACCTATCAGAGCTGCAATACTTCCAAACATAAAATATCATAACCTAATATCTAAGTAAATACATAATTTAAAACAATATAGTAACCGCGTATTTCAAAAGATCGTTGATTGGACTTTCAATAATCACCAATAAACAACCCATTCAATCCATTTCTTTCAGATATTATTAGGTATTTATGTCCAAGTAAAATAATACAATATTCGGCCAAATGGCGCGGAAGGGCCTGGCAAAAAACCGCGATCTCGCGGCAGATAATTAAGGGAATCGTTTTGTTACGTGTAAAAAAGTTTCGCTTACCTGAGCTATCAAAAATGCTGTAGATACAGGTGGATGTATATTTGCCCGGGTGGCACGCGATAAGCTATCGAGACATAACGTCATTCTTGTATTTTTTTTCTTTATTTTAGTTGCGTTAATTTGAAATATAACTATAATAAAACTATAATATAATATGACTAGCATAGAGGCATTCCATCTTAGTCCTCAGGGTTGGCAACGCATTTGCAGTCTTAGGATTGCATCGCAGTCCTGTGAATGCGAATGTCTATGGGTCACAGTTTCCACTTACCATCAGGTGGCCTGTGTGCTCGTTTGTCTTCTCTATGACATAAAAAAAAAAAAATTGAAATGGGCTCATACTGGATATCATTAGTATAATTATTTTTATTTTGTCTAATGCATCGTTAGTCTTGAGTTATCATTTATTATAAAGCCATTTCCGCCTGAATTATAGAAGTGCCCCAGCACCACTTCGCTACTTTAAATTTTTCAACATTTTGAAACATATAAGGTTGTCGTTAGCACTTTCAAATTACAGAGTTTAATTCGTTAACATTATTGTGTAGTTACTTTCAATGTATACGCACGCTAAATGTCACTCAAAAGTGTTAAGAACACCTTAGCAAACCTAACTCCTACCAGCACTCGGTCGGTCCTTTTTCAAATATTGTTTTCCCGTCTGCCCGAAAGAGGGTTATGTTTTTGGAGCGTATGTATGCATGCGTGTATGTCTATTTCTGGCCACGCTCTGCAGCGTTAACGATTTGATGGATTTTAACATATGAGGTGTCATTTGATTCGTCTTAATTCTCGAAGTGACATAGGGTGTATACAACGTTAATACAGCGTCTGCGAAAAAAAATATGGAGGAGTAAACAGTATAGGCCGTAAGTGAAAGCTAATAAATAGCCCATTCCAAATATAATTTAAAACCCTTAGATTCTACCATTTTGACAGGCAAATAAAAAAGTACGAACATTTAACAGAGAAGTATGTGTATGCTAAATTTTTATTATTATTTGCAGTCGGTATTATGATTTTTTAAATCATTTTGTATTTATTTACAATTATGTGACTTTTACTGTTTCTTTATTAGTGTAATAAGCTTGACCTGAACTGTCCTTATAATCTCCACTGGAATTACACTAAAAGCATCATCATGGGAGGAGGTAACAATTTAATAGTCACAAAAACTAGTGTTATTGAACTTTATCAGGCCAAGTGCGTACGTGCGTTTTTGTTCCGTGCGTTTTTTCGCACGTGAACTGTGGCCTCTATGAAGGCAGCCTAGGTTTTTACATCTGTACCCAATTAATAAGGCGGTCTTGACATTGGTAAACGTAAATGTAACTATACTATGCTCGCAATGACGAATAATCTTGACCCTTTTAACTATTTCAATGCCAAGAACAGATACATCCGCATCGCTAGGTTCAACGTAAATTCTACATTCTACCCGTGAAATTTTGGTGTCATTAAACATGTGAGTGACGATTTTTTTACTACTAAGTATCTCTGCGACATACGTTTTAAAAATCTATGCGATTGTAATTGAGAGGGCAGTATGATGCATGCAGCTTTCACTGCTTCCTGTGAGTACCATTACCATTTTGTTGGCGCTCCTTCGACGCAGAATAAAGTCTTTCCCCAGACTGCGCTTAGCAGAGTTTTGTCGAAGAGATCGCCGAACAACGAAGATATTATAGATTACCTTTTGCTTTTAATGCCACCGATCAAGATTTATCGGTCGAGTTCGGTGATGAAGTATTTTTCAAGTTAGTATATAGGGCTTTAATAATGTTACCTAATAGGTACCTACTACTAGGTAACATGGTATTAAAAACTCCCGCTGTATAAATCACACGTCGCCTACGAATTCATCCGATATGTGAATTATAAAAAACGCATGGGCCTCGGTTTTTTACCACCGTATCAAAAGAAATTCTCATAAAAAGTCCGATTTCGCAGATGTTGGTTTTATAAATTTCTTGCACGTGTTTTGGTATTTTTTTATGTTGGCTGTGAGGTCCCGTGGTCGACTAAGGTTGAAATGGCCTTAATTAGAAATAATTGTGGTTACAAATGATGCGCGAATATGGCAGCTGTTGAGATCTTGTTTAGTTAAATTAATATTTTAAAGTTACTTTTGAAAGTTGTATAAATTATTTCAATGGTGTTCTTTTACCTTTTAGCTACAATGCCCATAGCCTTAGTTCATATCCCTGCTTCTACTAGTCTACAATAATGGAACTATGTCAAAGTAACATAATAAATATTAATAGTAAGAAGTCTTATATTTATTGTTCCGGGGTGGCCTAGGCATTATATTTGTCGACTGTGTCAATTGAATGATCAAGAATGGTTTCAATTTCAGTTTTAAATTTACTTTCAGCTGATAATGTAAACTTCACCAACACTGCCTAATTCTTTTAGTAGTGACATCTACCGGTTATACTGCGCACTTACAAACAATCCAGCTAACACTTGCACTTAGCACGTCTTAATCAATAATTCGTTTTCATTGATCACGCAAGATGGCGCTTATATCAATGTCAGTAGTACACATGATAATAATTTTGTAAGAATTATTGTTATGATTTTTTCGTTTATTAAAAGTTCAATTCGTTAGCAAGTTACTAATAACTTGATTTTCATTATTTTGGATCATAATGAATGACAAACAGAAAATAAACGTAAACATCAATGAATTTTATAGTAAACATCCTACTACGACGCCCACATAAATTCCTAACGTTAGAATGACCTAATAAACAGGTGCTCTACCTTGACAAGTGGCTTTTGGTGATGTTATGTGTTATTTAATTGTTGACCCAATCTGGTCGCTAATTTTAGTGACTAATATTCTTTTCTTTTTGTAATTGACTTCAAAAAAGGAGCTAGTTTTCAAATAGTTAAAATCTTTTTGAAGACTCTCGTAGTTGACGTTGAAATCCTTATTGATTCGTCATATATCTCAAACTAAGCTACGAGTACAGGCCTATTATATACCTGCACACACTACTAGATTACAAAAATACTTTTATAGATAAATCCTTGCAAAAAAACTACTCGGGAACAAATATTCGCGCTGAACACATCAATATCTGCCTTTACGAGAATCGAATCCAGGTCTGCTACCTTCGTAGGAAGGGTCACTATTCACTAAGTCACTACCTACTAGACTAACAACGTCCTTCGTTACCCGGAATCCTTATAGATCATTGTAGAAAAAACGACGGCCCTCATGCAGACAAATATTGACGTAACAAATCGTTTAATTCTTATTTATTTAAATAAAACACAATCACATCAATGTAACCTATATTCAAAACGATTATCTTGAACATTTTTACCTACAAGGCGTCATCACTTTTGACTTCCAACTCACATTGATCGTCTATAACGTCATTATTTATTTTAGCTTCAAACGATGTCTCAAGGGTATTAAATTCAACCGATGTGTCTTTAGAACTGTCGCTGCTCGCTTTATCTTCCACCTTTTCTGCAACATTTCTTGAGATATCTATTTCACTTTTCAACCTTTGTATAGCTTGAACCACTTCATTCTGAAAATTCATGTTCAATTTGTACAACTGTTCAGAATGTTCCTTTTCTCTTCTTATCTCGTTTTTCACATGCGTATCCTTAAATTTATCCAGTTCTGCCATTATTCTCACTTTAGACTCGAAAACATGCTGTACCATCGATACTAGAGTAAATAACTTCTCGATTACTTTTTCTTTTGTTTCCTTTGATATGTTTGCATCAGCTTCGAGGTCAGATTTTGCTTCAAGAGCCAAGTCGTTAGCTGAGGACGGGAACCCAAAAAGTGTTTTTGAACCATTCGAACCATTACTGATGTTTTTAGGCGGAGATGCTCTTGCTTCACTCTTTGCAATTGGTTCTTTGATAGTAGATTTAGACGTAAACGCCCCGGCGGTTGTGACTTCAGTAAACACTCCAGAGCTCGGTTTATTCGCCTGGTATTCCGCTGTCTTCTTATTCACTTTCTGCATCAACTCGTGTTGTTTCTCCTTCTGTTTTTCAAAATACGTCTTCTGTAGAACCTCTTCCTGTTTCACTTCTTGTACTTCATTTTTGCTGAATGGGCTTCCGGTTCGCTTGGTGAAATTTGTCACAGTTAGTTTAGACATACCCGGTCCTTATTTGGCGCGGATATTTGAAAATAGGTCACGGATGAAGGTTGGCTTGAGAGACTGTCCACTCTAGCCGGTGACGATGAGACAACTAAGTATGAAATATTGATGGCTTGGCCGGTGTGCCAAGTGTGGGTCGCTCCATACTTTTGGAGCGCTCGCGCTTCCTCGGTGTGGCAATGAATTAGTTATAAGTCTGGCTTGTGTGGGCCTGCAGTTTGCATTGATGTTGACAATGAAGCCGTTATAATTAATTTATATGTTGAATTTAGGTGGACTGCTACTGAATGACGTAATCTTATTAAGTTGAGTGTTTAAACACTGGCATTCCAATGTCGATGAGCTAATAACAACGATGGCCTTGATATGTTTGCCTAAAACGCAAGCAGTAATCCTTGTTATCCACATTATCTCTTATAATACTTATAAACATGCTAATATTATAAATGCCAAAGTAACCGTACATCATTCACGGCTAAGCCGCTGAATCGATTTCGATGGATTTTGGTATGGAGTTTTTTTTTTTTTTTTTTTTTTTTTTATGGCATAGAGAAGACAAACGAGCACACAGGCCACCTGATGGTAAGTGGAAACTGTGACCCATAGACATTCGCAATAACAAGACTGCAATGCAATCCTAAGACTGCAAATGCGTTGCCAACCCTGAGGACTAAGATGGAATGCCTCTATGCTAGTCATTTCACCGGCTGTCTTATCCCCAAACCGGAACACAACAATGCGAACACTGCTGTTTGGCGGTAGGTTAATGGATAAGATGGTGGTAGCGATCCGGACGGACCCTGCACAAGGTCCTACCACCCGCAAAACCGCACCCGGAGATAGCTTATCCCGAAAAAGGACATAGGGTACTATTTGCTCACGATAAACGATTTCTACGCGGACGAAGTCGCGGGCAACAGCTAGTAATATTATAAATGTGAAAGTAACTTTGTCTGTTTGATTGTTACATTATCACGGTTAAGCCGTTGAACCGATTCTGTAACAAAATTGTATGAAATAGTTTGAACCCTGAGTACGGACATTTAACCAAAGGTGGCTGTTTTAAATATTTTTCGATGCAACCCAATCGATTACCACAACTAAAGGATCTAGAACTCTTCGGCGTATTAATAACTTACTTACTTAGGTACAGTTGGCAAAATAAGTGGTCTACCAGAACGTTGTAAAGTTAGAATTCGTTTACACGTCTTAAGGCAATAAACTATATAGATGTCTGTCAAGTTTAAGTGAGGACATTTTTATTTCATAGGAAATGGTACAAGAATTGAAAGACCGCTTATTTGGTCGACTGTACTAATACGACTGACTACCTACTTCCAACGCAACGCGTTTATTAAGTAGGTACCTACCTACTCTCATTCTCATTTTTCACTTCTAACGCCCAGTCAGCCACTTTTCAGACTCAAATTAGATTTCTGAGGGCTTGATAATCAATGTTGACATACCTATTAAATCAGTTCAGTTTAGGTTGAGAGAAAGAGACAGAGCTATATAACTGCATAGCTCTGTCCTTTTCTCTCAAACCAAACTGAGCTGCATTAGTATTGTCGTATCCTCAATAAAACACTGGATTAATTAACTAATGTAATTTATTACGGAGCCGACATGCAGTCGTACAAAGTCAACCAGAAGAGAGGGAGAGGGGGAGAGAGAGAGAGCAAGACACATAAATAAGGCCTGAACACAAATACCACACCTATGTCATGGTTCCCTTGTTCTTTTTTCATATTTGTTTACCTTATAACAGGACGTTTTAAAATCATCCAGCTTTAAAATGTGCGCTTTTGAAGTTAGTACCTTTCTTAAAAGAATAGCAATGATACTTAATGCAGTGTCATTATACTTATTAGGCGCTCCAGGAAAGCATACATAGTTATATACTTTAAGTAGAGGACGCCCGCGACTTGGTACTTGCAGAATTAGATAGCCGAATCGAAAAATCCCTTCTTAGCGCCCTTAAGTTATCCGAGTTTTTTTTTACTAAGTAAACCTTTTTTTTTGTTTAGTAAAACAATGATTAATCAGTCAAATTATAATTTATAAGGTAAAACATAAAACAATACGGGCGCTACAGGATGTTTCGTAATTGTTTTGCTGGAAAACAGTTTTTTTCTCAAAAACCCTTGCAACTTTGCGCAATAGTAAATGTGGTCAAAACATGTCAGAATTACCTTAACTACCGTGTCTTAAACCGAACCCCGACACCCAACTGCCAATCATCCTGTATACAGAGTGTTTTTTTTAAATGGGACAGTATGGGGAAATCCGAATCTAAAGGAGATAGAGGAAAAGTGTCCAAGGAGACATTAGGTGTTTTTTTATGTAAACAAATTTGGCTCATTAAAATTGTTGGTCAAGCGTGAGTTGTTCTTAAAAAATTATAAAGTTGGTCAATTTTTTTTTGATGCGGGTCGGCTTTGTTTCTTGTAAGGATTATTTCATTGTATGGAAAGAAAAAAATCTGAACAGCAGAAGTTGGTCAAATTTAATGAAAACTAATCTTCATACAATTGCAGTATTCGCCTTTTAATATTGTTACAAGTGCCTAGGCGTGTAAAAAATATTTAAAATTATTCCATTTTTAAATTTCGATAATCGATAAGAGCTCCAGATGATTCAAGAGAAGAAAATTTTTTTTAATCTTCGTAAACATCATGGCACGCGATAGTCTTGAAATTATAAAAAAAAGAATTCAAATTTAGAACGTAAGTTATTTCTGCAGCAAAGAATTCAAATTTGGAACGTAATTTATTTCTGCAGCTGTGATTTTGTTTCCAATCAGTTCATGCTTGTAATTTTATTCATCATGGCGTTAACTAATTCACATAAAGTTGATTTGATTGAGGCGTATTTTCTTAATTATCGCAGTAGAGATAATGCACTTAAGTGGTATCAAGAACGCTATCCTGACCGTGTAGTACCGAATCGCTAGATATTTGATAGTTTAACACTTTAAACACAATTCACCATAAGTCTCTGTTAAATGCAACTAGAAGTGTCTTGAAGCGTGCTCGTACCTGCATAAGACAAGACGGCGGCCACATCGAACATTTACTCAAGTAATAAACCAACTGTATGAAGATTAGTTTTCATTAAATTTGACCAACTTCTGCTGTTCAGATTTTTTTCTTTCCATACAATGAAATAATCCTTACATGAAACAGAGTCGACCCGCGTCAAAAAAAAAATTGACCAACTTTATAATTTTTTAAGAACAACTCACGCTTGACCAAAAATTTTAATGAGCCAAATTTGTTTACATAAAAAAACACCTAATGTCTCCTTTGACTCTTTTCCTCTATCTCCTTTAGATTCGGATTTCCCCATACTGTCCCATTTAAAAAAAACACTCTGTATAGATTGATAGTGTAAGCGGTAAGAAACGATTAGCATCGGAGCTCTGTGCTAAACCTGAGATAACGCAATAAAGAGGACAATTTTATTGCTGGGTTTAATTCCCAGTTTTTCTAGTTTACCAATATAGAGGCCTCGGTTCCAAAGAATTTGGATATATATACCCTGTTATACACATAGAAAAAGTCTACGTATCAAAAATGGGAGCACCTTAAAATTCCGAATAACTTTTTTCCGAATATTCATTTGTCCGAATTTTCATTTTTCCGAATGCTATCTTACGCTGTGGCTACTTTGAAATGGTAGGACCTCAAGCAAGGTCCGTCCCGTTCGCTACCACCGTCTTATATCTTACTGCCAAGGAGCAATCGCAATGTTGTTCCGGTGTGGGGATAACACAACCGGTCAAATTACTAGCATGGATCTTAGTCCTCAAGGTTGGCAACGCATTTGCACTTAACATTGTAGTCTTGAGTCTATAAGTCACAGATCAGATCCCACTTAGGTACCATCAGGTGGTCTATGTGCTTGTTCGCCTTCTCCATGCCTTATTTTATTGCACACCATATCAATGTGATTGTAATTGCGGTACATGCCAAAAACTCAATATATCCTTACACTCTTTTGATATATGTAGACGACCCAACAGCATCCAACAGCATCTTGGTGATGTTCGCCCAGAGGATCGATTGTCAGTATGTGAATCATTGTTGTCTGGTTCACGTACTTACTGGCACATCGATCCAAGTAGCTTTATTTAATTATGTGCATAATAAAAACATTACTAACATTAGGTTTAATTTTTTAATTTAATTTGTTTACTAACACTTTGTTATTATTATGGTCCAAAGATGGCTGAAATAAATGATTTTGATTTGATTTGATTTGATTTGATTAACTTTTTTTTAGTTGTTGGTAATTCTGTAGCTCTGCCTACCTCACACTGGGAATGAAAGCGTGAGATTGTGTATGTATGTAGACAACCGGTTACGTATCAGAACGCCTAAAGTTAATAAGCCTAATGTATCATAATACCTAAAAGTTCATAATACCTAATGGTCTTTTTTACAGAAACCGAAAACTTTTCAGGATTTTTTAAAAAGCCATTCCATAGAACTCATTAGGTTAGGTTAGGTTAGTTTTATAACAATCCTGAAAAATGTACCGTTTTAATAAAAAATACAATTAGGTATTATGAACTTTTAGGGATTATGATACATTAGGCTTATTAACTTTAGGCGTTCTGATACGTAACCAGACAACCCTACTACTAATTTAGGGCCTAATGACTGTGGCAAGAACCGTGACCATAATGGATCAAAACCCATCCTCACGATTACAATATTCTCAGTACATACACAATTAATCTAATTGGCAAAGTGAAATAGGCATCACTTTCACCGTTGGCGGATCCGGACGAAAATGGTCATCCATTTTGTATTCTGACGGCGACCGATAGAGCGAATAGGGGACACCGTTAACGTAACGCTCAGGAATTTGTTATAAATGAATAAAACTATTCTAAAGATGTGCCTTGCTTACGATACTTATATACAAGCAGCGAATTTTGAGACGTTGAGCTGTAGTGTGATGTCAAAAAGGACTCAGCTCAGCTTGCACTGCAGCCGGAGCCACAGCGCTGGGTTTTAGCTGAACCGTGGTAATCAATTGTGAACTAGCCTCCATTAAACTTCTAATTTGAAGGCAAACTACGTATCTTACTAAACGAAGAGCTTCAGTAACAACTCCAGTTTTAGGTAGCGTATACGCCATATTTGAATACGTTATAAAGGCTTAATCTTCTAAAAACTTAAACCAAAAGTAATAGAATTATTCAATGAAAACTGAAAAAAAAAATTTTTGCTGTTAAATGGACATGGCAGAGCCCGCGGTAGCACTCCACGATCGAAAACTAGGATTCTTAACGAAGGGTTCTACCAGTCCTGTATAAATATCAAATAATAACGGACACCCGAGCTATTACAAGGCCGCCAAATAAGTAATTTTAATGGGTTATACGGACCATAAAACCACATCAAAAATTCCTAGATCTACACCGAGACTGTTTATTTAATTCCCTATCAAAGCAGACATGTATTCTAACATTTTTTCTAAAAAGATGGTATAGTTCGTTTTCAACCTTAACTTACCGAAATCATCGTAAAAACAAGGCGCTTTCAATTCGCGTTCAAACACGTCACACTGATCCAGTGCCCCTCGCAGAAACTAAACAACACATTAAAGCTTCCAAATCGGCGGTTCGGAGATAATATCTTGACAATGACAAGTTCAATGATAGCCATCCACCACGATTACGCATGCAAACGGTGCGTGGCGCACGCCTGCTCTTCCATACCAAACACTCATCCACTTCACCTTCCTACCTCCCTATCACACCTCTACAATCGACCATAAGCGAGAAAGAAACAAATTAACTGGATCACCACCTCTTCGAATCAGGGTACGGTGTCACAAACAACAGAAAAGGCGCTCAAAACTGCTCACTACAAAACGACTCGCCAACGAATACTAATGTTCAAACATAAGCCCTTCTGCTCTGCATCGTTAAGGAGGATTCATATCAAATAGCTTTCCCTTACGCTTAGATCCTTTCCCCTCCAAAAGATCGTAAGGCCCCGTTTGGCTCGTTGAATGGAAAGACAATGCGTACCGGAACTATACACATCGTGCTGAATTTGAAATGGCTGTATAAAAAGCGCAGGGTCCCTGCGAAATCATCACACACTCACTAGCCTTCGACCGGTAAACAACAGGAGCACAGAAAAACAAGATGGTGTCTCACAGAGCGATGATCCTCGTGGCTTTAGCGCTGTTCGGAGGAGCGCTGGCTCAGCCTGCTAAGCAGGGCTTCTGGAAGGGCACACCCATGGATGGTCTCGTGGAGGAGATGAGATCTGGCTGCGCTGAAGGATCCGACCCTACCGCCTGCATCAAGTTCAAGGTCATGTCTCTTCTGGATTCCATCTTCAAAAAGGACACTTTCCAGGTAAATTAAATTCCAAAACATTTAAAAATAAAAGTGTAAAACTTTAGTTAACAAGCTATTTTTGTTTAGATCTCAGAGACTGTGGAAGTGACCAAGAACGGCGCCGCCAACGACGTGACCGGCCGTGCCAATGGAGACTTCTTCGACAACGTTGAGAGCTTCATCCAGTCCCATGACGTGACCTTCCAGCTGCCTATCGCTGACACCAAGATCACTGTGAGCCCCAGGAATCTGGACCAGGACGAGATGAGCCTGAACATCAAGTTCAACAAGGAAGGTGCTCGCTCCGTGGGAGAAGCCCGCAAGGCTAAGCTAAAGAAGATCATCGTGCCCATCCTTGTATTTGTGCTCCTTAAGGCCATGACCCTCATCCCCCTGGCTATCGGAGTCCTCGGTCTGAAGGCCTGGAACGCCCTGCAGCTGTCTTTCTTCTCCTTCGTGGTTTCCGTCGCTCTGGCCATCTTCCAGCTTTGCAAGAAGGTGAGTTCAACTTAATATTTATAGAAAGGAAACAATTCTATATTACAAGCGAATTGAATTGAAAAATATCTCTGCACTTATTCTAAAAAGCACATTTCTTTACGAATTTAAATTTTATTTTATTTTATTTTTAATCCGAATGCAGTGAATTATTATGAATGCATTTTTTTAACGTCTAGATCAAATTGAACATTACAAACAACCTTTGTTGTCTATGAATACAAATGAGTCTTCAGTATTGACAGGTTTTGCACGCACTCTTCTGTAAACTCTAAAGCACACGTGTTCATCAATTTCACCAATGCACCTTTCTAACATTTCCTCACTTACCCTTGAGCCTAACCTTGTAGTTTACCCAGATCGCCGCGGACAACACGCACCCCCAGATCGCCGCCCATGGTCCGTGGGACGCCGCCTACGCCGCCACTCGCCACCGAAGGGACGCGGAACCCCAAGAAATCGCTCAAGAACTCGCCTACAACGCCTACCACTAACCGTCTCCTCGAACTTGGACTGACTGAACGAACGACTCAACACCCCCGATTTAAAAACAAAACGTTCAAATAGCCGTTTGAATTTCGAATCGGCTGAACGGGCATAGACCAAATAATAGTTTCCAGTGAAACTGAGTGTGTAAATACTATGTAGTGCAATTTATTTATTGAGTGAGCGATGAGCAAATGTGATGTGTGACTGATTTTTTTATTTTACGTTTAATAAATCATTGAAATGATAATTGTATTGTTTATATTTAAATCCTTACCTTTACTAACTAAAACAGTTTCAAAGTTTCAAGTAATCTAATCAATAATTATACTGATCTTCTCCTAAATTCCATAGGGAGAAACTTTATAATTTGAATATTTTCTGCAAATACAATAAATTAAAATAAAAACGAAAAACATTGTTATAATTAAAATAAAGGTCATTTATTTTATGGAAATCGAATAACACCGATGAAGCAATCATTTAAATAGAAAGAATAATTTTTATACGCTTCTTTTTTTATAGAAACAGATAGCTTTTTTTACATTAGGCTAAGTTTTCGTTAAATATTCCTCCTCTACCTCTATCTAGGTATAACCAAATTGCTTTTGAGTAGCATTTTAAAAACAATATTGTTTTACCTATTTTATTTCTATTACATGCGCTATATTTGGATTTGTGCGTGTTGCACATACACACATTGAGATTTTTAATGACACTTTCTAATGTCACTTTACTTTCTGGTCAGCTCCTTCCTTCCTTGACTTTCTTTAAATACCTGTGCGTAGATATTTGAACTACATAAGTTTCAAAGTATTCCACTTCAATACGTGTCAAACCCCCCCACCCCGTTTCCCGTCCCCTATCTCCGAAGTTTACGGTTCAAACAATATAAATGACCATAGACAACGACAGATAATTTTATTCAGACTAATACAAAATTTGGTATCTATATTTTAGGAAAAGTATAACGAAGTGACCAAATCCAATCTTAGCTAGTTTCAGGTACTTGACGACGGATGGCGCCAGCTATACGCATTTTCGTAATGGAATTAAATTATTTATTTACGGTAACGAGTGCAGCTAGCGCTATCAACGGTACGAAAAAAATATATTTTTACAGTGCAAAATTTATAATATAATACATGAATCAATATGTGATTGTTTACGATTGTACTTTGACAGTTCGACGACAGATGGCGCAAGTTGTACTCATATTTGATGTGAAGATTAAAATATTTTCTACGAAAACTAGTGCGGCTACCGCTTTCGTAAATTCTAACAAAACTTCAATTGCATTCTGGCGTTAAACATGGCAAAATTTCCATAAGGATCCAAATGACATGATTGTTAACGAATATAATTTGGCTACTTGATGACAGATGGCGCCAGGAGTACTCATTTTCCATATATGATTAAAACATTTTTTACGGTAACGAGTGCGGCTAGAGCCATCTATAAAAAGATGGTAAAGTTAGATTTCATTGTGGGGTATGAACATCACATGGTATTTCTATATGAGCCAATGCAACACGAATGCTATAGAATGTAATTTGGCTTTTTGACGACAGATGGCGTAAGCTGCACTCATTACTAAACACCCAAAATTGGAAAATAGTTCTGTTGTAAACAATATTAAATACAGAATTAAAAACCGTACCCTTGGTGCGCAAGGCCGACTCATTTTTTAAGGTTCCGTACCGAAACGGTAAAAAAAGGAACCCTTATGGTGAGACTTCGTTGTCTGTCTGTCTGTATGTCACAGCAAGGTTTCTCAGCAACTACAAATGCTATCAACTGGAAATTGGGTATAGTTGTACAACATGCTTACCCGCATCTGTTTTTCTATAATTGACAAGGGGTTGAAAAGTTATAGCAAATGGGGTGTCATATGAAAGGTCTTGATCTGTACATTTAAAAACAATTTATTTTTATTTTCTGTGTTGTATTTTTTGTTTTATAGCCAAAAATGTAAAAAAAATACATTAAGACCGCCCCAGCGCCCCCCTACAACGCGGAACCCTACAACTGAGTGTGGTGAGACATGTTCTTGCCCGGTTTTTCTATTGATATTATAGTCCAAAGATAGATATTGGTATATTCCTTGTACGCCAGTAGATGGCTCTGCACGTATTTTAGATCGCATATTAGTTTGGTTGACTTAGTTTAGATACATAGTTTCAATTGGCATAACGTTTCTTGTGACATGTGACGTTGAAATAATGTGCATTTTTTCGGTCCCTCCTTGTGAATGCCAGCAAGGATGGGTAATAAATATGTTAATAATCACTCACTTCTTTATCATCACATCACAGCCTAGGTATGGTTACGTTTATCGCGTGACAAAATCTGAACAAAGCATCAGTCAGACACTCTTGTACTTATATTCCTTACTCGTTCACCTACGTGTCAAAAAGTGACGAATGTTTTACACGGTGTGGTAAAACCATCTTGCTTTTGACGTGTTATGTTGGTGTTATTATCTCACCCGCCATTACTGCCAAAGTGAAAAGCAAGATCTACCAATATGTTAGCACGTCAAAACCAATGTGGTTTTTACCTAATCGAATAATATACCCCTGTACCCTTACCATGTGTTACAATTGCCGTACTCACTAGAGAGTCAAACGCTCTTTCCCTTGTACTCTTCAAGAATACAGCGAGGTCTGCGAGGGATAGAGCATTCGACTCGCTAGCGAGTACGGTAATTGTAACACATGGTAAGGGCACAGGGGTACTTACTGCCGACTCGCTAGCTCGTTTGCCACCTCTGCCGCGAATTGGGACAGTTTCGCAATAATTCCACTGTCTGACATATAATTTTCTTATATTAAGTGTAAAATCGCCGTCAATAAAACTTGTCAACGATATAAACATGTACTGTTTGGCACATAACCTCAAACATTCACCAAGCGTGTTTTTATTAAAATTAACGTATAATTAATAGTTATTTCATCTTGAACTTAATATGAAAATAATGATATAGTGAATAAATCATTGCAAAGATCTCACTTGATCTTTAAAAGTACGTGATTATCGAGTAATCATTGTGAATTGGTTCGTTTGGCTTTGTTTACATATTTTGCAAGTTCTATTGACGGCGACTTTAGTGTTATTGTTTCTTTCTTCTTTGTTTCTTATACTAGGTTTTTTTTAGGCATGTATTAGGCAAACTATTACACAGGCCCCCGCACCGGAACACAACAATGGTAACACTGCTAGTGCATAGTAGTGTTATCGTAACTCCCAAACGGACTGACGCATTCGGACACGTGGTTTTTAATAGAAATCTACTTTAATTAACGGGGTGTGGTCGGAAGGTGGCGACCGGATCTCCGGTATTATTTAACGTAGACCGTGTTGGGACTCGATACTTTGGTCTTGATTAGCAGATTATAGCTGTGCAATAAAAAGCACAGTCGGCAACAAAAGCTTGTCCTTAAAATGTTTTTTGACTGAAAATTTATATTCATCTGTTCCCTCATAGCTCTTATCCTATCAATCTCAAAAGCATTTTTTTTATTTAAACAATATATTTTTTAACGACACCTTCGTTTAAACAAAAAAAACTGACCATCCTGTTCTCGATAGTTCAGGACTTGAAAAGTAAATTTCTTGATTGAAAATCTATAACCGCATGTTGTGTCAAAATAATACATGTAAATGTATATCGGGATAATCTAACACAAATAGACCCAAACTAAACTCTAGGTTTGTATTACTATGGGTCCTAAGCAACAAATAACATACTTACACAGAGAAAAACACTTAAATACAGAAAAAGTTGGGATAAATACCTGCGCTGATGATGACACCCACATTTGCCTTTACCGTGAATCAAACCCGGGACCACTAACTTCGTAGGCAGGATCGATCCTAATTAGGCTTACTCAAGACTAAACCCATTTTCTATTAAAAAAACTTACCACCTCTTCGTATATAAATCCATCTACTATGTTAACTAAGAGGAACACATACATATATACATTAAATCACGCCTGTTTCCCAGAGGGGTAGGCAGAGACCACTTCTTTCCACTTGCTACGATCTTGACAAATTTCTTTCGCTTCTTCCACATTCATACATCGAGTCATGCACGCACGTCGGTTTCGGGTACTTAAGATTCGGCCCTTAACACAACGCAACAAAAATACGCAATATTAATTTGTACTTATACTGACCTATATTAAAAAATACAATTCAAATCTTTTATTTCAGACACCGTCCATAGTGTTAGTTACAAACTACTTAGCCTATGTTAAGTAATTTGAAATATATTATAAATGCCGCATCGGGACTCCACGTGAATGCTGTTCCAGTGCTTTATTATAGCATAAGCAGGTTTGCTCCAAAGCAGTTGTAGGAGGCTGTTGCAACTGTCCCGCACGCGACGCATCAAAGAGGCCGGCCTTCATCGCATTATCGCACTGAAGCCATCCGTACGCCCCTCCGAGAACATTCCAGATGCGCTGCAAAAGCGTGGCAGTCTCATTAGCATCTTAAAACTATTATTGTACTGGATACGCAGGGCGTGGCGTTAGCGTGTTCTTAGTACATTTGGTTCACAGGCCGCACGTGTAGAAGGTCTGACAAAACGTCCGTGAAAAGGGTAATTTTGACAGGCTGATCACACCGTACGAACCTACGAGCTAACGTTTTGCATCGTACAGCCAATGCCCTACATTCCCTTTCCACATTCTGGAGGTCCTCGGTCACCCAGTACTCCAGATACATAAAGGGAGACCAGTTAAGAGTAGCAAAGACATGTCCGAAGTAAGTAAATTTCTTTCACTTTTGTTATATTCATTATTTACAACCTAGTTGTTCAGGTCAAATAGTTATAATCAGCGCTAAGCCATAAACCATATCTGCTTCATTGGCATTCAGCAGGCGCCGCCCGTTGCGCCTCCTGACCCACTGGAGACCTTCGGATATGGAAGGAAAGCGGACGTGGATATCGACAGGACCCAGATATAACGCAGTAGTCCTATAGCTTTGCTACCAAAATTGATTGCAAGAATTTGACCATATTGTGCTGACGGTGCTGTTAGCCTAGTTCGTAGTTGACCCTGCTTATGAAGCTATAAGGTTCGATTATAAGAGAAATATGTACATTTGCGTGGTAAGTGAGGATATTTTGTTACTTAAGTATTAGATGTTTTCTGTGCATGTAATTAAAGTGTGGCGTCTAATATTTCCGGTCATACCAGAGATGAGTATCATTTCTCCAGGAAGAACGCTTCAAGAAAAGCCTCATAGATGTCGCTGACACGCGTATTTACCGCGTCGGGGCGGCGGCTACTTCTCTTTCGCGTTTACTAGGACCACATAAAATGCAACGGTTACTCGTTCAGGGAGAGGGGTGAGAGAGAAGGATGGGGGACGAGGAATAGAGTATGTCAGACACAACTACCCACATACATAACTGTCAGTACGCAGGCCGAGTTCGTAGGGATCGGTCGTGTGCAACACAAGAATCTTCAAGGCTACCTATTGCAAAGGTTAAAAAAAAGTCTCATAGATATCGCTGAGATGCGTTTATCCGCGTCAGGGCGGCGGCTACTTCTCTTCCACGTTTACTAGGAACACATAAAATGCAACGGTTACTCATCCAGCGAGTGAGGGAGAGGGATGGGGGATGAGGGATGGAGTTCTATTGACCTTTGGATACGTCAGGCACAGCTACATACATACATCAGTACACGGCCCAAGTTCGTAGTGGCTGGGGCCCGTTTCTCAAAGCGTATTAGCCTAATAATATTAGTGTTTTATCTCATAAATACAACTAAAAAATGAGACAAAACACTAATATTATTAGACTAATACTTTTTGTGAAACGGGCCCCTGGTCGGACGCAAACCAAGTTTAATAGTTGCAGAATGCCAGGTTCAAGAAAAGTCAAATAGATGGCGCTTACAACGGGTTGTCTTAATCGGGGGTGGCGTCCAATTCTCTTCCGCGTTTACTAGGAACACATAAAATGAAACGATCAAACGTTCAGGGACAAGGGTGAGGGAGAGGGATGGAGGGCGATCTATTGAACATAAACGTCACGTCTGTCAGTACGCGGCTGAGTTCGTAGCGACCGGTATATGCACCGCACTTCAAAAGTCTTTACCAAGTTTGCCTGTTGCAAAAAGCAAAGATTCAAGAAAAGTACCATAGATGGCGCTAGCACATGTTAGCGCCATCGTAACAAGTTCTTCGTCGAGCGGCGTCCGCTTTTCTTCCGCGTTTACTAGGAAAACATAGAATGAAACGATCACTCGTTCAGGGAGAGGCGTGAGAGAGAGGAATGGAGGGCGAGGGATGGAGTATCCATTAAACACATACGTCACGTCCGCAAGTCAGTACGCAGCCGAGTTCGTAGTGACAGGTCGTGTGCTCCACACCTCAAAAGTCTTTACCAAGTTTACCAGTTGCAAAATGTAGAGGTTCAAGAAAAGTCTCATAGATGTCGCCTACACGGGTTGTCTTAATCGGGGGTGGCGTCCAATTCTCTTCCGCGTTTACTAGGAACACATGAAATGAAACAGTCACTCGTTCAGGGTCAGGGGTGAGGGAGAGGGATGGCGGACGAGGGATGGAAAATTCAATTAAACACATATGTGACGTCAGTTAGTACGCGAGCGGGTTGGAATCTACCTCATTGACTCTTTTACGTTACTGATTTGGGACGTCATTGTCATTTTGTGGGAATCATGACCTGAAGTTCATAAGGTATCCTATACAGTTCAGGTAATTGAATGATGTTACAAAGCGTGAATAGTTTACTCGTTAACTTTGCTTTATCTGTGGGTCATTTTTACATTCATTCAATAATTTCAAATGAAAGATTCGAAGTGACTTTGCGTTTGACGGTGTATGCCAAAAAATTGGTTTTGTGTTATAAAGATCTATCTGGGAGGCCATTTGCAACGTTAAAAGATGGCGGATGTGTAATTTGTTTTAGTTTTATTTTTTTGTGTATTTAGGTGTTCAAAGTTCTTTTCTGATAGTGATTTGTACTTTTTATGCCATTTTGTTGCACAGTGATTGAAAACTTGGACTTATTTCGCGTATCTGGCATCTGTCTTCTCGTTACAAGTGGACTCGAAGTGGTACATAGGTTAAAACTATCTTGACCTCTGTCCTACAAACTACCGAACAACGTTGCCCCCAATCTTCCCAGAGAAGATGGGATTGTATTTTATTGCTATATTGATTTATACTTATATACACTTGACACTGGCGAAATCACTAATTCGTGGAAACGCCATAGCCCGGCGGTAGTAGCTGTTGAAGACGCCGCGGGGCAAAAAAAAAAAAAAAAAAAAAAAAAGATCTATCTAAAATAAATACTTAATAATTTTCTCTTTTAAATCTTTTCCAGTTTCCATTTCCACCAAGTTTAACGTTCACTCCATCCACCAATTTGAAATTGTGTTCGCAAAATCTTGCCGTACAATAAAATGTATTATTCCCGTCTGCAACTCGACCGTGGATAATCAAACGTTATACCGGTTCCCTCGGAACGCAGGGTTAAAAGGTATCTGGTGTGACCTGCTGACGCCACACGCTGGCAATTTAGTGTCGAAAAGTAAATTCAGATTCGGAAAATTTAAAAGTGTGTGTTTTTTACCATTTTAAAAACAATATTTATTTTGTGGACGGCCAAAGCCCCGTACGATGACAATGGCGTGTCCTACGCTTTTCTCCGAAGAAGAGATTCTGTCAGTGTCTCTTACAGTATAGCGGAACAGTGCATACACTATTCATTTCTGTATCTTTTCAATGAAATAATGTTTATGTTAGTAAGAGTTATTTTTAACTAGAGATTTTGTACGGCGTTTTTTCGCAAAAATGGTCTACTCTTAAGAAACGCTGGTAGACTCGTAACTTAAAATTTGACTTAATTGCAAAATAAATAGTTGCGCCTATTATGTATACTTTCCTATTTTGTATAGTTTGTTTCACTGCATCAGTTTATTGTCGAAAATGTATTAATACTTAAGTAACTCGTTTAAAATCAGTGAAACAATCTTATTCACACGGGAAAAAAACATGAGTTCCTATCATACACAAACTGCAGAAATTAAAAGTTCGTTCTCGAATTGAACGAAGTTAACTTATTCGTGTTTATCAACCAAAAGTGCGAAGAAGTTTACTTCGTTCAATCCGAAAATGAACTGCTCTCATAATTCATTTTGCCGCCATTCCTCCATTTTTTTTAAATTTTTTTTGGCATACTAGCGCCACTGCTTTAGGCTGCGGTGCGGGACTCAACTACTACTAACGTTATGTCAGTTGTAAGTTTGATTCCTATCTGTCTTTAATAGACATATCCTATAATCTGTGTACGCGAGCCGAGTTGGCAGTGACCGGTCGTAGGCACCTCAACAGTACTTACAGATGTAGTGCAAAATGATTTTCCTTCGGGAAAACTCGGATCTCAATCGGAATACGATGGCACCCGAACTGTCAATCAATGATTGTATTAAATGAGTGACGTTTTCATGTCCATTAAAATGGAACTTTATTGTTTAGTGTCAAATGACAAAGTGACAAATGACAGCATTTGTCATTTGACACTAAACAATAAAGTTCCATTTTAATGGACATGAAAACGTCACTCATTTAATACAATCATTGATTGACAGTTCGGGTGCCATCGTATTCCGATTGAGATCCGAGTTTTCCCGAAGGAAAATCATTTTGCACTACATCTGTACCAAGTTTACCAGCTGCAAAATGCAGAGGTTCTATAAAAGTCTCATAGGTTGTATGTCTTACTTAATCGGGGGCGGCGTCCAATTCTCTTCCGCGTTTACTAGGAACACATAAAATGAAACAGTCATTCGTCCAGGGCGAGGGGTGAGGGAGAGGGCTGGAGGGAGAGGGATGGAGTAACTTCTATTAATCATTATACCTCATGTCAGTCAGTACGCGGCCAAGTTCACAGTGACGGGTCGTATTATATTTACCAAGGTTACCAATTGCAAAACACAGAGGTAAGAGGTTAAGAAAAGTGTCATAGATGGCGCTTACCTGGACTGTATTCGTCGGGGGTGGCGTCCACTTCTCTTCCGCGTTTACTAGGAGCACATAAAATGAAAAGTTTACTTTCAGAGGGATGAATGAGAGGGGTGGAGGGAGAGGGATGGAATACGTATCGATCTTCGCAGACACGGCTCACACGGCAACAAAGTACTGCAGTAAGCGGACCGAGTTCAAAGTGACCGGTTGGATGAATTTCCACAGAGAAAATTAAAAATGATGTTAATATTTCAGGGGTGATTGTGCGTTTCCACTGAAGCGGAGAAGGACTACCAAGTATGTACGGCTATGGAGTTTAATTGTTGATCCACTACAGAACCATCGTCGATCGCAAAAAGCAAATGATTTGGAAATTCGTTTATTTTTCGTGGGTTGACCGACGGATACCCGTTACGGCACAACACACACACACATTAGAGGTATCTAAAAAGTTCGGAGTCATTACGGTTCCAATGTGAAAACATTTCTGTTTTCTACACCACGTAGAAAATAGGTAAGTATTCCTTATGTATTGTGTCCAAACCCTTCCCGATTCGGTTTTCGAATTGGAACACCCCATATTGTAATGTATTTACAAACTATTGCTCTACTGATCCACATTTAATCGGGTCAACAGATTTTAAAGAACTTTTTTCGATTTTATTTTTTATATCCGTACGCTCCAACGAGACCCTATTCTAAGGGTGAAGACACATCTATCAGCACCGATTCGCATTTTGTCTATAGATATAGAAAGGCTGTTTTGTATGAAGATGCGTGCGCATGCGAAAGCAGAATTGATGCGTACACATCTTGATACAAAGTAACTATTTACCATAGACAAAATGCGAATCGGTGCTGATTAGTGATGGGCGACTTGTAAGTTTCAAAAGTGAAACTTTCATTTAAAGGACCATGCGTCAAAATGGACCCAGAACCAACAGACATGAGAGTTGGGCTATTAAATAGGTCTTTAAATCTACTTCATTTAATTATATGGGCACAAAGTCGAATTCCATTGCAGAACTGAGATATTCATTTTTTAATTTAGAGTGAAAACGAACTATGAAGAATCTGTGGCTAGGGTATTTAACATTTTGGAGGGTAGGTAACAAACAATATATGTAGTAATAATGAAGGTATTGCTACCGAATATGCCATTTAATCATACTGCAGGTCATTTGAATGACTTGGTTATTAATGTATAATGAGAATAATAAGATAACATTAACTTGCTGTAAATACTGATTATATTAATAAATAAAATAATCAAACGTCAAACGCTCGGTTCTGTCATGTCAATTTAACTTTTTTCCGCTACCTAAAGGTTGTCTGGAAGAGATCGCTTTTTAGCGATTAGACCGCCTGTTATCTTTCTCTTGTTTTAGTACCTACTTATTATTTTCTGTGTATCGCTTTTATATTCTTATCCTATCGATTAATGATTGGTATGGTAGCCTATCATTAAGAGAAACCCGTTTATAGACCTTTACATACACACTGACTGAAATATGAATATCTCGGTTCTGCAATGGAATACAACTTGGTGCCTATAAAACAAAATGAAGTATATTTATAGATCCTTTTAATGACCTAACTCTCAGCTGTGTTGGTTCTGGGTCCAAGCTCCATACTAAGTTGCCCATGGTCCTTTCTGCAATATTCTATAAGTTTCAAAAGTGAAACTTTCACCTAGAATTTCAAGCAATATTCTGAAAATTACCAAAGTGAAATCGTTTTATTTCTGAAAATTACGATATTACCTAACTTTTCATGAAATTTTTAACGAAATTTACTTGTGTTAGAATCATTTCCATCTAATTATGTAACTTACAGAAGCTGTAATTTTCGCAGTTAAGGAAAGTTGTGCAATGTTTCAGAAATCGCCCATCACTAGTGCTGATAGATGTGTCTTCACCCTAAGCCTGCGCTCCGTCCGGCTGTCTGTCTGGCAGCGGGCTCTATCACATGAACCATAATAGGTAGAGAGTTGAAATTTTCACAGAGTGTGTAGGTATTTAATTCTATGACCACTATAGCAAATAATAAAAATTAGAAGGTACTGCCATACAAGAATGGTATGATACCATTTGTGCGCGAGTCCGACTTGTATGTACTTGGTTATTTTTTTTATAATTTATGGGACCTCATAAATACTACAACAGACATCACGTACACGCAGAAAAAAATGAACACCCATTAATTAACCCATCAATTAATTTTACGAGGTACTAGCGTCTGCCCGCGACTTCACCCACGTTGATTTCGATTTATGTATTCCCTCAGCAACTTTAAATATTTCTGAAATTAAAAGTATCTACCTGTTAATCCAGAGGATAAGCTACTTCATAGTATAGCTAGATGTGTTGCTTTGTGTACAGTATCCTAATAAAAATGTGGGGCATACTTAGAACGTTGTCATTGTGACTGCCATTGTTATTGTCATACTTGTCATTTGATGTTCAGTTTGAAGTTTATTATGACAGCGTACTAAAGAGCTGAACATTTTCGTTGGGGTACTGTACTTAAGTTAGAGAAACTAATCGCTACATGGTGACCACTGGGATTTGAACTTGGTAAGTACTTTACGATCACGGCGACTACGCTCCTGTCAACTGCTTATGTCAATCCTCTACATTTCGCTGATTCTAGAATATCGCTAACATAGAGTTATGCATTTTTACTAGGCCTCTAGGTGTACTTTAACCTCTTGTTTAACCTTTTTATTTTTTACAAAATACAACCAGTGGAATAAAGGTCCATTGCAAAGGGCAGGAAGGAAAGCACTGACAATCGAATCAGATAATTTACTCTATGATATTCATAGTAAGCTCATATTTCATTGACAAATGTCGTTGTGCTGTTTATCTGAAGAGGTACGAATTTCTTTTCAATCGTCGACGTACTATTAACCGGAAATAATAAAAAAATACGAAGTCGGTTAAAAAGTGTTTCAAATATTCTCAGGTAACATAAATAAATAAATAAATCGTAGTTAAAAAGGTTAAATAACCGATTTGTACAATAAACGTGCGTGCGCGCAGGGCAGTGCTGCGGTGTCACCGCGGACATGAGCTGTGTCTGTAACTAGTGTTACTTAACCAAAAAGGCTGATAACAAACAAACACCTGACAACAAAGGCTATGGGATGTGTCATGTAATAATATACATATTGTTAAAAAATAAATATAATTTTTACATCTCATGCTCTTAAAATGTTACTTCAGTCCCCGCATATCGGGACTAAAGCTCCTTATTCGTTTCTGGGGACTAAAGTATTTATTTTTTGTTTACTTTGGAAACCCCTAAACAACCAATCACGATGTTTGTGAATGGAGAACTATCTACAATTATAACTACAATTTTTGGGTGTGGAAATAGCCTCAAAATGACAACTGTGTAAAAATATAAAATAAAACGATTTAATTCCGTGAAACACGATCATTGATTACGAATTTTAATCTATTTAATTATATTAGGGATGAATTCATTTTATTATGCATGGTCCAATTAGTTTTAAAATAGTTTTCAGTTTGAATCTGCTGGCTAAATATGCAAGCATTTAAAGCGTCGCTTTATAAAAAAAAACTGAAAAAACCGCGGAACAAATTAGTAAGAATCTTTGTTATAATAAATATTGTTTTTTTTTTATAAAACGTCGTTTTTTTCCTCGAATTTAAAGTGAAAAGTAGAGTGTTTAACGCGAGACCAAATAATCAACCATAATAAATTAATGACACTCGAACTATAGCCACCCTCTCTCAGCTCGGCGGACTTAGCATCTTGTGTCATTATGGTTTATTTAGTCCCTTGTTGAACAATCTACTGTATTGTTTTACAGCGTAGACAGCGTATAATTCAAAACGTAAATGTAGTCGTTTCATGTTGTTGTTATGGTATTGTTTTTTTTTGTTTTTAACTCGGCCGCCATTATTGTCAAGTAAATAAGAGCTATCAAAACGCTGACATTACGACAGGTCAAAAACGATATGGTTTTGATTTTGGTTTCAACAGTGGCCCCTTTTACTGTCTGGAACTTGTCAGGTCTTAACAGCTTGTAAAACGGCCTCAGACCATCTGTAGGTCGCAGACTGTTTTTTTTTTAAATCTGGTCTTGGCTGGCTTATGTTACATTAAACACAGCAGTTAAAAGAAATTAACTACATTTATTTAGGTTAAATAACTTATGTGTGATTTAGATGCATGAAACTTTCCACGGGACGTCGCGGCGGCGGCGCGACAGGGATGAGATGAAGGGAATGTAAATAACCGGGTATAACCGGTTTTAACCGGTTGTTTTCATACAAAAACGGTCAATAACCAGTTAAATAGCATTTCCTAATGAGATGAAAATGTTAGGTTCTACGTAAGTATTGCTTTCGTATCTGGGTGAGAACCAAATAGTTGGACCACAGTTAAGCGCAGTTAATCATACAAACGACGAAGACGAAAAAATTTCCGTCGTGCGACGAAAAGTATCCCTATAATTAATTGTATGGCTAATTTTCGTGACACATCGGAAAAGTTTCATAGAAAATTTAATCGATTGAGTTAGCGTGGACAACTTTTTGGTCCTTACCCATCTCCGCCGCACTCACTGCCGCGCAAAATGTTCTCGGGGTTTCTATGTAAATCACGATTGATGAATATAATTCAATAGTTTTCTTATTCGAAATTAATCTATGTTTAAAAAAATAATGTGTTCGGATAACATGTAATAAGAGTTCATTATAACATTAGTAGCCACTGTTGAAAACCCAGTTGGTTTATGTAATATGTAATACGAGATCGCCTGGTACAGTACGCCATATACTGGGGTATTCTAGGTAGGCGGTAAAAACCTTATCGTCTTTGATCTGATCTGTTATGTTATGGTATTGTTTAAACTCGGTCACCATTACTGTCAAGTAAATAAGAGCTATCAAAACGTTTACCAAACGATAACAGGTAAAAGACGATATGGCTGTTACCGCCGAGAATCTCGGCTCTGGGTAGTGATTCTCTCAACAGTGACGGTCGGACGGACGAACGAGTGAATGTCCAAGAGGCGAGTTTAAGTAGTCAGTGCGAACAAAACAAATTTTAGCGCGTGCATTTTCAATTTAGCAGCATGGTTTTATGCCGATGGATCGAACGTACAAGGCTGCTTAATTAAAAATCCAGGCACTAAAATGTGTTTTGTTCGATCTGACGGGATTACTTAAACTTGCCGCTGCGATTTCGTTCGTCCGTCCGACCGTCTGTTGTTTTTGAGAGAATAACACCCCTACTTAGACGTGTCTCAACGTGTTGGTTAAAATTTGACGCGGTATAAGTGAATCATAAGAGAATAATCCTTCGAAACTTCCGTTACTATTCTATTTTGGCTCCATTCTGAGTGGAAATGTAATAAAGGATCGAACTAAACCTAAAACGTGCCTAATTAAGTATTAATTAACCACAAGCAGCACCCACTAAAGTGTGGCACTCCACTTTGTACCGGCTAGCGGAAGAGAAACAACAATTTCACAATCCGGACATGGCGGACAATGCAAATGGCGGCGTGAGGCGCATACAAAATAACCGCAACCCTATATTGCATAATGTAGATTGGGTAAGTAAAAACACGAGCTTTTGTTGAATAAGAGTAGTGAAACTCTCTAGGCTACGTGATGTAATGATGTGATAGAACGCGATGTGTGATTTTATTAGAGTGAACGATATACCTAATCGGTAAAAAGACTTAATAAGCTACAGAATAATCAACAACTCCAAATACTTGTTGTTAATTCTGTAACCACATTTTGCACAAACAGGCTAAGACATTTACCAGTATATTTATAGGTTGCAAGCCCCTCGCCTAACAGTACTAAATACACAGCCTTTATTCCCTTAGTCGCCTCTTACGACATCCACGGGAAGACATGGAGTGGCACTATTCTAAGCCGGCATCCACACGATCTGTATTGATGGAACAACTGGTAGAAAAACAATTATTGGCTATGTATTTTTTTTTTCAATGGTCGAAACATAAGGATATGATCATAACCACAAAAACCTATCGAAATGGTTGAAACATAAGAATATTATCACAATACAGAGCTTAAGACAGTAATACACAAAATAATTAAATATTACCTACTAAAAAACATTGAAAATATCCAAGGCAATACAAAAGCTCTAAGCTTGTAATATAGGCAGTCAACAGCGTAATACAAGTGATCATTTATGTACCTTGTCACTTTAACGTCGTCGTGTTTCAAATGTTATACAAAATTGTGAAACGATTGAAAGTGACAAGGTAGGTACATAAATGATCACTTATTTATGCTGTTGACTGTGGAGGCACCAGCAATAATATATTATCAAACATGTGGCTCAAAAATATCTGACACACCCGTTTTACCATTTTGGTACGGAACCCTAAAAATACTATAGACTTCACGCGAGCAATAAGAAAAAATCTATGTTAGTTATTAATTGTAATAAAATAATCATTAAGAATATTACAAAAAAAAATATAACTCTTTTTCACTTGACAGTAAGAACGAAGAGTCCGGAATATAATTACGATTTGATGTTAAACCACTTGGAATACAGTCGCTGGGTGCCACTAAATATTCTACCTTAAGTACTTGATTTAACCCATCTCGCTTGTATCTTGTTTTTGATTATGATAGCTCTTATTACTAGACACTAACAGCTACTATAACTTCATACTTCAACAATATAATTATGATATACAAACGCCATAAACTATAAACACTTGGAATAAGCCCCAGGAAAGTTACTTTAATCTACGGCAAAACAATATTGCTTTTGACATGTCATCGTATCGTCAACGTTATGATAACTTTAATTTACTTGACAATAATGGCCAATATAATGGCGGACGCGTTAAAAATACCCCAACTGAGTCCTCACTTAATAAAAACAATACGATAACATGTCGAAAGCATTATGGTTTTACCGAGTGGAATTGAGCCACAGGAATTGCAAGTGTCAAGCTCGCGTTACTAAATCGTGTTAGTGGACGTAACAAAAGCATGCTATGATCGATTGGTATGTGCGCGATGACGGTGAGAGCTCTACTCATGCGCATGGTAATGCCTTCAACGGGGCACCAATGTTAACGCCGCGATTGGTTGAGTACCTATAGAAAACTTATAATAAAGTGACACTTGTGCTTGACTCAGTTTAAAGTTCACGCGCATTTTTAGTCCGTTAATAAACTTATCAAATTTGAGGATGAGAAAGGGATAGATTTATATGTCTCTCCCTTTCACTGCTTGGAACTTGATAGTTAATAATACGGTTTTTAATGATGTGAATTACTTAGGAGATTCTTTATTCATTGAGTAGGTAGTAAAGAATGAATAAGATCGCTCAAGTTATGTTGTTAAAAATACTGAATTCTTCGCGAATGAAGACGCAGATACCTTAGTAAAATTGAAGAAAGTCTTTGTCCACTGACCAACAGACAAAACAGACTGAAATCCTGCGCAATCTCGTGTAAAAACAGATCGCTTCATGCAAAAGTCGTCAAAAAAACCTGGAAGCATAACTTCACTAATATACTCCTAACAACATTTATAAAGGCACCATCAAACGGTCACTCTCACCACCAGGACTTTCTTAAATACTTCGCCAACGAAAGCGCTCGGCATTCAGCGCACGCGCACCGCACGCGTGCCTTGCCGCCCTAAGGACCCGTATAAAAACCAAGCCCATTGAAAAATTAAATCATTGTTGCTCCATTAACCGACCCAGCCGTACGTCCAATTAAAAACTCTAATGACTCAGTGAAAGCCGAAAATAATACGCTAATCCTACAAAATGAAGTGTGTCTGCCTGTTCCTGGCTTGTGTCGTGGTAGTCCGAGGTTACAGCATAGGCGAGAATGAGGTCGACACCCCGAGATTAAGTACAAGTGATGACCTCTTGGACAGTGTGATCAGTGATTGTTTCGATACCAGCGAACCCACGTCGTGTCTGAAAGTGAAGGTGCTTTCGTTCTTGGACACCAAGTTAGGAGTGACCAAGGAGTCGGCCAGGTCGTTCGACGAGACAAACATCGACAAAGTGATCTTCGACCGCGTTGGGAGGCTCCTCAATGCGAATGAGTTCAGGTTCCAACTGCCTGAGTTCATCTTCCAGAATGCTGAGGTATCCTACAGAGCTGATCGAGGGTTCGACGTGGAGTTCCCTGAGGAAGCTGAAAATGGCGAAGGTAAGGTCAAGATACAATTCCAAATGCTGTAACAATGACATCACAATTATCTTGACTTAAAATTTTCCATCGCATTGTTAATAATTTAAACATTAGGCTGGTAAATGATTATAAAATTAAATTAAAACATATAAATATAAAATAACTGAGTCTACATTTTTCTTCCAGCTCGAGGTCTCTTGAAGAAGAAATTGTTGCTGCCAGTTATGTTGCTGTTGAAGCTCAAGATGAAGGCTCTGATGCCGATCCTCGTGGCCATCATCGGCATCAAGGCTGTCAAGGCTCTCATCCTCAGCAAGCTCGCCATCACGCTGGTCGTCGGATTCCTGGTCTACAACCTGATCATGAAGAAGGGAGGTGCGTATGCTTAACAACAGTGATTGCCACTAGATATTTGCAACATAGTTAGTAGTAAAGCAACCTCCGTACTAAAGTTAGAACCTCCACGTGAGCTTCTCCGATTAGCTTATCCCATTTTTCATAAAATTTAAGCTAATCTGAGATTACTGTCAACATATAATTAAATCATTCAACAAATAAAACCTGTCAAATATTAAAAAGAAAACAGTTCCCCGAATGGACCCTAAGAACTTATTATTATAAGCCGCACAGACTTTTCTTTTTTATGTCAGAGTTTAAAATATTGTAAACTTGGACTTAGATTGGGTACATTTGGACGTATAATGAGATCGCGGTGGTCCCACCGATCTGGTTACACGATGACATGTCATTAATTAATCTTCTTTGTCTCCAGCAGCTATGCCGATGATGATGACCCCGACAGACGCCCCGCCCGCCCCGCAATACGGACCCCCTGCCTCGCAGTACGGAACCCCTGTCTCCACCCCTGCGGCCCCTCAGGACTCTTACAGCCCGCAGTGGGAACCCTCAGGCAACGGTCCTTACTCCCGTGTATGGGACCCCTCTCAACTCGCGTATAGCTCCTACTACCCTGGTGATTCCAGCTCTTCCTCCAGCTCCAACCAGTCTCCGAGCTACTCCAGCGTGGCATCGATCTCCTCTGTGTCCTCGTCATCATCATCACCCACCTACTGAACCAAATATTTTGTACATAGAACGCACAGAACGGCTAGAGTGTAAGAGTTAATTTATTGACGATATTTAAATTATTTATTGAACACAATAAAGAACTGATGGTTTACTAAGCAATGATTGTCCCTTCCCATCATCCCTAAGGAAAGCTGTCGCGTCAAATATGGCGTGGAAAAAATCGTCTTCGATATTTATGACCTGCGTCTCTATTGCCTAACGCACTCGCAATCTCAATTGGCTTCAAAGCGGAACAATTGTTTTAATTTTGTATGCAGACAAGCCTTCGATTTTCAAAATGAAAACAATTGCGATTGCGAGTTCGTTAAGCAATAGCCCCTCTGGCCCGAGATTCTACTAGGTAAAACCTTATTGGTTTTGACATGCTATATTATTATCGATGTTTTTATAGCTCCTATTTCCTTGACACTCTGTGTAAAAGTGCCCATGATCCTTTGTAAAAGGAATCGAAAAATTGAAGGAATCTCAAGGAAATGTGTCAAATTTTCGATTCCTTTTTCAAATTTTTACAGTTAGTTTAACAACTTAATATTTTACAATATTTTTTAAAAGATCACGCATTGTTAAAAGCAGGCTAAGTACTACTCAATATTTTATAGCATACTGTGTAAAAAAAAGTATCAATCGCATGACCAAATGACAAAGTATTTCATTCAGTAAATGAAATTGATGCAATGGAAAGAGTTATTGCGTGCGTGCATAATAGTGCGTACGAGAATACATTACTGCAGAGACCGGGAAAATGTGAGTATCAGTTAGCGTGGCCGAGACGCAACCACGTATAGTTTATTAAAATTGGTTTAGCAGTTTAGTAGTCACAAGGGAACATAGAGTCGGACATACATACAGGTCAAACACATAACCCTCCTTTTGGGTTTTGCCACAGTCGGGTAAAAAGGATCACACCCATCAATTTCACATTTGAAATTCGACATTAAAATAAACTGTGAAAGTAATAGAATTCAAATCTAAATAAGTACAAAAGATGGCCGTCAATAGAACTTGCAAAAGATGTAAACAAAACCAAACGAACCAATCCACCATGATTACTCGATAAGCACGTAGTTTTCAATATCAATTGACGTCTTTGCAATTACTTATACACTAGATCATTATTTTCATATTAAGTTTAAGATGACATTTTTAATAAAAACTCGCTTGGTGAATATTTGAGGTTATGTGTCAAACCGTACTAATTTGTTTTACATCGTTCACAAGTTCTATTGACCTTAATGTTAATTCGCACGTTTGTAACCACAATGAACAATATGACCAAAAGTGTAAATGTGCCTTTGTCCTACCGAAGGCAATAAGGCCCCGTATTATGGTCGCCTTTACCGCGGCTGACATACGTGGGTAAAACATCCGTCACTCTCGCACTTACGCATCAGTTGTCAGAAAGTGACAGATGCTCTATTAAAGTATAGTCACATCGATAATAGTAGTTTATGAAATTGTTGCATAATGAAGGGTATTAACACACGAGTGTGTGTTTAAGAACCGAGCCGCTAGGCGAGGTTTTTAATAGTATCACACGAGTGTTTTAATACCTAGTTATGTGCAGTTTCATACACTACTTTATCTACCTCATACATTACAACAACCCGTACTTATTCAATGAATGGCGCCAAAACCTAGCACATCACCGCGCATGCGTTAAAGCAGGCGCTGTCACAAACAAGTAAAAATTTGAATGTAAACTTTTTATAATGCTGTTAAAATGACGTAAACCGCAAGTGCGTTCCATTATAAAAAAATAATATGGAACCTCGTTGGTGACATTAACTTTTTGGATTAACTTATAACGTAATGGTAAAAAAAATACTTTATAATAAGTATTATTTTGTTAGAGAAATAATGTTATCAAGTGTTTTTTTTCGGTATTGTGTTTATAAAGTATCCCAATGTAAATTCGTTTTGAAGTTTATAATTCGAACTTTACGATATGAGAGTAGATAAACACTATTACAAACATATCGTTCATTGAATACAAAACGGACACAATCCAAAATGAGTCAGTGTTGCATTTTAAAATTAGAAGCTGTTGGAATACGATTTTTAATGGAAGAGCAAATTATTTTGGAATATGTCCGTTTTGTATTCAATGAGCGAATGTATTATCGTAGCTCTTATTAACATGACATAAGTAACAATATTGTTTGTACCATGTTGAATAGAACCCCAGCGCTACAAATGCCGCATATACGTGTTTATTCAATACGAGCAGTTGCCCGTGACTCCGTCCGCGCAGAAAAATAAAATATACTTAGTCTATGTTCATCAGGAATGAAGGATTCTATTGGTGAAACATTTTTTCAAATCAGTCCAGTAGTTACGAACCCTATTCAATTCAAACGAACAAACAATCAAATATTTCCTCTTTATATTAGTGTAGACTAGACGACGCCCGCGAGTTCGTACGCGTATGTACACACAGCAACACATCTAGCTATACACTTCAGAAATCTGAAATATTGCATGAAAGAGACCGCACTAGAATCGTATGTTGTTGACATAATACACATATACAACGTGTTACAAAATACCCCGTAAAAAATCTAATAAATTATCAAAGCCTAAAATATTGTCAACCCTAGTAAGCTGTCATGTCAGGGAACCGGAGTTAGCATAGATTATTTTAACAGAGAGGCCTACCTACCAATTTAATAATTTTTCAACTTAAATGGGTGTAAAACCATATCCCGACGAGCGAGGTTGTGCATTGAACAAGGCAGAGCTCACTTTGAGCCGTTCTTGTAATTTTGACGTTCTTTACGAAAAAGTAAGTGCTAGTTTAGGTTTCTTCGTAAGTAGTTTAGGTCTTTTAAAATCTTCCAAAACTCGACTTGTAATATCTATCTAATCGAATTCTGTACATTTTGTTAGTATGTCTCTTAATCGTTTCACGAATTAGGTAAAAATGTACATAAACAATCTGCGTAGTTTACTCTTTAATTTTACTGAAATAGGGTTTTCACATCAATGAAAGCAATAATGGTTTTCTTTTTTTTGCCGGTAAGTCATGCGGTGATAGTACGGTTCTCAAATATTGTAAATGGACTTATTATAAGGTACCATTTAACCCCCTTTCGGCTTTACGGGTATTTTTGTAACACCTTGTATACATCTCTTTCTTTTTCTCTCTGCTCTGTCTTTAATGGTTAGTTAGGTGTGATGTTGTGTGTACAATCCGTTTTCTGCTACTTCCTAAGTTTTCCCGTTGGGGGATCATTATTCCCTCCAAAGGATAATGGGAAAATCACCCTATACCTACCACCAATAAAGACAAGCTATATTTATTTATTTATTTAATAATAAGTCACATAAAAGTTTACTGCATTGATCTAATCACTTACAAACGGTACGCAAATTCTAAAATAATTTAAATATTTTAACCCTTAATCAAATACCGCCGGAAAAATCAAATGCCGGATATACTAAAGGAACTAATAAACTAAAGTATTTTCTTGAAATTGGTCGATAGGTTTTTGTATCACAAATGTTAAATAACAATTCACCTTCGAGTTATCAACTTAACGGAAAAAAGTGGCCACCTTTTCCCATTAAGCAGACTACTCAAAGGGTAATCGTTATTAAAGTTTGTTACGTACCCCATAAATTGTGTTTTCACTTGCGCTACAAAAACGTATCGTTTGATTGCAAGAAAATTCTTTATTTAATTAGAAAACACAATAATAGTAATGAGGGCGCCACTGGACGTCGACGTTTGCTCGGTGCAGTCTTAATTTAATATTTTTTATTTATTTTTTTGTTCTTTGTGTGTGTCTTAGTGAAGTTTATATTTCATTATCTTCGTTCTTTCGTTTGATTAAGGGTTAAGTTAAATTAAATAACAGCGAGCTATGTCAACGAAACAGTATAAACTAATAAATGTTTTATAAAAATATTAAAACTTATAGCAAGTCTTATAACTCGATTAAAGTAAAATGCAATACGTCCTTATTATTATAGTCAAAATCCACACATAACCACATGTTTATTGTTGATTGCATTGACATTTTAGCGCGATTTAATAATCACAGTATGCTTTCAAAGTAATAAATGTAATAATTAATTCAAACATAACATTGCTAATAAGACTTTAATTAATACAACACTTCCTGCCTGACCCTTGTTTCTAGACTAGATTCACTGAACACAATCATATTAAATTTATTGATAAGGAACTCCATATTTCCAATCATGAGTTTCTACAATAAATGTTGGTGCCGTTGTGTTGAACTTAGAAAATCTCAACACAAAACCTATAAACATTTATCACACATAACTTTTAAGAGAAAATGGGGTCATTAATATATTGATTGTCAATTTGTACACCAATAGATTTTATATGACAACAGCTGTCTTCGAACGTAGGTCACACCTAGATATCTAGATTGGACCTACTCATAGGGTAAAATTTTGGAGAGGTTTTATATGCATACATACATACATGCTTTCACGCGTTCGTTCCCAGAGTGGGGTAGGCAGAACTACAGAATTACCAATGACTATAAAAACTTGTTGTTGAAATTTTATGTTTTAAGTAAAACCACAAAAGAGATTGATGACATGATGATGACAACGGTTTTAGTATGAATAATTCATTTTAACAATATCTATTCCTCGAAATGGTTTAAAATTTTCATACATAATGAAAAACATGGATGCGTCTCATAAAATATAACAACATTTTATATGATTTCATACGATAGGTACACGTTCATAAGATAAAATAAACGTTACCTAGGTATAACAACAAAAACTCTAATTTCCAAAGATGCTTAAACTGCATAGCATCTATGTTATTTACACATTATTATATAGTGTAACATTTATTAGGAACAATAACTTTTAATATAACATACACAAGGTATACGAATTATAAGCTATTATATCATAATTATGACATACTTACTCCAGAAGAAAAATATAATTTTAAAAATCATATTTTTTTTTACAATTCTTCTGACCTAGTTGAGGTTATAAACAATGTTAAATGGCAATAAACGAACGAGCGGAGCGAGCGAGTAGGTAATATAGGCCGGCGCCGAAGCGACTTGGATAGGTTATAGTAGCCCTCAACCAAAGTGACGACCGGGGCCATAAAACCCTTGAACTCGCGTTATCAGTTATCCATTGTGTTCACGCCGGACTTTTATGGCCTCAGTCGTCTCTTCGTTTGAGGGCTACTATAGGTTTGAATTAACCTAAGCCTTCGGTGTTACGCCTTTTTTGGAGCGGTCGATAAAATCTTGCACTTTTGTTAACTTGCATGTTTTGAAATCGAAATATAAAAAAAGAAAATCATCAAAAAAAAACATAAATACAAATGTTGTTTTTAAATTCAAGTTTGAAACCAGCCAGAGCCAGCCTCTGAGAAACTCAGACTGCGAATTCAGCTTTTTTTTTCACTATATTTATTTATTATCTGCTGAACTCTCTTATACATATATATTTTGAACGCTATGTTTTTTTGTTGTTAGATTAAAATTGATTAAATTTATGTTATTGGTTTCGATTATTAGATAATAAAAATATTATACCATTTGGCCGTTACGTAAAATGTTATATGAGCAGATTTATACGTTATGAAATATACAATTTATTATGATTAATAGATATTTTGTTGTTATACGTTCTATTACAAAAACAGGGGTACCTATACTAATTCAAGATACAGGAACTTTAAGGTTACAAATTTAAAAAAACTAAGGTTGCATGCGTCCAAACTTTCCTCAGCAAAGTTTTGAGTTTGAATGTGGATGGCTATACGAGCAGGGGAAGACCAAAGAAACGATGGATGGACTGTGTGAAACTTGATATGGCTAGAAAGGGAGTCACTACCGAGATGACGACTAATAGAGAAGTATGGAAGAAGAATACATGTTGCGCCGACCCCGAATAAGTTGGGACAAGGGCAAGAGAGTGATAACGATGATTCGACCAAGCCGGAATAAGGCCTTATACCTAGATTAAACGCCGAATTTGTAAAGTCGGTTCCTATTCAGAGTTTCAATGACTATAACAAGTATACCTGACTGTAATTGTCTTTAGGTAGAGGATGAAATAGTGATGAGAATAATGTTACCAATTAGTTTATTAAAAATGTTGAATATATATTCCTCATCTCATCACCATCGTATTATTATACTAGGTGCGATTTAGACGAAGATCACTCTTATCAATCAAATCTATCAAACATCACTATATTTTAATGTCAAATATATTTTGAAAAAAATAAATTTATATGACAGACTTCAGTCAGTGACATAGTATTTCCACCGTAAGTGCTTTTCATCAAAAATACAAGATTATATGGAGATTACAACTTCGAAATAAACATGAAGACAATGATTAAGTGTATAATATGACCATGCTCAACCTTCAAAAGTACGCGAATATGGAGTAATGATGGTAAATTGATTTGTTTATATGAGTGACCGAATGAATAGGAACAGAATTCATAGACTAATCACGGAGTAAGTCTGTTGGTTACTCCGAGTTTGGTGAAATGCGGCCTAAACCGAATTAAATTCAGACAAAATAAATTCATCTTGACTAAAATTTGCCATCTGGTAATAATTTCTATCCAGGTGACATTTGTACTTTCCACTCTGTGGTGTAAAAAGCCTTGGTCATGGCATATTATGGGCCACCTATAAAAATCCCTCCGTGTACATATCTCCAGAAAGACGTGGTGACGACCGTGGGCGCGAGCAGGGAGAAGCAGAGTCCGCAGAATATGCCAGTGACCACCATGGCGGCTCCGATCTTCCCTTCCGTGCTCGCGTGCTGCTTTGCCACGTCTCTGGAATTAAAAGGATAACGCGATCTAAGACCTTTATTTCAGACAACAAGACCTTATAGACTAACATATATAGCAATATATAACTTTAAATTTACATGACTATGAATACACTTTTGCGGTGTCAGCTAGCCAGTGGCCACGAAATCGCCGAAATATTATTTTGACACCCCTTTAAAAGAGGAAGGCAGTTCTTCGACAGATCTTTGATCGGTACTCTCACCACAATTGACTTAAAATTAACCTTGTGGCGGGGCTCTAACCACTCAACCCTAAAGCTAACTACGGTCTTAACTCGTACAGTAAAGGAAATTGATTCCTTGGCCATTTTGGACTATGTCATAGTGACGTAATCAATCAAAACGTAAGAAACTTCTTATGATTTTATTTACATTGTCACTTTGACATACTCCAAAATGGTCTAGGAATCAATTTCCTTCACTGTACATACTCTACGAGCTCCTTCGCCGAGTAATGTTTTATAAACACACCCTGTGATAGGTCGGCAACGCATCTGCGATTGTTTTCCTGATTTTGCAGGTGTCCATGGGCGGCGGTGATCACTTTACATCAGATGACCTTCGAGCTTGTTCGCTCCCGAGAGGAGCATAATTATAAGTTCAAGATATTGAAAGGAACAAGGTAGGTCATAATAGCTCTGTCGCTTCCGCCGTCACCGATAGCCCAGCATAAAACAGTTTTATATCTCGGAAAACTAGGAACGTTACTCACTCTCCACCAACGTAGATCATCCCCAGCGTGCAGCCGTGCCCCATGCTCCAGCCGAGCAGCACCGCCGCACACCAGTAGATGGCGTCATGTCGGACCAGCACGGGAAGCGTGCGCTTCATGAGCTCGCCCTGTTGCCGTGGCCGGTAGTTGCAGAACATGAAGAACGGCCAGAACAAACCTCGCAAAAGCGCAAACTTCCACAGCCTGGGCGCCTGTGGCTGGAACAGTCATCGACATGTCAGTATCGACCATAAACCCAGGGCCATGCTTCAGCCCACCATCGCTGAGAGCCAGTAGACGATGTCCTGGCGGACCAGCATAGGAAGCGTACGCTTCATGAGCTCGCCCTGGCAGAAGAGGAAGAACGGCGTAAACCCACAGCCGCTGCGGTGGCTGGGACTGGCACGGACAGTCATTAACGACCAGTCGCGGCTACTACGCTTTACGCTAAGACTGGATTATACGCGGAAAATAGTAAGAGAAAACAAACTACTATCATTATGTCGTATGATTAAGGGGACAATTAGGACCTTGATTTCATGAGACCAGGGTAAGGACCAAAAAGTTGGACCACAGTTAAGCGCAGTTAACCATACAAACAACGAAGACGAAAAAAGTTCCGTTGTGCGACGAAAAGTTTCCACACAATGAAAAGTTTCATAGAAAATTTAATTGATTGAGTTAGCGTGGACAACTTTTTGGTCCTTACCCACCAGCCAACACGGCATTCAGATTAATATCCTACCTGCGGCCCTAAATAGGGATGATAAGTGAT